>OZ005649.1:342925673-343330673 GCA_963930645.1 Salticus scenicus
AAATAAGATGAGAACATAAAATTAAAAAAACTGTTTTTTGGATTCCGTAGATCTGCATTTTTGGATTGCAGAAATTTAGAGGAATGTTCAAGATTTGTTCAACATATATCTAGAATTTTATCCTAAAAAAATATACTTCATAAGAAATTTGCAGGTTATGGATTCATTTTTCTGCTTAAATTCTGAAGTGTACTGGTATCAGCTGGACAATTTTGCAATTTGTCAAAAGCTTTTACAGCTTAGATGTAATGTACTAACACATCCAAGATATTTGGCACCTTTGGATTATTACTTGTTTCAGTCTCTATAAAATATTTTAGCCTGCGAAACCTTTATTTAAAATGAGGACGTCAAAAATGACTTAAGTCATTTTTTGAAAGAAGAGTAATTTTATTATTGAAATCAAATTCCTTGTCGTAAAATTATCGAATAGGGAAAGAAATTGAGGGGGGGGGGGTCTCTGTTTTTTTTTTTTTTTTTTTTTTTTTTTTTTTTTTTGTCAATTTTGTCCTTTTATCCTTTTCGGTGTTAGCCTTTTTCTTTGTTTTTCATACTTGACATTATGAGTTTTTTTGTTTTCGTCCCATGCTTTTTTCTATGAAATTTTGACTCTTTTTTCTCGCGTTTCTATGGGTTTATAGCTTTTTGTCTCGTGTATTTTACATTCTAAAGTGCGGTGGTATCATTTTACGGCCACAAAGATGGCGAAAGGTATTGGACCAAAATCGTAGGTATATAATTCAATAAAATATTTATACACTATAAGAAAATCATCTTTCACTTTCCTACAAAAAAGTAAATAAATAAATAAAAATAAAACAAAACAAAAATGAAATTACTTTTCAAAAAACCCCATACAAAAGTTATTCTAAAACATAGATAAAATCGAATATAATTTCGCAATTAATTTTTCTTGATTGATTGCCTTTTTATTGCAAGTGTATTTTTTATTTGCATTTTATTTTATGCAAATTTTGTGGAAAAAAAAAAGAATAATAATAATGATTTGGAACCCATTTTTTATTTTTTTATTATTAAAACAGTAAAATTCAGACAGATTTAGGATCAGATTTAGATTATAAAAATTGATGTGAAAACAAACGTTCAGCAGAACCCACTAGCAGAGAAAAAAAGTATAAATCTATTACAGAAAGTATTAATCATTAAACGTCATAGCATTAAAATGTGATTAAAGAAACAGGTTGAAATTATTTGAATTCTTAAATATTATTTGAAATCCTTCACCTTGTAAGAATAAGAAGAAAATAATGAATTTGGGATTTTTTACGTTTATTGAGTAATAACTAAAATAGGAAATAAAATTATTATGCTATAATATTATTTTAAAGGAAATATAACTATTTTTGAAGTATTTCAAATAATAATAAAAGTAAGTTTAAATTTCATTATTGTGTATAATTCTGACGGAAAGAGAAGTGCCAAAGGTTTTATTTTATTTTTATGGCTACATTTAATTTAGATTTTAGTAATTTATTGGTTTTTATTGATAAATGAAAAAACAAAAAAGAAAGAAAGAAAGAATGAATGAAAGAAAGAAATAATATAAAAAATAAAATGAAAATAAATGAAAATAAAGTCAGTTTTACACTTTTTTTTAACTATAGCTTTATTTGCAAATTATAGTTTCTGGTTTGAAACTATGTAATTTATGTTACCTGCGGTTTATAAGCCGAAGAATAATGTAGTAGCGTGTATAATAATAAGCATACGTAACAATGTATAGGTATTCATTATATATATTGTTATATGCTATTATGCATTAATATGCACATAGATCATGTACACATATAAGTCTAAGTATAATACACATATAAGTCTAAGGTTAATACTAATGTAAAAATTTTGATATATTTATTAATATAAAATTGATTGAAAAAAAAAAAAATATTTAAAAAGTAAAAACAAACTAATTTTTTATACAATCCTTGTACAAAATAACATTTTCAATGAATTATATGCGTCTTATACCGTAATAAACTTATGCACAAAGTTTGAGTATTTTATCATAAATTGTCTTAAAATTTATTAAACATGTTTGTCGATGGATTAATTATTACTTTTGCGTTATTATTTTACGATATAGTTATTATTTTACATTACAGTTTTCATCATGTTTGTGTATGACTCTTGCAGCAGTAGGCTTTTATCTATCTTAGAGTGTAAGTGGAGTCATTGAAAGGAAGTTTAACTCCGTTTTTCTGCCTTATCATATCTATAAGACTTTTAATAATATGATACTGAAATTTTGTACATACTGTTATAATTGTATGTGGAACTTTTTACTCACTTGTTTGTTTCTGTATGGAGGTGTTTAAAAATTAAATTTTGTAGTTTTTAAAATTAAATTTTCTTAAATTTTATATCGAATAAATACAATTTTCCCTTGCGTTTACGCAACTTTCAATTTATAATCTACGTCAAAAATTGCTATTGAAAAAAAAATTAAGTTTATTTAAAATTTTTTCGAGCACACTATACTCATTATACATACCTTTTCTCAATTTCACATTGTGAGTGCATATACTATATATATATATACGGAAGTAAATAATAATTTATAACTTTAAACATGAATTTACATAGATGCTACAATAAATTAGAACATGTACTCAAATATAGCTGAAGAGATATTCTAAATAAAATGTTGTTAGTCATTGACCATTTTTAACTGCATTTGAAGGGAATATATTTTCTAAAGAGCAAAAACTGAATGAGAAGGATGGAAAAATTACACTTTAAATGTTTTTATTTCACCCCTCAAGGTGCATAAAAAGGAAGAAAGGGGGAGGAGGACATTGTCGCGTCCTCATCTTTTAATTCGTTAAAGATTTAAACAAAAATAGTTAGATTCAATATATTCTTCTAAAAAAGTACGGTTTTGGTAACTTAAAAAAACATTTATTTTAATTATCTAGATAGAATATTCAACTAATTGTACAATCAACTTAAAGCTTAAGTTAATTTATTGAATTAATAAATCTAAAATATGTATGTGTGTCGACACGCCTAACTAATGTGTTCAATCTGAATATGTGTTGTGTGAAATATTTTTAAATGACGTTCTTATTGATATACTTACTATACAAAAATTATTATATGTATATTATATACACACACATAGATATAAACATAAATAATGTTAAGCATGCATTTACACAGTAATATTTATTAGAACTATTTAATAATATATACATAAATATAGCTTTCAAAATCTTTTAATAAAGTGCAGTCAGACATTGAATTTTTTTAAACCGCAGTTGAAGAGTATGTATTTTCTCTGGAAAAAATTATAAAATAAAAATTATGTATTGAAAATATTCCCTACAATTTTTTTTATCTCACACCACAAGAAGCATTAAAAAGGGAAGAAAGGATAAGTACATTGTTTCACCCTCTTCTATTTAACTGTTCATGATTAACACAAAATTGTTAATTCGAATATATTATATTAAAAATGTATAATTCGTTTTTTTTCTTTGATTTTTCATAAAATAACATTATCTAAATTGTGCTTATCATTTATTATTATCATAAAATAACACTATTCCCGGACTAATTTTTGTTTTAAGACTACTACACACCGCGAAAAAAAGATAGGACCAAAAGTTTTTTTTTTTTTTTTTAATTTTTGAATCTGATTACAATATTTAATATGTTTTTGATATGATAATATTTTGTTATGATAATAAATCATCAGCACAATTTAGATAATGGTATTTTATGAAAAATTTAAAAAAAGCCCTTTGTTTCTATCTTTTGTCGCGGAGTGTATTCTTAAATTAGAAAAATATTAGTCTTAAAACTTTTCTAAATTAGTCTTAAAACAAACATTTGTCCGGGAATAGTGTTATTTTATGATAATAATAAATGATAAGCACAATTTAGATAATTTTATTTTATGAGAAATCAAAGAAAACCCCTTTGTATCCATCTTTTTGTCGTGGGGTGTATTAATTATCTAAGTAAAACATTCAACTAATTGTACTATTAAATAAAACATTAATGTATCAAATTAATAAATATGAAATGCATATGCCTCCACATGCTTATGTATATCTTACATTTTCTTAGATTTAATATGTGTTATATAATGAAATATTTTTAAATGATGTTCTAATTGATAAAAGGATAAATTTTTTATGTGTATACTAACACATAAAAATATTTATGTGTAATGGGTATTTATGTGTATACTAACACATAGGTGTGAACATAAATAATGTTAAGTATACATTTACACAGAAATTATTTCACTTATTTATGAATACATACATAAACATAGCTGCCATTTCTTTTAAATAAAATGCTGTCAGTCATTGAAATTTTTTAACCGCAATTGAAGAGCATGAATTTCCTCAGGAACAAAAACAAAATGAAAAGGATTGAAAAAATACCCTCCAAATGTTTTTATCTCACACCACAAGAGACATTAAAAGGGGAAGGAAGAGGGGAAGGGTAACACTGTCTCATCCTCTCCTTTTTATTCGTCACTGATTCTTTTAAATAAAATTACTTTTAAAATATTCTAGTAAAAAGAAGGACGTTTTGGCATTGGCACTTCAGTGATTTGTGATCCGCAAGGAATGGGTGATCGCCGTTGTGAAAGAAAATATAGGGGTAGAGGTTGAGTTTGAATTTATAATTCATTTTCTTTTACTTTTTTTTTTCTTTTTTCCGTGAAAATGAAAATCGATGGCATGTGTATTCTTGGGTAGGTGGGTGAGGGTGGAAAAGGTCTGTGAGTGAGAGGGAAAATAAATGTTTTTTTCCAGTTTGATGTACGATGCAGCTGTTGGAGGTGATGCATGTTAAACATTGACGAACTATATCAGACTAAAAGGTCCAAATGTATATATCTGACATTTAAATTTGAGCACTGTTTGCGTACCTCTTTGAGCTAGAAATTTTCTCTGTAATAAAAGCAATTTGTTAAATTGTACCTTTTTGTTTTTACGAAAGACATGAAATTTGTTTAATGGTAAGATTTTTTTTTAATTATTATTTACACGAGTATAGTTTAAATAACTATAATATAATAGCAATATATAATATATAATAATAATACAGTTTATTACTATGGTTTAAATAATTTTCTCTCATCTAAGTATGCATCATATTTTCTAGTAATGTCTTGCATGCAAAAACTTTTATTTATATATTTTCAAATAAACTGAAATCTAAAACATATTTGTCAGAACTTCAGTGAGATCTTTTCCGATTATTCTATGTCAAAATTCTTAAGATATATATTATCACTGAATATTACTGTTGGATACATCATAAAACATTAAAATCACAATACTTCAGTATGTCACTAATTTAGTGATTTAAAATTTTATCAATTATCAAGAAAATTTTTTTTAAAAAATATTATAATAGGTAAGAATGTTATTTTAAAAGATTAAAGAGTTGTAGAGCATTCGTATGAAATTGTATTTGCGTTTATATATATTATTACACTCACATTTAACTTACGAAGAAATGCCGGTAATCTTTTTTGCATTCAGCGAAATATTGACCTATTAGATGCTAATTTTATAACTTTCCTGTCTCAATATTCTATTTAAAATTGTCATTGCACTGGAGATATTTTTTATCCTATATCCAAAATTTTGATTAATTAAAATTCTTGCACATTTTTTACAAGCAATTTTTAAATTTTTATTCTATGTAAAAAATTAATATCTAAGGAATTAATCCAAAGTTTTCTGAGCACAGCACACAATATTCATGTATTTGTACATCCTACATTTTTCAGTTTAAGTATATGTTGTAATAAATATTTCTTAAGTGATGCTCTTACATGTTAAAATACATGTTATGAATACATGTTATATTAAATACACATTATACGCATAGATAACTGTATGACTGTACGACATGAAAAAAAAAAAAAAATGCATTTACTTAGATATTTTCAAAGGTTTTTAAAAAATATAATATAAAACATTCTATTGCTTATTTTATATATATTTTTTTAAGGTAGCAGAATTGGTGCAGCATGAGAGATTACGTTCATAGAAAATCGAAGGGAAGAAATACAGCCCTCGAGGTGGTTGTTCAATAGCAATAGTAGAGTGCCGACTTCAAGGTGGAAGTTGATTGTTTTGTGTGTCATAGATAAAATGCGGTTATTTTGTCTTGTTCTCAAAAAATAAATACTTGAGTTTTCATAACAGTTCCTAGTAATTTCTATAAAATGACATTAGTAAAAAATGATTTTTAATTAACTGATATATCATGACCTACTGACCTAGACTAACGGCAAGCACACCAACAGTTCTCTATAAAAGCGAACAATTTATATAAATAAGCAAAGATTTTGTGAGCAGAACACATCCGGGTGGACCGCTCCTATTTTTGATTGGTCTAGATCTAACTACTTTGGTGATGAAAGCCGGCCATTTTTTTTTAGTTAAAACTGATGTTTTTTTTTTTTTTTTTTTTTTTTTAAGATACTGCATAGATGTCTCTAGTCGATGTCATTTAGAGCTCTTTTTTAAAAGAGCTCTAAAAACTGTTCATTTTTTGTACGGACACTATATACATCAATTTATTAGATTTGAAGATATTACGTTGCAAAGTTTCACAACGTGATATCATTCGATTGCTTTTACCTTAAAATAAGAGTCTAATATTAAACAAAAAACAGTCTAATATTAAACAAAAATGAATTCTTTTTTAAAAATTATCAATTTTGAAGTTCTAAGAACTGCAATTTTCAAATTACAGGGTACTTATTTCCCATACATAATCCAATAAATTTGTAAACAATTGTTCATTCATTCTTGAGAATCATTCACATAAGTCCGTAGAGCATTGTTGTAAAACGAGTTCAAAACGGAAGAAATACAGTCGGCAGCAAAAATATCCGCGCACTATCAAAAAATTCCTATATAAAAAAGTACACTTAATGCTGTTTTCTTAAATAAATCCTTGTTATTGAATAAAAAGCTTCGCAGTCTCTTTTACTGAAATGGGAGAGATAGTGTATTTGTTACTTAGGAATGATTGCGCATTGGTTCATTAAATTCTATGCTAGGAAAGATTGTGCATTGATTCCATTAAATTCTACACTAGGAGAGACTGTGCAGCTTATTGGCAAAGGCACGACAACAAAGATGAGTTGTTTGATGAATGTCTAGAAATGTACCAAGAAAAAATTACGTTAAGTAACTGGACTAGTTTAAATATGTTGCTTATGGTTAGTGGTTGCATGGAAGCTGCAGCATTTAGAACAATAAGTGAAACGATTGTGGACAACGACAGATTAAATCAACAAATGTGAAACCATTCAAATTGAAAAGAAAATGTGCACTTATAAGTTAAACGTGTTATCGGGTAACTTGATGTTATTTTGTAACCTTACGTCATGTTTTTAACGGATTATTTATTGTTTATTTTTTATTTTTTTAAATAACTTTTGAGTCTTTTTAAATAACTTTTATTTTTCTGATTCTTTAATTATTAAATGGAAATATCCAATTCTAATACAATAATATTTGTTTACAAAAACCTTACAAATACTTTAATTTAAGTTCAATTACTATTGTTAACAAGTAATTGTAGTTATTATGCATAACAATCTCTCCTACCCAAGTACTCAATCACAAAAATCATGTCAGAAGAAATCACGCAAAGTAGGACTCTTCATTTTATTACAGCTGCTGCATTAAATTTAATCTGAAAAATAAAATAGCAATAGAAATGCATGAAAAACAATTAAGTTCAGAAATATTCAGAAGTAGTTGAGCAATAAACAAATAAAAATTTGGATTTTTTTTTACCTTATTCTGTTGAATGGAGCGCAGACTATTCTAGATTTTTCCTGCCAAATTCCTCTAAATAAAATATTATCAGGCATTGACAATTTTAAACCACAATTCGAGAGTCCACTTAACAAATTCATGTGACTATTGCTACAGTCAACACAATTTACAGTTGGCAGCAAAAGTATCCGAGCACTAGCAAAAATTTCTATATAAAAAGAGTACACTTAATACTGTATTGTTAAACAAATCCTTGTCAATCATGTCCTTAGAGTGAGAAAGAACAGACTTCGACAAAGATTTATTTAACAAAACTGTATTAAGTGCACTTGTTTTATATAGGAATTTTTTCTAGTGCTGGGATACTTTTGCTGCCGACTGTAATTCTATCTATATTCACTCTAACTCTCGTTATTTGCAGTATCGCAGAATGTAGTGCACCAGGAGAAAAAATACCCTTCTAATAAAAAAATACTCTTCTACCATTCTTCTTCGTAAATATTAATTAAAAGTACATACATTCATCGAATTATGAAAATCTAGATAAAACATCTGAAAAGTATTAAAGAGGAACTGAATATTATGAATCAATACCAAATGCTTGAAGTGATTTAAATATGTACAATTGTAAGTATAACATACTTTTTAAGTAGTTGAAGATTTAGCTTCAATATGAGGCAAAATAGAGGTAAATCTAGAAGTACTGAATAATTCCTTTTACTCATCATACTTAATACATTTATAATCAGTATTAAAAGTTTATATATATATATATATATATATATATATATATATATATATAGCTGAATTTACTCGATAAATGGATTAAAAAAACTATCTCATTGTTTTAGGCATTAGTGATATCTACGTCATTTCTCTTCTGTGTAAGTATTTTAACATGATTTTACTAATCGGTGAATTTTACTTAAATGGTATTTGTGACAATAACTTTATAAGTAATCCTTCTAAATATTAATATCATTGTTGGTATTTTCATCTTTCTCTTATTTGCTGAGTATTGTAAAGGAATTAAATTATTTATTATATATATATATATATATATATTATTTATTTATTTATTTATTTTTGCTTTATAAAAATATCTTTCTTTCAGAGTAAGAGATGCTTTATGGTGCATACAATAAACAATTAATTAGCTTAAAAAGTGCCGGTTGAAGATATTCGATTACGTAGATTTTTGAAATAACATTTCCCATTGCCTTCTTGAACCTTTTTAAATGTTTAAAATGTTCTCACATACTTAAAAAAAACAAAAACAAATTCTTTAATATTCACAGGTATTAACTACTAATGTTTGACAAGTAAAACTACTTTAAATTCATTTGTTTTGATTTTATATTTTATTGGTTTGTTATCATTATCATAAGCTGAAAAAAATATTAAAATTAAAATATGTTTTTAGATATCTATATTTTCAGTTAATGAACTTTTTATATCTTTTTTTTCTATGTACACTTGTAGCTAACAAAAGTTTATGGAAAGATCTAAAAGATCTAAATTTGAATTTGATTCTTCTCTTCCTTCAATACACTTTTGAATTAATTTCTGATTTACTGATCGGTGCATATTTTCTTTTTTTGTTTTAAAACCTAGAACTTGGTAAAAGTTTTAATTTACTTTTTCAATATTAGCATAAAAAAATAGTTTAAAACATTACATTTTAGTAAAATAAATTTTAGCGTATGACTGCATAAAATCTTACCAAATATTTAATGCCATACAACCATGTCTAACTATGGTTTATTTGCTATTCATAAGAGAACGTGTTTATATATATATATATATATATATATATATATATATATATGTATACATATACATAATTTTAATTATTATTATTATTAAGTAAAATCGTTCATAAGGTATTTCATAAGTGTAAAGTTTTTTTCATTAATTTTGTTAACTATACAAAATGTAACTGTAATTCTAATTAAATGTTTGTACATTTACCATTTGTTCTTCTTATAGATCTTAAAACTCGACGAAAATATAAACTCTCGTGAAATTATAATATAATGTAATAATTATAATTTAAAGTTGTCATTTTATTTTGCTTATATGTTAATTATTTATTTTTTGACAAACTGTGTATAAAACTCTTAGAACTTCCCAGAAAAGTTAGTTTCTTGCAAAGCATTTATTCAAACTTCCGTTGCGCAACAAGTTGAAATGAGTAGAACTTATAATGTTAAAAGTCTGTTTGTATCCATATTTACACCAATATCTTCTTAAATAAGTATATAGAGACAATTTAACTTCTGAATTAGGACGCTGCCAAACTCGAATAGTAATATGTTTTAGATTTTTCATATTTGACATTAATCATAATACAAAAATACTGAACGTAATTAGATTAAAAGTGGATTCCCAATTATCATGAAAAATAAAATAAAATAATTTTTCAATTTAAAATTTATACACGTAGCACATTTTATCTAAAAAAACGTCAATAAGATTAATTCGTATGTATCACGTAATTCTTCTTCCATCACTACTTTTATCTATTATAATTCTTTGAATTAAAACAAATGCATAAAAGTGAAGTGTACATATATAGCATCAAGTTTAACAATGCATGCATTGTTGCATATATAAACAGTATATATAGAGTTTTGGGAAAATTTTGACTATTATTTAAATAATGATCTCATATATAGTATGAAACTCAGAAAATTCCATTAAGAAACTGCAAAATTTTATAAAACCAACTGCACACTTTAAAATATTCAGAATTAAGAATTATAAAATTAAAATCTTTATACAGCCCCCTACACTAAAAATTGTTCAGTGTATTAAAAGTCCTACACATAATAATTAAATGATTTATAATATTTCAAATTCATATTGCAAAATATCTCATAGATGTAGCAACATAAAAATTGAACCATTTTACAATGTTTTTGACATAAGTTTTCGTATAGACATAAGACATCGTTATAGACATCGTTTTGACATAAGACAGTCATTATACAGGAAGATCCCATTTCAGGTATTATATACGAGTATTTCGAGTGAAAACAATGATAAGGTTTTTAAATAAGCAATTTTACAATTTTATTTCAGAGTAATACGTGATGAAATATCTTTGAACATATCTGTACCCGGGAGGTAAAGGACGCTATGTCCATTTCGTGAAAAGAGTTACCACTGTGTCTTTACTATACAATGAAATGCATTTATCATAAATAAAATAAAATGCAATCGTCGATATAAACCTCTTTTGTCTTTAAGTATAACTATCTAAATGAAAAATTCTTCAACTTTCATAACAATATCATTACTGGCTCTACCATTAGCTTCTTTTGAAATCTCTATGATGGTAGGTCATATATTATTGACAAATCATTTGTATTTTTGGTCATTAGGAATACAATTTTCCTAAGTGTCTCCAAAACTGAAAATCATAGAAAGTCCAAAGAGGGAGGTGCATAACTAGATGGTATAACAAGAAAATATACCAATTTGCAACGTTCTACATCCAACGGTTTTTTAGTGATGCGAGATACACACACACATATACTTACATACCGACGTCACGAAAATTCATCTAAAGTCGTTGATATCTCTGAAACGAAGACTCATAATAAAACCAAAGTTGCAGGCGTACAACTTGACATCATAACAGTTGCACACATAAATTTGCAACATTCTATGATCATTCATTTTTGAACTATATATGAAATGCAAAATCCATTTTGTAAATCGGGATTACTATACTTTTTTATACAGAGTATAAGGAAGTAAAAAATATACATGGTTTTACTTTCCTCTGTTTTATCTCTTTTATAAAAACTAGACGTTAGTGCTTAAAGCCTCTATGTAAAACTAAAAATGCACATAAGGGAAATTGTGCTCTTTGCCTCTAGGATACAGATATATTTAGTTATATAATCTCAAATTTTATACATATATATTGTCTGTTATTAAAATTTATTTGATGATGAATGTACTTTCACATGCATAAATTTATAAATACAGAATATAAAAATTCAGTTTTAAATAAGGTTTGTATATTATGATTAAAAGATTTTTTGTATTAATTATAGATAAATTTTAAAAGCTATTGGAAGAAAGAAATTTTAAATTGTCGTAGCAAAAAACTCTATTTAAAATAATTAATCCAAACAACACACAGATGATGGTTGAATAAAAAAAGGAATAAAATGACAATTTATTCAGTTTTGCTTGTAATGTTCTTTAAATGTTTATAATGATTACTTAAAAAACTGGTGCATTCATATGCATTGTTAATACATATTAATATTCTTCACTTTTTTAATGCTTTTATGTCAATAAAAAAAAAAAAAAAAAGGTTAAGGGAAAAAGAATGTTTTATATAAATCCGATTTTCCTATAATATGCTGACGTGAGCGCCAAAAAAGCACATCGTAACATTAAAAAGGTATGAAAAATATTTTCAAATAGTATAGTACAAGTTACACTTTCTAAATATTATTGTTAAAGAGATTTCCAAATTCAAAAACATTTTTTTTTTTTTTTTTACATTTTTCTTTTATGAAGTTTATTAAATATCTTATATTGCTTTTATATATATGGAGAATTCGGAAGGCCTACTATAAACAAAGCCATGAATATACATATATATTTTAAATTACACATGAATGTTGTTTTAAACATTTTATTTTTAGCTTTTAGAAATTTTAATCTATTTCTTAATAGAATTTAAGTTATATCATTATAATTGTAATAGTAATTTCGACCTTTTTCCTCATTGAGATTAACTTGAAGTTAATCGTTACTTGAACTCTTAAAATTCTTGAAATTTTAATATGAGCATACAGAATATAAAACCGATGATCATGTTATCGTTTAGAATTTCTTATGTAATCGATATTAAATGATTTTCTGTATAAATTAAAAATGTAATGTCCGTATATATATTGGTAATCTCGCATATGCTTAAGAAATATTCAATTTTGTAAAATTGATTCAACATTTATAAATAATTCTCTATCCACAATAAAATTTAACTGCATCCAAAAATCATATCCAATAAGAAAATAATTCTTTTCAACAAACACATCTTTGAAACTTAAAATAATAATAATAATAATAATAAAATAAATATAATAATGATAAAAATCATATCAAAGATATATTGGGAGTAATAAGAAATACTATTTTGAAAAACAAGATGTAAAAAAAGAAAATTAAATTGATCCGTTTTAAACATCTAATATAAACAGCTTACAGGCAATCATAAAAATATCCCAATATACGGAAAGAAGAAAGAGTATTAGATGGCAACAGGAAATAAAAGCTTAATAACAGACGGTACTGAATCGTAATCGGAATTCAAGGTGCAACTTTGCTAACAGGTTCTGGTACGAAAATCCCACAGGAGTCTGTAAACTGTTGAAGAGGGATTTGGAAAAACTCCTTTTTTGCCATTTCGGAGAAAACTGGGAAAGATGCCATGAAGATCTCACATTCTTCTTTCATTCAGCTTAATACATGACCTCCTTCAGTGAAACTTACTATTTATGAAAAAAAAAAAAAAGTAAAAAGAAACTTTGACAAAGACGTGATATGTTTTTTGTATTGCAAGAGATGTAAATATATGAAAAAACTGTCAACAACAATATGATATTTTTATTCGAATAAATATGCTTTATTTAAAATACTTTTATATTCTTCTATTTTCACAGATGTTTTTTAAAAAAGCCATGAACAGCAGTGCACAGTTACAATGTTAAAATAAAAGGGCATCTCCTTCCGGAATTATAAACATTATGTATATATATATATAAACATCATTGTTCAAACAGTTTATCGCCCATTGAATTTCATGAGAAAACGGAAATAAATATAATAAATGTTACTGGTGTTTTATAAATATTTCTTTTTCTTAAATATTTGTTTTGTGTTTTAAAATGCGCAAAAACACTATTTAAAAAGCTGCTTCGCTCTTTTTTTTTTTTTTTTTTTTTTTTGTTATCATGTACAATATAATAGAAAATAAGTTGCAGATATTACTATATTTTAGAATGGGGATAAAATTCTGCTTTATTGGATTAGCAGGCCTTTTTCATTAGATGATTATTATAAACTGCTTAAAAGTTCATTACGAAAGTATTTTTATCAACTGTTTATGTATAAAAAGTTAAAAATGTGATCGTATTACCAAAATATTATGTTCTCGTAATTTATTACGAAAAAAATAAATAAATAAATAAAAAAATAATTAAATAAAAGCACATTTAGTGGAAAGAATAATGATAAGGTACTTACTCTATTTCGAAGATTCTGTAAAAAATGGCTGGCCAACATTGTAAATGTTAATGATAATCGACACTGTAGATTTAAAATCAGGAAAAACTGGGTGAATAATAATGGGTGAAGAAAGTAATGGGTGAAGATGTTTTTCAAGAACTTTCGATGCGTGGAAAAAAAAGATACTTTTGGAATAATTCGGTCAAAAGCTTAAATAAACATAACGTTAGTTACATTTTCTTAACCAAAATACGCAGAAGCATAGATGAACCGTCAAAATATTCAGAAGCATATTATTTTTTCAAAAATTCGAATTTTTTAAGTCATGCTAATTTTGTAACTCCTTTCTTCCTATTGTAAAATAAAAATGATTTTTTTTTTCAATTTAAAAACCTTTTAACAGTTAATCATTCCTTTGAAAGTTCATATATATGTGCCTTATGTAGGTCTGGAATCATGTCTGGTATCATGTCTGGTGGTGTTCAAAAGTTCGAACATTTTTTAAGACTTTCAAATTCTGTAATCATTTACTCCTTCCTTCCAAATACAAACCTAATACAACCCTATTCCATTATTATTATTAGTAGTAGTAAAATCTTTTAACAGGCATTTGTGAAATTCCCCGTAAAATTATAATAAAACGTAGCAGATTTCTCTATAAATATGCACGTTTTTCATCGAATGACAACTAAGGAATAACGTCATTTTTAAAGACGACAATACTTCATTTGGCATATTCTCTGAAGGTGACATCATTTTAACCTGCTATAAAAATTATTTTTATTTTATTTATATTAAGGCACTACATCATTTTGATGCAGTCATAGTAAAAATCTTTAAATCACATGCATGAAATTCTGACGAAAGCGTAATTTAAAAACATTTTTTGTTAATCCTTTAAAATATTTTTAATTTCGAAACCCTGTTTTTTAGTTTAAAAACCTCTGCATACAAAAATGTGATTTAGATAGGATTTTTCTTCGCACCTACCATTAGGTATGCACTAGAGAATACAGTACTTCAACTTTGGGCATTAGCAGTAATTGTGTCAAGTTTGGTTGAAATCAGTTTAGTGGTTTGGGAAAAGATATGTCACCCCCTCTCTACACACACACACACATACATACAATGGCTTACAATGAATACAACAATAAAAACTTAAGTGTTAGTATTCAACCGTCAAATTCATATGCCCATTGTTTTTAAAATCATGGCACAAAATGTATACGAACTGTGTTTCTCATATTTTAACTTTTATTTGATTTCATCTATATTTACTACCACTGCTATAAATATTCTTAAGATATTTTTTCGCATATGGGTTGCGCTATAAGTGAAATTGTTTAAACACTGCTTGTAATTACAATTAACGTTGTAAGTAATATCCTCCTCTTTTGAAACAGATAATATTCCTATAATTTAGTAAAAAAATAATGAAAGCTGTTACACAGTTTCGAATAACTGTTTCGTTCTTCTCTTCTTTTTCAATTATTATTGTTCGGGAATGCCTTGCTTATTCTGATGCATATATTATCATATATATATATATATATATATATATATATATATATATACATACTGAATATATATATATATATGTATATATATATATAATAACAAAAAGAAGTAGAATCGAAAAATAAACAGATGATTAAATTGTCGCGATAACCCACAAGAGCCTAAATATTTTACCAAATAACTAGAATAAAAATATATATTAATATTATAAAAATTATATGAATAATTTGACCAGCATAAACTATATAGAGTCTTAACAAGAACGAGCTTATACAGACTATCTATAATGATAAAAGAAGATGTCTATCTCTTTGTCTGTCTGTCTGAGCATCTATACGTTCAGCCCCTATTGAACGCAGAACTACAATATTTGACATACGGGTGCTCAGAAGCCTGCCAGAGTGCATAGTGAAAAAAGAATTTAAAAATTTTAATTAGTTCCGGAGATATTAATTAAAATGTCGACCAATGTCAAATCTAAAAACGATTCAAAATCGGAGGCGACCGTCATTTTGTTCCGTAACCGCGTACCTGAAAAGAAAAAGCAAAGAGATGAAATTTCGTGGGTTTTTGTAAAGCGATCGCTGCTCAACTAATAGAGATATTGAAAATACACCTGTACCACGAGAAACAGCATTTATTACCGACTCTTACGGTTCAATTTTTTTTGAAAAATACGGAATTTTTATATTTAAAAAAAAGTTTTAAAAAGGGTCCAAAATTTCTCTTTTTCTAGATTGTCTAATTTGAATCGCCCTGTACGAAAGAGTAATTGTCCCATTTCTTAACATTTGATATATTTGGAAAGGTCATTTAATTCTCTTTTGAACCATATAAACAATTTTAACAAAATACGGATTAGTAATCCACATTTTTAGATTTTACGAAACATCGGTTTTTTCACAAAACATTTTATAACTCAAAATTTTTTAGAGATGAATCATTTTTTTTTTTTTATATTCATAGACCTCTATTAGACGAATCATATTTCAAAAGATTGAGAGATTTTTTTAAAAAACCGAATCCGTTATAATTTTTTTTAATTTTCTGCATGCCTGCAGTTTTTCACGACATTCTGAATCCGCGTTTGCGTTTAAACAACAGTTAGTGGTTTGGTTACCATGTAAGTTACCTCTTTTAAGTTCGCAGACGATATTATATTATCGAAAGTGGAATTCGAGATTTCACCTTATTTACACGTTTTGAGGTCTCCTGATTAGGTTTTCTTTTGTATCTCAGCTACTAATTAAAATAATTTCATAAGTAATACATCATTTGAAAGCTTTGTTGATTTAGAATCGAACAGTACATTACAGAAATTTCCACCGTCAGATGGTGCTGTAATATCTTAAAATTTCAATATTTTAAATTCTAATGAGCGAGGAAGGTGTTGTAAGTTCTGAAACGGGGATAAGGCGCCGTAGGCGCCACCGAGCGGGACTTTGCTAAAGTCGGAAATTTGAAAGATCATAACATGGTGAGCGAACAGGCTGTTTCAGATTTCGAAACTGGAAGAGGGCGCCGCAGGCGCCACCGAACGGGAGTTTCGTACTTTCGGACTTTTCAAGGATCGCGAACCAGCTGGTCGCCGAAGGCGGCTAGTATATAATAAAGAGTTGTATAAAGAAAGCATTAATTTTAGTTCTAAAAGTATTTTTTTACTGATGAGTTAAAAATATGTAACATGGTTTATGTCAAAATTGTTTAATTTTAATTTTGTAACTGAAATCCACTACTTAAATAGTGAAGTATTTTAAAATTTATAAAAATCATATTTCTTTTACAATATTAATTTTAACATTTAGAAAAAATATTTTTTACAGCTCTTATATTTTGTACTTTTATATTTTATATGGCAGGAAACTTAATTTAAATAAATAATGCAGTATAATTATAGGAATTCATTCCTTATCAACAGCCATCCTCTTTCTCTAAGGCTCCTATATATACAAGCTGGCGCATCAGCCATTTTGTTGCCTTAGGGTTGCCACATGTACACAACGCTTTCCGTAAATAAACAAACGGCAGCCATTATTGCTATCGTTTTGCATTACTTTCTAGTTACTTTTTTAATCATTTTCATAATTTTAGCTCGGTAATGTATCATATGGGAAATTGCTTAGTGATAAATTGCTATAATCATTCAAGAAAAGAACATAAAATGTTCACATTTCCATAAGATAATTTAGGAAGAATAAAATAATATAACTTTTATTTACTTATATTTTTCTCTGTCTTTCTCACATGTTCAAACGTAAAAATACAAAGAATATGCTATTTTATTCATAATATATATATTAATAACCATTAATTAATTAAAGACCTTTTATTACTATGCGTTTGAGTTTTGGCGACATTTTCTGAGATCGCCAAACTTGTTTCATTTTCCTGTCGTAATTACATTTATTTTAAGTTTCGTTTATTTAAATGAATAGTAAATGCTAGAAATAGCTGAAAAAGTAAGTAAATAAATAAAGATTTTCCCCTTTAAAACAGTGAGCTCATTTGTTTTTGTTTTAAAAAGTTATGATTTGTATTTGAAACAGACAGAAATAGACCTAACAACACATCTTATCCACAGTACATCCACAAAATATCCTGAGGATGAAAAACATACCAAGAATGTACTGTGTATAAATGCGTTGTTAGGGGTATTACTTGTTGCTTATTGCTCTTGACGATCGTAGCTTCAGATCAAGATTTCTTAAAATCGCTAGTTAGGCGATAAGGACGCCAAGCGGGAATACTGCCCTCATCCGAGGCAACAAAATGGCGGCGAAGCGTCGGCCTATATATTTTATATAAGGGGCTCTATCTTTCTCTCTCTGTTATATAGCGTCACTGATTACGCAGCTATGACGTAATCACTACGTCACTGCAAAGTATGTCATCGCTTCCTTGTAGCTGCGCGCGCATCTGATTTCTAGTCAACAGACGACTAGTTGTTCAAGAGGAAAGATGTTCCTCTCTTTTGTGACAATTAATGTTCTATATTAAATGTTAAATGTACCGTGTCCCTTTTTTATGTTTAATAAATATTTTATTAGTATCCCATGGGCTGAAGTATCTTTGCTCATAATGTTTGGGGGCTCAGGTCTTTCCTGCATAAATTAAACATACCCCTATCAAACCAAGATTTTTGTTCTTATAAGATAATAGCGTGAAAATTCGCGACAGTTATTTTTTTTTTAAGAAATATTTTAGACGACTAATAATCACACTGGACGTTCTGGAGAGACAATTAGTAATACTTTAACGACGACACCTCTTCATATTATTTCGATTGCTGTGATTGTTTATAGATATTATTGCTTATTCATTGGTTTTTTTTTTCTACACTGTGTTACTGTGTGCTTACACCATGTGTAAGACGTGCTTCCTATACAGTAGTCCTCGATTTTGGATTAAGTATGTTTTTCGCCTCCCACGCATTTAACCAGGAATTTATACGCACTGGACTTCCCCTGTCGTCAGACAGGAAGCATGTTTTCTTTTCTTTTTCTTACATGATAATATTTTAAAAAATAATTGAATTCAAGCACTTAACTTTCCTTTTAATTTCAATACATTTATTTCGGTTCAGTACCCCATTACAAATTATCTATTTGTTTATTTTTCTGTAATTAAAGTATTTTCACCCCTCCCCAATATTTATTTTTTTCCCTCAATAGAATATGTTCTATTTCCTTCCCAATATTTCCCTATTTACTTAAAAAAAAAAAAAAAAAAAAAAAAAAAAAAACACTTATTTGTGGGACTTTTGTTCCCTTAATTTATTATTGTTACATTCTAAAAATGGCCTTTAAATTAGGTGACCTCTCCTTAGTCGCGAATTAACTAAAATATAGTAAAAGAAACACAATAAAACTACTAAATACACTGTTATGCTACCCAACTTTTGATAAGAATTCGAGAAAAAGAATGCGAAATTTTCGCGGTTTTACTACCGATTTCGACATTCACGAACATCAGGAAGCAAGTTTAAAATCTTTTACATTGTCAGATTTTATATCCGTCGCTAACGCTCTACATCTAGACCTTGTCGAAAACAAAGATAATTTATGTCAAGAAATTTTTAATGCCGTTACTGATTTAACTGAGTCCAAAAAATCATTATACACTAGTTTTTTGTCAGACGGTGGCGATGTCAGTCTAAATAATCATTCTACTGCTCCCCCTTCTCCAAATGTTCTCATCACTTCGGCTTTCCATTCTGAAACAACTTTTCCTTCCTTGGAAGTTCAAAATCAATCTCGGAATGTAACTAAAAACACGATTTCAGATTTGAGTAGCCACTTTAGGTTTCTTCACCGAGACTTGGCTAGTACGGGAGAACTTTTTCTGGCAATGATCCTATGCTATACGTAATTTTTTTAATGACGTAGAAGAACAGGATAGCTTATTTCCGAGTCTTACCAATCAGCAAAAACTTATTTTTCAAAACTATTTATTTCTGGTCCTGCTAAAACATTTTTGTTTCCTAAACGAAATCTTAATACTTATGAGTTGTTTAAGGCCGCAATAATCTCTGAATTTCTAGATACTATACTGTCCATTGAAATACATAAACATCTGGAAAACAGAAAAATTCGTCCTAACGAAACTACTATGCAATATTTCCTAGAATTACGCGAAATTGCCAATCGCATTAATGCCATTATTGACGAATCTTCAGTTATACAGTACACCATATACAGGGCAACCCCTCTGGAAAAATTCTTCTTTGCGGAGCGAAAGCTTTGCAGAGTTTAAATAAAAATTAAAAACTTATGAAACTGCTCTTAAAAGAATAAACTTAAATCAACGAAATGCAGCTAATTACAGGAAAACACATGACGGTTGGAAACGCGGCACCGGTCAAACACAACCAACTTTCACTCGCGGATCCAAATTTAATGCTGGGCCAGCCTCTCAAAATAAATTACGTTGTTTCAATTGTAACGATTTTGGTCATTTATCTAAATTTTGTCCTAACCGTTCCCGTGACCCTGGATGCCTTGCATGTGGTCTTTTTGGACACAAGTTCCTCAATTGCATCCGAACCGCTCCAAATAACGGACCTCCATCCAAAGATAGAGTTAACACTGTACATGACATCGTATACTTCTCATATCTGTAAACAAGTTACAATGAATGGTAATGAATTAACTGGATTGGTTGACACTGGTAGTCAGTTAATATGAACTTTTAAAACATTTCGCGTGTATAAAAATAGGCTCCCCACCTTTGTCCAAAACTAATAAATCGTTAACTGGTTTTGACTTTGCGCGTATACAGATTATCAGTACTTTTAATTCTTTTATTATTATAGACGATCAAGAGTTTTCAGCTACGATTTCAGTTGTACCTGACATGTCTACATTTTATGATCTCATAGTTGGATGTGACGTCTTCCAACAGGCCAACATTAAAATTTTACCAACCGGAGATACATTTTCTACATCTGTGTTTAGCAACAGACTGACAGTGTCGCAGATCCAAATTTCATTATGACAATCTCCGACGATTATACCAACTTTGATATCGGTCCCAAAGTTTCACGACACATTCGTAATGACATTGAAAAGCTATTGTCGGCCTACAAACCTAATAAAATTAAAACTTCGAACATTGAGCTTAACATCACTTTAACACATACACCAATTTTTCACACACCCCGCCGTCTTCCCTTTACCGAACGAGAAATTGTAGACTAACAAATCTCTAAATGGCTTAAAAACGGCATTATTGAACCATGTTCATCCCCATATGCATGCCAAGTGGTAGTCGTTCGTAAAAAAGATGGTAAACACAGAGTTTGTATCGATTACCGGAAGCTCAATAGTAAATTAGTGAAGGACCACTACCCCCTCTCCTTAATTGATGATATTTTAAATCGACTTCACCTTGCCAAAATTTTCGTAAGATCGACCTACGTAATGGCATTTTTCATGTACCTGTTAAAAAACACAGCCGCTTTTTTACCAGTTTTGTAACCCATAATAGTCAATTCCAATTCCGTTACATGCCTTTAGGACTTAGCTCCTGCCCTTCGGTGTTCATAAGATATATAAATGCCGTTTTTAGAGATTTAATTGCCGCCAGCAGAGTCCTCCCTTATATGGATGACCTTGTAATTGCCGCGAGTAACGAATGTGAGGCCGTAGAATGCCTAAAAACTGTTCTCCAAACAGCTAGCAAGCACAGGCTCGACATAAATTTTAATAAGTGCCAATTTTTATCTACTAAAATAGATTTCCTTGGTCACATAATAGAAATTGGTAAATTTTTTCCATCCCCTTCAAAAACCAACTGTTTTAAATTACCCAGGCTTAAAAAATATTAAAGACGTACGTCGATTTTTCGGCCTTACTGGATATTTTAGGAAATTCATTCCTCATTTTTCCACCATTGCAAAACCTTTAAGTGATCCGTTCCATAAGGACACCCTTTTCAATTTCAAACTAAACAAAAAGCCGCATTTCAGAAATTAAAATATTTACTTTCACAAGAACCAGTTTTCAGTATTTTTAATAAAATTTCCCCTATTGAGGTACACGCTGACGCGTCTATAGGTGGTTTGAGAGCCTTCCAGTTGCAAAAAAGCATCCATGACAATCAGTTTCATCCAGTTTTCTACATTTCAAAGAAAACATAGTACAACGAGCGCAAGTACACCAGTTTGGAGCTAGAGAATTTCTCGCTGTCGTAGAAGTCCTCAAGAAGTTTAGAATGTATTTCCTAGGCACCAACTAAAATAATCACTGACTGTGACGCGTTCGTCAAGGTACTTATGAAGAAAGAACTGAACTCCCCCACTGCGCGACGAGCCCTATACCTCCAAGAATACAAGTATTCTATCGTCCATCACACAGGTTCCCGTATGGCACATGTGAGTGCTCTAAGGCGAGCTCCACAATGTTTCATCATCTAAGATAGTATCCTTGTAAAGCTTTTGAAAGCTCGACAAGCTGATGACGAAATAAAAGCGCTAAAAACCCTTCAAGAGTCTACACCCCATGACAACGACAATATCAAAAACAAAATACTATACAGAACCGTCGATGGTGTCGATTTACTTGAAGTTCCTAAGGACTTGCAGAACACCATAATAAAAGAAGCCCATGGACGTTCACATTTTGCTGTACTCCGTACACAAGAATTAGTTAGTAATGATTTTTATATACCTCATCTTAAAGACAAAATTGAAAAGTGTATCAATAATTGTGTAAAATGCATCCTCCTCAATGGCAAGCGAGGTAAACAATATGGCTTCCTCCACCCTATTGACAAAAACGACACACCTGTACAGACGTATCACATTGACCATCTTGGACCCCTTGCTTCCATGTCCAAAAAGTACAAGCATATCATGTTCGCCGTTGATGCATTCACAAAGTTCACCCGGCTTTATCCAGACACTGCAGACGCTGCAGAAGTTATTCATCGCTTAGAAAGCCAACGATCAGTCTTCGGAAACCCCGCCAGAATTATCACAGATGGAGATCCAGCCTTTACTTCTACTGCATTTTAAGACCACTGCCACAAACAAAATATCAATCACGTAGCAATCACAGCAGGCCTACCAAGATCGAATGGTCAAGAACACAAACAAAAACTCCAGGAAAACAAAAACTCCACCATTATAGCAGTGTTGTCAAAATTACCTTCAGACAATCCCGAAAAATGGTATTCGAACGAGTCTGCTCTACAACAAATCCTTAACTCGACTTTCCAAAGGAGCATCAAAACTACACTCTCTGAAATACTGTTTGGCACAAAGATGAAGAATAAAAATTATGTCAAGATCCCGGAACTTCTCAATGAGGAATTTCCGAATTCAATCCAGAAACAACATGACGAGCTTCGCATCGACACACACAAGAAAAAAAAATCCATAAAGTCCAAAATGAAAATCGCAGTATAATCTTGGAAGAAGACCAGCTCCTAAGTTCCAACTACATGATTTAGTCGCAATCAAGCGCAGTCAATTCGGTCCAGGATTAAATCTCAAACAAAAATTTCTCGGAACGTACAAGATTACTAAATTTAAGCCAAACGATACCTACAACGTTGCAAAATGTGATTTTGTAGATGGACGATCCACTACATTACCATGCGCTGAATATATGAAACCTTGGTCATCCACTCTTACTTAATTTTCTTCTCCAATTTTTTTCCTTTTATTTGAACTATTACTATACAACATTTGAACTATACGATTATCATTTCAGTGCATTGAAATAAGACTAAGATAATACTGAATAACTTGCTAAAAAATACAAAAACTTTCAAATCCATTAACTTTTCACTATTGACAAAACTACGACTTTAATATTATTTATTTCTTTATTTATACATATATATATATATATATATATATATTATTATTATTATTTATTTATTTATTTATTTATTGTGAACATTATCTACCTTTTTTTTTTTTTTTTACTTTTTGCAAATGTCATTATATTATTAACATTTTATTTTATTCTATTTTAGTACCTTGCTACTTTAGATTTTACATGTCATACTTACAAATTCTCTCAACTTGTTCTCAAACTTTTTATTATGGAAATGTGTACTTATTTTATTGTTTGTTTAACCCTCGGTTTCCCAAGATGGGGTCATTTGACCCCATTTTGAAGTTGAAATTTAGTTAAGCCCGCCTCATTCAAAAAGTGCGCTAATTCGCCAGAGATAGCAAATATAACCAGTGGAATGTTGCAACTTCTAAACGATACAAAAAGGCGCGGTGCTGGTGACTGTCGCCAAACGTGCCAAGCTGCTCCTGAAAGCAATTTTTCTACAGTAATGCCTTGATCTTGGGAAAGCGAGGGTTAATGCAGCTGTAACAATATTTATTGTATGTAGTATTGTTATATTGTTTATTTTATTTTACTTTTTTTTTTTTGTAACCTTCAGGAGAGGTCGCCTGCTTAGTCATGATGACTGATATGGGAATTCATTCCTTATCCCCAGCAATCCTCCTTCTGTGTCTGTCGTCACCGCTTACGCAGCTATGACGCAATCATTGCGTCACTGCAAAGTATGTCATCGCTTCCTTGTAGCTGCGCTCGCATCTGATTCTAGTCAGTAGACGCCTAGTTGTTCAAGAGGAAAGATGTTCCTCTCTTTTGTGAGAATTAATGTTCTGTTTTAAATGTTAAATGTACCGTGTCCATTTTTTTCATGTTTAATAAATATTTTATTAGTGTCCCATAGTCTGAAGTATCTTTACCTATATAATATTTGAATTATATTTTAGAAAGTATTCTGCGAATAAATTGTTACAACTTATTTTTATACAATAATTTATTTATTTATTTTTCTGGGGGGAGGGGTTATCATGTATAATGTTTACCAAACTTAAGAAAAACAGGTAATGATTGACAAATATAAATTTAAATCTAAGTATTATTAGCATAACCGATGATAGAGTATTAAAGATAGTGTAATCTTTTTTTTAATCATAGAGTTGACTGTTTCCATTTATTTGAATAAGTATCAACTAAGAAAAACCCAAATTCAGTACAAAATAAACATACAACCTACAACCTACAACGTACTATTAAAAAATGCCCTAAAAAGTAATATAAAAAGCAATATAAAAATATATTATAAGTAATATAAAAAAGTCATTTAAAAGTAATATAAAAATGTACTGTTTTTTTTTTCTTAATGCATTTAAAGCCAGCTAAGCGGTCAAAGCCTGCTAGTAAAATTATAAAAAATGAACCTCTAAAAATCAAAAGAAAAACTCTGTTATTGAATATGATTAGAATATGTAATGCAATTTACATGATCTAATAGTTATTGTTTCAGAGAAACTTCTCTTTGATATTTAGAAAATGTTTTCTTGCTATATAAGGTAACTGCACCAGGAGTGGACACTTTAAAGACATTTTCCGGCTATTTTTTGTGTAACTTTCTTGATTTTAGAGACTCAAAAAAATAATTCATTTTTCACACCTTTATTAACTCTTTCTTTGTGTATTAAGAAAACAACTAATTGTATCACTTCTATATGTAAAAATAAAAGATTTCGGAGAGCTTAAAATGAGCCGGTTGTGGGCACACTAAAACCCAGTAGTGGACTCTTTTTTGTTCCAATAGTGGACACCTTTGATTGAAATCAGTTGAGTAGGTTTTATGTAAACTAGTGCTACATTATGTACAATAAGCGACGGTCTGGGGTACACGCCTAAGAGTGGTTTGAAGACATGCCATCACAATTTTGATCCTCCTTTTAGGGGATATTACACACCTTTGAATTTTTGCTCAAAAATAAAGTGACCAGAAGCCACATTTCTTTGGAACACTACCCACAGTTTGTCTCCAAATACATAAATCCCCATTGAGAACGACATTTAAGGTGAGGCTTGGGTGGGTTTTACGTGATAGTGGTGTTATGCTATGGGCAAACAGTATGGGTATCACCCCTATGGGTGGTCCAGAAATATGCAATCACAGTTTTGGTTGGTTGGTTGGGTTTAACATAGCACAGTTCTTCGATATGGGTAATTCCATCATAGTTTTCATCCTCCACGAAACGGGATACCTCCACTGTTTCTGTAACGCTCGGAGGTATAATTTTAGATGGGAAACCTTAAATTGATAAAAAATGGTGATTTCTTTCTTTCTTTTTTTTTTTTAACTTCGTCTCTTTCTTTCATTGCCTGATATCATTTCCGACTTTCTTTTATAACATTTGGGTCAGATATATCTTTTGGATTTTTAAGCAAAGACTACAAAAATAAATTAAATTTCATATTTTGTATTTATATTAATGTCAGATTTTTTATGCGACATATATTTGATTAAACGTCAATAAAATTTCTTTTGCCTCAAAATGGCTGGAATTGAGATTGGGTTTGTTTAATACATTGAGTAGTAATAAAAGTAGAGTACGGATACCTTATACAGGTTATGAAGAAAATTTTCCCGAACATCACTGCGGTTTTTATGCCTTCTTTTGGCGATAATTGCTTTCTTGGCAACTATGGTTCTTGGATTTTGCATATGTTAAATGGTTTGTTTCTCATACCACCAAAAGTCCAAAGAAAATTCAAACAGAAAAGCTTTCAATCAGTAACAAGGCTTAGATTACTTGCTTTTCATTTCAGCTAGAGTATGTCGTGGTTTGTGTTTAATTTATCCCCAATCTAAATATAAAACAAAACTAAATACAAACAAAAATATAAATATAAAACAGCAATAACAAAGGTGGAGGAAACTTGCTTTGGTGGAAGAGGAATGTCGGTTTAGCGATTGAATTGGTGGAATGGTGGGGAAGTGATGTTCGGAAATAGAAAGGTTACTAGCCCTGTGTCTACTCTAATATCTAGTCGATGATTTAATGTGTCATTAAGTATGCAGTAAGTTATTAGCGATAGTCTGGTGACTTCCCAAAGTGGGGTGTGGAGAAATACCAACACATTGTCGATCCTCTACAGATGAGATGGCTTCTTTGTTTACAGTCGGCAACAAAAAAGTATTGAAGCGCTAGCAATAATTTGTACTTAAAAGATATGAACCTAATGCTGTTTTGTCAAATAAATATTTGTCATGTCATGACCTAATATTTATGCTGTTTATAAAAAAGTAAGTTGATGACAAAAATTAGCGATCAAAAAAGAATATACATATATATGGTAAGAGCATCAGTAGTGAACACTTTAAGGACATTTTCTGGCTAATTTTTGTGCAATTTTCAAAAAATAATTTATAACTCTTTCTTTACATGAGAGTAAAACGAAAATTGCTAATTGTAGCATTTATATATGTGAAAAAACAAAAATCCAGCAAACTTAAAATGAGCCAGTAGGGGACACAGTAAAATCCAGTAGTGGACCCTTTTGAATTTTTGCTTTAACCCGTTAGCGCCCAGTGTTCCCATTTGAGGACAGCTAATAAAATAGCACATATATTTGTTGTGGTTTCTTGGAATGATTTCTGCTTTTTTATGACAGTTTATAGCGTCACTCTAAATGATCCCTGAAAGTTTAATGTGTCTACGATTAATTATTATTACATAATTTGGATAGTCATTTTATGATTTTTCATTCGTCGCACATATATTTGCTTTTGCGCAAGTATACTAACGTAAATGAAGTTGAATAATAATATATATTATAATACTTTACTTTCGAGATTTTTATCAACATATAATAAGAAATTAATCTGTTATCTCAAAGTTTTTCTATCTCAAAGTTTTCTCGCTAAAACACTAAACGTCAATAAATGAGGATAGGCTTTAAATTTAAAACTATCAGAAGAACTGTTTAAGTTAATATATTTCACTGTCAGTTGTGTATATTAATTTCGAAAAGCAATAATCAGCTAATAATATTTTGCAAAATTAATTCGGGCGTTAACGGGTTAATATTAATGTGACCGTCCCCATTTTACGTGGACAATACTCACTTTTTGTAGTTTTTTTTTTTTTTTTCCTCAGCATAAGCGTTTTTCCTAAGTGAAGCTTTTGTCACCATTTCTTATTTTGAAATTGGAGACACCCTGCTAATTTGTCCCCACATTTTTCTTCAGAAAATTTGGTCGCCTTAGTATTCGCACATTTGCAGTCGGTAACAAAATTATTGAAGCGCTATATTTCATATTTAAAAGACGTGCACCTAATACTGTTCTGTTAAGTAAATATTTGTCGAGCCATGATCTTAGTCTTTATGCTGTTATATAAAAGTAAGCTGATGATAAAAATTAGAGTTCAAACTAAAATGAAAAATTTGGATGTGTGCTTAAATAATTTTGCTGTCGACTGTATTTTTCAAAATCGTGAAGCGATCGTAATTACTGAATTTGTCCCCACTTTTCACTTGTTCTCCTTATTATTCGAACATTTATTATTCAAAATCGTGAAAGGATCGGAATTGCTAAATTTATAGGTCAAAATTTCTTAGAGTGCACATATTCCAATTTCAGCAATATAGAGACGTTGAGGTTGAGTGGGTTTGACGTCGTACTAAAGTAGGGTGACCAAATTTTTAAAAGCAAAAATGGGGGCGAATGTCGAAATGTTCCCGCTTTTTGCATCAAAAGTGGGGACACTATGCAATTGATAAAATAATTCAATTTCTAGATTTAATTAACTTAAGTATACACATAAAGTAGATAAGAACATATTCCTCGATGGTATTTATAGCAGGTTGGCAGAATATATTCACTTTTGAAAATCTTGCTTGTATTTGTTCTTGATATCAGCTTAAATAGAAAGTTTCCCAAAAATTACAGAATTATACTATTATTATTATTACAGAATTATACTATTATTACTATTATTATATTTTAGATTCCAATAAAGTATAATTCTTAAACAAATAGCTATTACTAAAACGGCTATGAAATTTCATGTAAAAAAAAATAATAATAATAATTAATCACACTAGCCTAAAAAAAAAAAAAAAAAAAAAAAAAAAAAAATCGTTATTTTTAATTACCACATACAAATACAACTATGTTTACTTTTATTTATAATACAGTATTATTTTCCCACCTCTATCTTGAGTTTGTGTCGAAGCAATATTTGCAAACATTGGGAAAGAAACAGAACTAGCTAATGCAGCGGCTGCTTTTCAATGCTTTTGGGCACGCAAATGCTTTGGAATATAGCATTTTCCACCGTTAGATGTAGCGGAAAGTGATGAACAGATTCTACAACTATCATTGAAATTCGCTTTTTTTTTTTTTTTTTTTTTCAATATAAATATAAAACAGCAATAACAAAGGTGGAGGAAACTTGCTTTGGTGGAAGAGGAATGTCAGTTTAGCGATTGAATTGGTGGAATGGTGGGGAAGTGATGTTCGGAAATAGAAAGGTTACTAGCCCTGTGTCTACTCTAATATCTAGTCGATGATTTAATGTGTCATTAAGTATGCAGTAAGTTATTAGCGATAGTCTGGTGACTTTCCAAAGAGGGGTGTGGAGAAATAACAACACATTGTCGATCCTCTACAGATCAGATGGCTTCTTTGTTTACAGTCGGCAACAAAAAAGTATTGAAGCGCTAGCAATAATTTGTACTTAAAAGATATGAACCTAATGCTGTTTTGTCAAATAAATATTTGTCATGTCATGACCTAATATTTATGCTGTTTATAAAAAAGTAAGTTGATGACAAAAATTAGCAATCAAAAAAGAATATACATATATATGGTAAGAGCATCAGTAGTGAACACTTTAAGGACATTTTCTGGCTTTTTTTTGTGCAATTTTCAAAAAATAATCTATAACTCTTTCTTTACATGAGAGTAAAACGAAAATTGCTAATTGTAGCATTTATATATGTGAAAAAACAAAAATCCAGCGAACTTAAAATGAGACAAACGGGGACATAATCTGAAAAATGGGGTCCCAACATTTGAATCTTTTATGGAAGGATTAGCTCCCCTTCTTGCACCACCACGTCTTTCACGCGAAATTATTAACTTGATGGAGCATAATTAATTAACTAGAACTCTTACCAATCTCTTTTACGTAAAACAATAATGAAAGATGTAATCCTCTAAATACCAATATCCTCCATGTTCCCATCCAAATTCAACCTCTTAGAGTCACCAAATGTCTTCAGACTATTCTTAGGGGTGAGTTCCAGATCGTTGCCAATTGCACATAGTGTAGCACTAGTACGACATAAAATCCACTCATCCTCAACTCTCTAAATACTGTTAGTTACCGCAGTTATGCTATTTCACTGTTGATGTTTCAATGGGAACCGAACTTAATCAATTAGTATAATATGGAACTCAGAAAAAAATTCACGAATAAAAAAACTTAAAATGTCTCGAGATTATCTCATGATTCAAGTGAATTCGCATTTTGTTCCGCTTTCTAAATTTGGGAAAGAATGGTAGTCATTCTCTCCCCAAAAGATTAAAATTGTGATGGCATGTCTCCTTACCACTCCTATGAGTGAATCCCAGATCGTCACCAATCGCTCAATGTGTAGTTTTAGTGCGACGTTAAATACACTCAACTCAACTCTAAATTTGGGCGATTACAAAGCTGTGTCCACTACTGGATCTGATCTTAAAAGTCAGATGGGCCACTAGTGGATAGGGCTGTTCACTACTGGTCATGATGACATTTTTTAGTACTGGTAGTGGACACCTTTAAAAATACTATATGTTAATATAAGATTTAAAAAACGGCACAATAAGTGATTTCTGCATAGTTATTTTAGTCCTACGAAAGCAAAAGGTAAAAGAAATCAGTTAAAAAAAGGCAGAGGCAAAGCAAACAAAATTTTATTTCGTCATTCAAAATGATAAGAAAAAACGACAAAATCACGAAAAGTGCATATCTTTTTAGTTAAACTAATATTATTCTAAAACTGATGGCTGGAATTATTTGTAGTTATAGACATTATTAGTGGAGGACTATAACTTTTCTTCCTGAACATTGCTCAAACCTTCAGAAGGATAAGAAAGCTTATTTTTCGAGTTTAAATTTAAAAGTGTCAACTACTGGTATAGGGTACACTACTGGTGCGTTTACCTTATTATGTTTAATAATAACTCGCAAAAAGCGTTTATTAACTCAAGACAAATCCCTTTTTAGTCCGAAAATACTGTGTGAGTCCTGATATTCAAAATGCATATTATCAAGTCCAAACTTTTTTCTACTTTTTCTAACCCTTACCCTTAACAATACAAATTAACAACACTTAAATTCAGGGCCCTCCGTGGCCGATTGGCTATGTCACCACACTGCTAATCGCCTTCGCGCATAGGAGAGCAGGTTCGATTCCCGCGCTGGCCCTGGGTGTTTTTTCATTGCTTCGTATTGTAATTCTGTCATGTGCTATCTGTAATTATATGACGGAGATTTGCAAGCGGACTACATGTAATCTCATGCATATGTTATCAATAAATAAATAAACAAACAAACAAACTTAAATTCACGCAAATTCCTAAGTGACACATTATACATAATACCCATTTTATACATGATTTATTATGAAAAGAAAACTATTTTATGTTCGCTTTCGGATTAACAGATTTAATTAAAAGAAAGAATAGACATTTGGTGACTAAAGATAATCATATGTTTAAATATATATATATGTTGAATAAATTAGACTTAGATTAATTCGAATTATGTATAAAGAAGTTTGACCTGCATAAAAAACAGTTTGAATGTAAAACGAAACTAATTTTTAGCATGCATAATATTAAGGAAAAGCTAACTCACCTCTCTCCGGCCTTTCCTGTGGTCGCTTGAAATAGATTTTTAAGCCACACACAAAATAAAGATTAAATCATTGATTACTAATATACTGGAATTTAATAACAGACTTGCAGAATATCAAGACAACATATCAGAATATGTGATCGACATAAATCTTAAACACATTTTCTCTTGACTTCACGAATTGTAAGACAGATGACAACTTATTCAGAAGAGTTGTGGAAACAAACACATAATATTATTTCACAAAATTAATCGAATAACATTTAAAGAATTTCGAATGCCTTTTATGACTTAAATGAATTGTCACAAAGTAAAAGAATAAAGTTTCACTGAGAATAGTTCATGATTGCACATGGTTTTAGAATCGACTACAAATTAAACAAAAGCTTGATTTGATTTAACGAATAATGATTAACGAATAAAATTAGAATTATCAGGTATGATTCCATTAGATTATGAATACCTGAACGGTTTGACTGGACTGCCCGAAAACGAACATGTTTCCGAGAGAGCAAAAATAATAAAAACAATAATAAAAAAAGGTTCTCTTTCATCACGTGACCGTCTGGTTTCCTGTACTGGCGCCCGCACTCCGATTGCTTCAACATACTGCGCGGGCGGGGAAGGCACCGGGGCAGGAGTCGACATACTTGGAACAGGGATGACAAGTTGCTTGACATATTTGCTTGGTTTGGCTGTTGGTTGAGGCTCTGCATATGTTGTTTAGTCCACCTTCTCCAAAATGTCTTTTTCGCCTGTATAAGAAAATTACACCTAGAAGAGAGACTTAAAAACATGAAAGTTAGTGAGGTTTCTGGTAATTTTAATGGTAGTATAGACTTCATTGCCAAACGAAGATAAATCAAGTATTCTCTCATGACTGGTTTAACAGTGGATCGCCCGTGAGAGATCCGAAAGTTTTTTGGAATAAGAACCAGATTAAATAAGACTAAATTAGAACCAGCATGAGCACTTAAGTAGTGATAATGTGTGGTGGATAAGGATGTAAAGTGGTGGGATTCCGGTAACAAAATTTGCTGGTTTTCTTGGAGATTGAGAGCGAGTGGAGGTTTAGAGCTTCCTACAAGGGTATTGTCAAAGGCTTGTTCCTGAACTGCAACTGAATGTAGAGGGTACATGGGTGGCATTTTATGGATGTAGTAGGGGAATCTTGATTATCTAAAGTTTTCTGAAGTGCGATATTTTCCTTATTTAACATCGTATTTTCATTTTCTAGGGTATTTTCAACTTTATAGCTCAGGAGGTGTTTTCGAATATCAATAAAACGATTTGGACTCAAAGTCGCAGAAATCGGTACTCTTTTAACAGGGCTTGAAAAAAGTGCATGAGAATTCGCAGGAAAGTCAATGATTGAAGTATTTTCAGACAGATTTTTCTCTATAAAAACATTAGACTCATAAGCAGATAATTTTTGACAGTTAATTGGAATATCAGATGATTTAAGAGTAGAGACTGGTTCTAGGGACAGAGTTTTATCACATTTTTCACCTTGTATTGATGTAGAATTATGATCAACATTGTCGACACCTTTTTTGGCACCGTGAAGGGTTAAATCAGACATGCGAGCATTTTGCACTAAACCCACAAGTGAGGGACAGGAATGATGCATAGAATTGGTAGGTGGGATAGGAGGAGCTGCTCGGATACAGAAGTTAACAATGGGTGCACAAGCTGTTCCGTAGGTGGCAGTATTCAATTCGTAAAAAGATAATTGGTCATTGGGAGATTCTCTCCAAACAATTCTTTGGTAGATTCTATGTTTCCTTTCAATTAAGATTTGCCGATACATTTTAGCTATGTTTGCACTGAACGCTACTGGGTTGGCTCGAAATTTTACTAAATTGTCAAAAATATTTGACTGTAGTTTAGGACCAATATATAAAATGTCATTTAAAGATTTGTTATTTGTTGTTTTAAACGAGGCGTCAAATACTACACGTAATTTTGTTGTTTCAGAGTTTTCATTTACCACAGCATGATGCGGTAAATAATAATGTGGCGTTTCACTAAATTTGTTTTGATTTAATTTTGTCATATGACCCAAAGATTCGTTCATGAAATTCGAATACTCCACATTTAATTGTGGATTACTTTTAAATTTATTTTCAATGGAAAGAAATCTTGAAATAGCACCTGACTTACTGTCACCTAGTGCCTTATCTGGCTTAAAAGGTAGATGAACTGCATATTTTCCCTGCGTATTCCTTTTTGTTTTTGTGAAATAAATATTTTCCACAGGATCATTTTCTAAATTTTTTGTATCTACATTTTGTGTGGATTCTCTATCAAAAAATTGTTTCAATGTATTATTTAAGTCATCATCAACAGTGAGGTGACATAAATTTAAGTTTGTAAAATGAAGACTTTCGACTTTTCCTGAAAGGAGGTAACCCAATTTAGTGGGAAATGCTGTAGGAGTTCCAGCTGGCCCTTGAATTGGACTGCCATTGCAGATTGAGGCGACTATTTCTGCCCCAAGAAGAATATCGATGGGACCACTAGCATAATAATTGGGATCAGCTAATTGTAATCCCTTTATATGTGGCCAATAGTTTTGCGCTAGTTGGAAATTAGGGGGAGGTGAGGTAACCCTATCAACTATAAAAGCGCTGACTGAAAATGACTCCGACGAAAAATGCGGAGTGAATTTAAATTCTGTTTCGTTGAGAGCAGTTTCTGCTAAAACGCAATTAATCCCTATTATACTATGCGACGTGCTCCATAAGGGCAAATTTAGTCGCTTAGCACATTCCTTAGTAATTAATGAATTTTGACTAGCATTATCTATCAAGGCTTTACAATGCACAATTTTTCCTTTATTCGATTTAACCTTAATTAGTGCTGTAGATAACAAAACATTACTAGAATAAAACTGAGCACTATTAGAAACTGAAATGTTTGGCGATACATGATTCGCCCTTTCAGAATTTATATTTCTACTATAAACATGCAATAGCGTATGGTGATTTTCTGCACAATTTTTACAATTAATGTTTATCCTACAATTCTCCAGCCTATGATTTTGGCGTAAACAATTTTGACATAATTTATTTAATTCAACGAATTTCCATCTTTCATTAACCGGTTTTGAATTAAATGTCGGACATTTAAATAGCGGATGATGCTCATTACAAAGAATGCACGTATTTTCCCTTTTCACAATTGTACTCAGTACATTATGTATATTTTTCGAATTAGTGAATTTTACGTCTTGTTTACATTTTATCTCTTCAACACCGCGCGCTTCGCGCTCAACGAATTTCCTAAAAAGATCAAGATCCGGCAATTTATCACTATCCAACATTAATTCCCATCTCTGTTTTAACGATTCATCCAATTTCCCCATCATGAATTTTATTATAATTAAGTCGCTTAACGCATTAGAATCTAAACCCAAAGTTTTTAAGTTTCTGACGGCTTCGTTACAAGTATCTAATAACTCAAGTAAAGTTTTAGCATTGTTTGCTTTTACAATTTTCATAGAAAATATTTTGTTAATTTGACTCAATGCTAATTGTCTCTTATTTTCATATCTTTCATTTAATATTTCCCAACATTGATCTAAATTTTCCTCTTTTAGAGCGAATCCTCGAATTAATTTAGCTGCGTTTCCGCGCACTGAAGAATGTAAATATTGCAATTTTTCAATTTTGGATAATTGATTATTTTGTAGAATTGTCGAATTAAAAATTTCTTTAAAAGAAATCCAATTTTCGGTTTCACCAAAAAATTTTGGAAGATCAAATTTAGGTAATTTAATAAGAGAGGATTTACCATTTTTCTCATCTTTATTTTCCGCGTGAGTATCTGAATCGCACGCGTTTACTTCTGTTTTCTCCTCTAACTCCACCAGTAAATCAAAAACCACTCCCTTATATCTCAAATACATATCCATATAATCCTCATTCTCTTTAGCGGATAAATTTTTAAATATTGACGCAATTTCATGATCATACGATTGAACTTTGGTTTTTAATAATTTAACCTTAGATTGTTCATCTTTACTACACCCCTTTACTCTATCTCTAAAACTATCGATTTCCTTACATAAATTTTCAAATAATAAAACTTGCTTAGATAATTTCGGCATTTTAGAATATATAAGTTTAAATACACATAACTATAGGCCTTCGAATTACAGAACAAACATTCAAGAACAAAAATAAATCATTTTAAGAATAAATGATTACGAATAAGAATAAGAATATCAAATACATATTAAATATATATAGTTTTTTTTTTTTTTTTTTATCTATATAAATCATCGATAGACTCATGGCTCTAGGACGGACCAAAAACATGTTGAATAAATTAGACTTAGATTAATTCGAATTATGTATAAAGAAGTTTGACCTGCATAAAAAACAGTTTGAATGTAAAACGAAACTAATTTTTAGCATGCATAATATTAAGGAAAAGCTAACTCACCTCTCTCCGGCCTTTCCTGTGGTCGCTTGAAATAGATTTTTAAGCCACACACAAAATAAAGATTAAATCATTGATTACTAATATACTGGAATTTAATAACAGACTTGCAGAATATCAAGACAACATATCAGAATATGTGATCGACATAAATCTTAAACACATTTTCTCTTGACTTCACGAATTGTAAGACAGATGACAACTTATTCAGAAGAGTTGTGGAAACAAACACATAATATTATTTCACAAAATTAATCGAATAACATTTAAAGAATTTCGAATGCCTTTTATGACTTAAATGAATTGTCACAAAGTAAAAGAATAAAGTTTCACTGAGAATAGTTCATGATTGCACATGGTTTTAGAATCGACTACAAATTAAACAAAAGCTTGATTTGATTTAACGAATAATGATTAACGAATAAAATTAGAATTATCAGGTATGATTCCATTAGATTATGAATACCTGAACGGTTTGACTGGACTGCCCGAAAACGAACATGTTTTCGAGAGAGCAAAAATAATAAAAACAATAATAAAAAAAGGTTCTCTTTCATCACGTGACCGTCTGGTTTCCTGTACTGGCGCCCGCACTCCGATTGCTTCAACAATATATATATATATATATTTACCTATAAATAAGTATTTTTTTAAATAACTTACATAACTGCAGAATGACACTTATATGCATTAATTTTAAATGTTTGTCTATCTTAATAGCTTTTCTTTTGCATGTGTATATATATATGTGTGTGTGTGTATCCTGATTTTTAAATGTATTTTATCAATACAGACTTTTTCTACTTTTCTAAACCTTACCCATAACAATACCTAAACCTTTAACATCAGTAAAAAAAAAAAAAAAAAAAAAAAAAACTTACCAAATCTGCAATTTTGTCACGATGGTAATCTTCGATATAATACAACGCAGCTTTGAAAACAATAAAATAGAAAAAAAATTCAAAAAATTTCTATAGACGTAAAAAAAAGAACATTCTGAAACCCATCAGCATTGGAGCAGAAACAAATGCCACGTGGCATAGTAATTAGGGTCTCTCCCCCTTCTGGCATCTTAAACGATGAGCGTAGTCAATGAATCTTTTATGGTTTGAAACAGTTTTCAATACATTAAACCTCTGCAATATCATATGTAATGCTTTTTTGGGGTCAGGAGCTTAATTTCGGGTAATTTTCCACGTTCGTTTTTATTTCTCGGGTAAATCAGGATAAATCAGCTGCTGAGGTTTTATTCGAGAAACTTTTTATGAATCCTTGCATAGAATCATAATTATCTTTTTGTAGTAGTTTGAGTTTAGTACTATTACTTAAAGATATATCTTTTCCAGTGGTCGGGTTTTATTTTCCGAAGTAAATACAGCATTAAGCGCTGACATTTTAAGTGAATATGATACACTGTGATCGATCGGAAACTGACGTTTTATTTAGCCAAACTGCAATGTTTTATTGCCAGAAATTATATTTTAGCATTTTATTGGGATGTATGAATATTTCTGTTTGGAGAAGTTATTTCTATAATTTTATATACTTATTATGTCGCAAAAATTACTTTATGCATCTTTGCGTTATACCAACTATTATCTTTTGTAGCAGTTTGATGTTAGTATTTTATTAGAAATAAAAGTTTATTTTTAAATACAAGCGAAATTAAAACTATTTAAGGTTGTTACCTTATATTACATTTTCAGTCAAAATATAATATTTAAAGAACTAGAATACTGAAATGGGTGTAGTTGTAACTCGTTACAGAGTTTCGATTTTTTTCCATACTCCTTCAACCAGCACTTCACTTGTTAAATTTCTGAACTTTCCAACGGAACTGAAAAAAAAAAAAAAAAGAACATTAGGTTTTATTAAAAATTAAAAGCCAAAACTGAAAAAGTTAAGGTACACAAATACAAACGATACAGTTTAGGTTAATCCGGACAATTGTAAACATCTTCGTCAAGCTTGACCGACATAAAAAGTTCAAGGGGTAAGTATAATTACGGATGACAAATCCGAAAGCTTAAGAAACAAAATAAATCTTAAGTTTCATTCAAAATTTACGTAAATAATTTTGTTTCGTTACAAAACCTGTGTGATTTTTTTTTTTTTTTTTAAGTGCAGGAAGGGTAATTTTTTTTTTTTTTTTTGAGTTCACTCTGTCCAAGGAGGGAATTCCTAAATAATTTTTTGAACTTTAAAATTATCACTGTTACATGTTTTATTTGGTTTCTTAAGGCTGAATATAGCAAATAAAGGTTCAAACAGATACGATGATAATTAGATTCAAGTTCAGCTTACCAGCAAAGTTATGAAGCAAGGTTACATTTAGTCCATAATTATACTTACTCAACTTCATCTTATTTTTTTACACAAATTCTGCTTATAGAAACATTTATTCATATATAGATGAGTTTTCCGGAAATAAAATTCTTTAAATTTGCTAAGTCGTCGGATGCATAATTCAGATTCAATACTTCGTATAAACAGTCATCTTTTTTTTTTTTTTTTTTTTGCGTATAAGAAGTGATATATATATATATATGTATATACATATACATATATATATATGTATATATTATAGTAATGTGAAGTGTGCATAAATAATGCGAAGTTTCCATTTCTAAAAATTTTTGTACTATTATTTTCTAAAACAAACGCAGCAAAATAGGGCAAGTATAGCTAAGTAAAACGTGAGCAATTTATACGCATTTTTGTTTTATTCATTTCAGATTTATTTTCTGTATATCGTGAATAGAAAATTACGAATTGATATAAAATAATAAAATTCATATGTATTTTTATTTATGTATTTATTATTATTATATATATTTTTAAAAAATCATTGTAATAGAAAATTGCATATATTATGTTAATTCTTGAACGTCTTCCATGATAACGTCTCTAGAACGCTATATAGCTTTACAAATATGAGTGCATTTATAAAAAGAATAGATCTGAATTAATAATTAATTCCGCATGTTTAATAGTACAATAATTATACTCCTATAACTCAGGTCTACAATTAAAATTTTGATTTGACAATTTTGGTTGATCTTTATATTTTTGGTGGGCTGAAACCAAAATTGAAGCCAGACTTTCTCTCTCGCGTATATATTTTTGCGAATACGAAGTATCATTTGATTATTTATTTTAATTGTAGAAATTTTCCCATATTTTATTACTCAGTTTTTATTTCCTTAACGGCATCTTAGTCATACACAGAATGTTCCTTCTTTTATATCTACCATTAAAAATTTTCAGAAATGTAATGCATCTAAAATTCTATGTATTCAATTATTTGTCTTCCTATAACGTTAAGAATTTTTTAAAGCGTTTTGTGTGGTTATAATATCTTGATACTGACATTTATAGTAGTATATTAGCAGTTTCTTTTGAAACAGTGAATGATTCATTTCTTGTGCTTCTTAAAAACAGTCATCAAACGATGAGACATAACTTTCTTACTATCAAATTACATTAAGGCAACATGTAATTATGTAAAACTTCCATACCCTCATGATTTCAGTAACAGTGTCACTTATATTTTTTCCTGAACTATAAGCAACAAAAGTATTATCTTAATTTGCAGTAGAGTCACGACTAAAATCGACCTTCTCCCACAATGTGAAGCCCATAAAAACCGGAAAAGGAGGAAAAGCATTACAAAAAATCCGGTTAAATGTTGGACGAGGATTGACTAAAAAAGTGAAATGATTTTAAGAAAAAAATATATAGACTCATCAAAGTTCATGTGTATAGTAAAACCAAAATGTCACGCCGATTAGAGAACTTTTTGTACTTTTTGCTAGAAAAGACCTTGACATGTCATTAAAAAAAAAAAAAAGTCCTTTAGAGATTATCACTTTTTTTATGATATATAAAGTGATATTTTTATTTAATATATGGTTTTCAGTGAACATAAACATGGGATTTAAAAAAAAAAAAAGAAAAACAATTTTTTTCTATGGTTACTGTTTTATTTAATTAATGCATATAATGCAGAGATTATTACCAAATTACTACCAACTAAGAATAAACTTTATGACGCATTTAACCATAGTCATTTTCTTGTTATATGATGGCAGATAACATGGTGTGCAACCTCAAAATTGTTTCAACTGTTTCCTACAAAGTTTACGCGTTGAAACCAAAATAATAATAATAATAATAGTAAATAAAATTAAAAATAACTTACATCGCGTTTAGCTTTAATCCAAAACGAATATTTTTAGCTGCGTTTTATGTGAAATTATGGAGATTGGTATTCTATAATTTATTACAAAAACATTTAAACAAATTATTCCTTACTGTAAAATAAAATTTATTAAAATAAATGTTTAAAAAAATTTGAGCAATATAAAATTGAAAGAAAAAGATGATATGTGCTGACAGTATAAGGAATGAAAGAGGAAGCATGTTCGGAGGAGAGGTAGAAGGTCAAAAAGATGAAGAAAAGGTTTCACAGCCAAAAACAGGAAACACAGAATGTAAATATATCACGAGGGAACTGTTTGTTTCGTAATGAGAAAGAATTGTTGCGATAGAATTGTTATGTTAAATATGTGTTTAATTTAATGTAACAATGTTAGTAATTCTTTATTGCAAAAACAACACAACGTGTGGGCAGAAATGGACGTCATTTCTGGATTTAACATTATCGAAAACTTAAAGTTTACCAAAATATTTTCATGCATCCTATGAATCCTCGTGTTTCTTTGAGTGCATTTCATAAATCATTGACATTTTAATTTGACATGAATCTGCGTGCCAGTTTCAGCTTCAGGATTCCGTTTACAGCCGAGAGATTTTCTTCTACATGCTGATAAAAGGGAGACACCGAGTCCGAACCCAGATTGCATTTATCGATCTATCTGTTCGATGTTTTACGTAATTTTCCCTGAAAGTCGCGTAAAAGTGGGATAAATCCCCTTAAAACACCAACACGTAGGGTATCCCACCCAACTCTAGTATCCAAGTGTAGCCTATCGACCCAAATACTAAATGATCAAACACTAAATGTAACAATTCTGTTATAGCATATAATTTTAGCTTTTACTCTTTATATATATATATACAGGGTGATCCAAAAGTCAGGACCAACTTTAAAATTGAATAATTCGAAAACGAATCAAGATACAAAGATACGGTTTGCACCAAACGGATCGAAAAGTAGCCGGGTTTTTTGTGGCAACGAAAAAAAATGGTTCTGTTGGCGACCAACAGATGGCGCTGACGTATTTTTGATGTAGGATTATGTAAAGCAACAAACGATATAAAAAGGAACAACTACAGCAGGTAATGGTAGTCGAAGCTTATATGCATCGAAATATCGCATTCTCAGTCGCTACTTTAATCACGCATGGCCTCCAAGATCTCCCGATCTGATACCCTGTGACTTTTGGCTGTGGGGATTCTTGGAAGTCAAAAGTGTACCGCGACCAACCGGCATCAGTAGCAGCACTGAAAGATGCCATCCGCCAAAATTTGTCTGCCATAACGCAAGAAATGCTACTAAATGCTGTGAACGATGTGTTGAATCATCTCACAGCTGTACTTCTGAATGATGGACATTGAACAGTTACTGTAGTAGTACTAATTAACTGTAATTAAGGTGATTTGTAAGTTGTCAACATTTTTTTTCATTTGTAAATCATCTTTTGGTGAAATAAAACACTATAGCGCCATCTGTTGGTCGCCAACAGAACTAATTTCTTTCCTTTGCCACACAAAACCCGGTTTCGTTTTCATCCGTTTGGTGCAAACCGTATCTTTGTATCTTGATTCGTTTTCGAATTATTCAATTTTAAAGTTGGTCCTGACTTTTGGATCACCCGGTATATATATATATATATATGTATGAAACCCTCCAATTCCATTATTTATGGCTTGGAGAGCATTACGAAACAACACAGATGGGCTCGTATCAAGACGCATTGGCCAGCGTAGTGTGACTTTGCCAATTCCTCCTTCATATTTCAAAATGCCTGTTTCATATGTGCAATGGCCTTCAGTCCCCGTCGGCCGAAATGTCCCAGCTCTGGGCAGCAAGCAGGAAAGCAAATAGGCAGAGGGTGCGAAGAATGACTGGGTCAGCTGCCAAGGAATGAATACATATACTTTAAACTACATGTCCTTGAGCTCCGAAGATAGACTCCTTGAGCTTGAAGAAGAATTATGACATTACATGGGATATTGTAGGTCTCAGTGAAGTTCAAAGAAAAGGTGAAGATTTTGCTGAAGAGTGAAAATTTGCATTATTATCAAAGAACTGATAATGGAAGATGAAGCGGAATAGAATTTCTGGTTAACAAGAACTTAGAAAACAGAGTAATGAAAGCGTCATGCGTTTCTGATGCAGTTGCAACACTTACCATCAAACTCTCTAGGCGTTATACGCTGAGATAATTGAAGTTTATGCTCCAACCTGCACATGTGAAAACCAAGTTCTTCAGAAGCTCTATGCAGATGTTAGGAAGGCCCTCAGCAAAACCAGAAGACACAATCTTAGAACCATTATGGGAGATTTCAGTGCTCGAATTGGTACCGAACATTCAAATGAACGTGCAGTTGATGCATTTGGAAAGGGAACTAGAGATGAAAGAGGACACAGACTGATTGAATTTGCAGATTGGGAAAATATTTATGTCATTAATTCATTTTTTAAAAATAATCCAAAGAAGAAATGGACATGGAGGAGTCCCAATAGAGAAACAAGTGAAATAGATTACATTCTAGTAGACAAGAAATACATTTCTACTGATTGTGCCGTGATATAGATTTAAATCTGGTTTTTATCACAGATTGGTTCGTTGTACGGTAAAGTTCCTACTTGCAATGGAAAGACAGAAATTGTTTCAAATTCGAAACAACGTAATTCAACCACAGCTTCTAAAAGCTAAAAAACAAGAGTTTCAGCATGAACTAAAGAACAGATTTCAGTTGCTTGGGGATACCGAAGACATCAATGAGTTCACTGTAAAATTTGTCTGTTGTTCTGGAATCAGCAAAAAATGTTGCTGGTTCAGAAGAAGATAAGCCTGTTAAAAAAATCTCGGACGTCAGACACGTCAGCTGATGGAAAAGAGAAGAAAAATGAAATATAATAAGGAAAATATTACTGCAAAAGTTGAATTTTCATAACTATGTAAAACTCTTAGGATCGCAGAAGACACGAGGAAATTCAGAGTTGTAAAACTCACCAGAAAAACTCAGTGGTTCACCTACCTCATCAAATACAAATGACGCTATTTCAGAAATATTAAAGGAAGAAGTAACTATGACAATAAAAGTAATGGAAAATGGAAAAGCTTCAGAAGAAGACAAAATCACTGTGGATATTTTAAAAGAAGCAGGGAACGAAGCCATTGAAGTTCTTACTGAACTATTCAACAAATGTATAATATTATGAGATGTTCCATATGACTGGAAAAATGCCATCATAATCTTATTCTTTAAAAAAAGAGTAAAAGAAGATATTAGAAACTATCGTACAATCAGCCTGCTCTCAATTTTGTGTAAAATTCTGATGAAAGTTCTGACAAATCGTTTACCGAAACAATTAGATGCAGCGACACCTAAAGAACAAGCACGATTTCGAAGTGGTTTTAGTACCATCGACCATACTCATGCAATTAGAGAAATTATTGAAAGAAGAAATGAATACGAACTCCCTCTGTGTGTGGTTATTGTGGACTACGAAAACGTTTTTCACACCGTATCATCACTAGCAGTTATTGATGCATTAATGATTACTAACATTCATTCAGGATATATTCACCTTAATGGAAACATCTATAAAGAAGCAACAGCCAAATTAAAACTCCACGAAATGAGTAATGCATTCAAAATTAGAAGAGAAGTAAGAGAAGGGGACACAATTTCACCCAAATTCTTCAATGCAGTACTTCAAGAAGTTTTTAAAAAAATAAATTGGGAGCAGAAAGCCATAAAAATTGATGGAGAGTTTATAATAATTTGAGATTTGTGGATGATATTATATTGTTTGCCTCCTCATTTGAAATTTTGCAAGAAATGCTTCAGGAATTAAACAAAGAAAGCAAGCTCGTTGGATTGAAAATGAACCTCAGCAAGACAAAAATTATGTCAAATTCCTTTGTTTCTCCACAGAAGATAACTGTTGATATGAATGAATTAGAAACGGTATGCAGTTACACTTATTTGGGACAAGTCCTTAGGATGAGCGCGAACATCATGGAAGAAATTAACAACCGAGTTAAACTTGCGTGGAGAGCATTCGGAAGAAATAACGCTGTATTCAAAAGCGACCTCCCAATTTGTTTGAAAAGAAAAGTTTTTGATCAGTGCATTTTGCCAGTTTTAACTTATGCTTCAGAAACTTGGACATTAACATGTACAGTCGGTAACAAAAGTGTCCGAACACTAGCAAAAATTCCTGTGTAAAAAAGTACACTTCATACTGTTTTTTTAAATAAATCCATATCATATTATGTTCTTAGACTGACTAAGAACAGGATTCGACAAGGATTTATTTAACAAAACTGTATGAAGTGTACTTTTTTTACATAGGAATTTTTGCTAGTTCTCGGACACTTCTGTTACCGACTGTAAAGCTATAGAAAAACTGCAAATAACCCAGAGAAGCACGTAGAGATGCACGTGGAGAGACAGAAAGCGAAAAACTTGGATTAGGAAGCAAACCAAAATTACTGATGTTATTTGGAGAGTCAAGAAAATGAAATGGAGCTGGGCTGTGCACCTTGCGAGAAAAATTGATGACAAATGGAGCCCCAAAGTCCTATTTTGGATACCAAGAGATAAGAAAAGACCGAGGAAAAACCACTGTGCTGTTGGAGAGATGAAATTGTGAAGTTGGTAGAGCAGAATGGTCAAGAATTACAGAAAACAGGGCTGTTTGGAATCACCTTCATCCTGCAGTGGATTAATAAAGATTGAAATTGATGATGATGATGATATATATATATATATATATATATATATTTCAATAAAATAATAATGATAGTGATAATAATAATAGACAATTATAAATGTTTTGTTAAACTATTGCTGAATAATTTTTCATTCAACCGTTTTCTGTGCATTTCTAATGTTATTTACTGTTATAATATGATTTAATGCAATAGTTGTAATAAAAGAAGAGAGTTATTTTGCGCAATCTGTACTTGCAGAGTAGGTAAGATTGCGCACATGGATAAGAAAAATTGTTATTAATAATAGCAACACAATTAAATTGTTAACAATAATCATTACACTGAAATTACATTGTTGTAAGGTTTTTGTAAACAAATATTGTTTCATTAATAGAGATAATTTCAACAAAAAAAAAAAAAAAAATCAGAAAAATAAAAAAAATTTAAAAGTAATCAAAAAATTTTAATCGAAGAAAAAAAAGTAAGAATCACCAAAAAAAGAAAAGGGCCAGATAAAATTATAAAATTAGATTAAATTGCTAGATAACACGTTTAATTTAAAATTAGTCTTTTTCCTTTTCAGTTTGAATGTTTTCTTATTTTCTGACCTCTTATGTCGTTGTCCATAATCGTAGAATTTATTGCTGTAAATCGTGCAGCTTTTGTGCAAGCTCCTGTCATAAGTAATATATTTAAATTAGTCCAAGGACTCGTGGAAGTGTCTCCTTGTACAGTTCCAGAAATTCAATGCACTCATTATCATTGTCTTGTTATTACCAAAGAACTGCATCATAAGGTAGTATTTACTGAAAAGAATACGCAGTGTCTCCTAAGTAACAAATACGCAAACACTGTCCCATTTCGGTAGGAGAGATTGCAGCGTTTTATTCAATAATTATTCGCTTCTAAAAAGAACAGATGGCTCCTGTATTTTTAGTCTTGTTTATTAGCTTATTAGAAATCATTTATTTTTAAAATAATTTGTCCACTATCATTTTCTAGAAATTATTCGGAAGAATTATGAAAATTCAAGCATTTAATTTTGAAAACGAGACAAATTAATCAGAATGTGCAATCAAACTGGCACTCCACTATTGCTGTTGTATAATTGCCTGGAGTCGCCGTGTGCATATTCTACTCCTTCTACCCGATCCTCTATCCACAACCCTCCTACCGCGACATCTCTTCTAGCATTACCTTAACATTGTTCATTTCTCTTGATACATTTTTTTAATCAAGTATACTATGATTTTATGTTGAAAGAAAACTTATTAAGATTAATATTCTCATCATTTTCATTTTTTTTAAATTTTATTTAAGGCTTAATTTGAATGTATTATTCACAACATTGCTTTTATGTATGTTCATTTAGTTGGAAGGCGTTAATTACTGTAGCATTAATGTTTTATTTTATTATTAATATTTATTGTAGCCATCTTGAAGAACAATACATGTTTCAAACGTTATACACAAGATGCGTAAAAAAAAAAAAAAAAAAAAAATGTGTAGACTCTTGAAACTGTCCAAGAAAATTTATTTCTCGTTCTTCAAGGTATGTTTCTGGGAGAACGTAATGTTATAACGTTATATTTCTTCAACATGCGGCAGCAGAATCGTCGCTCTAGCTACTGAACCCAGTTAGTGGCAAGTAAGTAACTTCAATATGGGGGACGTATATTTCAGCTTTGAAGCGAACAAGCAAGTAATTAAGCTGTACAGGAACTTTGGGAGTGTTGCTGCAGTTCAAAGACAGCGGAGAAGAAAGTACGGTACAGAATCATCTTCAAAGATATTACACGTCCGCGAGACAAATTCAAAATTCATGGAACTGTTTGTGATGCGCGTAAATGCCGATTAGGACCATTGAAACATTGACCAGAAAGTACCTTTATAGACCTGCAAAGTATGCTAATTTATCCGTAATAGTGTTAGGCCCCACCTTTTTTTAACACCAATATATTTGTATAGTAATAGTCTTCTTATTTAATCGTGAGTACATATTGTTGAATATTACTCTGCAAATTTACTGGTGTGAAAGATGGGCGAGGCCTAACGCTATTACGGATAAATTAGCATATTCGGCAGGTCTGCATTTATTTTTAAAATTAGATCTTACTTTTCCGAAAAATTTAACCTTGTAGAAATCTGTAACTCTTCAAAGTTTGTGTACATTTTTTTAAAGCACTCTGTATACATAAGTGTAATACTGAAGGTTTTGAGACTTGACTAAATAGTATAAGTTTATATTAAAAATTTCAGAAGAGTTCAAAATGGACCTCTTTAATATCTATCAATTTTTAAGTACAAATTTTGTAAATATTAAATGCTTGAAACCTGACAAAATTCTCTCTGCGTAAACGGTTGAAAATTTATGTAAAATTCGGGAAGTTGAACGTTAAATTATACGACCAGCTCTCTTCATCGAGAAAAAAAATTTCAGTAACCGTATTTGCAACAATTTAGTATACAATTCATAGTGCTTACCGTTTATTAAACGGTTACTTCTGCTTTAAAGAGTCATATACCTCTTTCGATACAAACTCTATAAATTTAACGCTCAGGGACTGGAAAATTTTTTGCCAGTCACAGATTGTAATATAGCGGCTAAAATTTTACAAGTGCAGGCTCTTCATTCATCAAATAATTTTAAGGTTTACGAAGTGTTAAAAACATTTGAATACAGCAGGACGACATGGAGCTTCATTTTCGTAAGATAATTGTAAACTTTAGAAGCATGATTCAGCCCCATTTAGAAATTATAGAAATTCTCTTTCCGATAATGCTTCTACGTCAACTCCATTTTCCTTCCTACCAAAATTTGTTTTACAACCGTTAAATTGCAATATTTGCAAAATGTTATCATCTACGATTTAACTATCGTTTTAATTTACAGCACTAATACTTTATTGAGCGCATGTGCTTATAGTCTGTTCCTGTCTCAAAATTTCCACCGTAACCTTCATTTGTGTATATGCAATTATGTTTTTGTTGTGAGAAGAGAAATTTTAATTAAGAAGTTTTTTAATGATAGATGTATTTCTAAGAACTTTTTAACTGTAATCTTATATAGTTAAAAAAAAAAAAAATCTGGAGTGACTCCACTCGACTTTCCGAACATTGAGTAATTAACAGTTTTGTAGATAAAGTAAAGAAAGGGGAGTTGTTAAACAAACAAAAGAGAGAAAACCATAATAGAGTGTTTGGGTATTTTTCTCCATATATTACACGATGTTTTATTTAACGCTACTGAAGCTTGAGCCCATAGATCCTAATGATAAAGAGTTTTCCGTTGTGTCTCTGTAAATACCTATAAATGCTAGATTCACCAAAATGCTTATAGTTAGTGCAACAGGGATTTATAATATTTATATAAATTTTTAGCTGAATTGAATAAGGCGTTTAGATGCTATCGCACTTTTAAAAATTTGGTCCCATAGGCCATAGTGATAAAGAATTTTTCTTTGTGTCCCTGTAAAAAATCTGTAAGTGCTAAATTCACCAAAATCTATACAGTTCGTGCAACTGTGACCTATAACATGTGTACAAATTTTTTACTCACGTTAATAAAGCATTTAGATGCTATCGCACTTTTAAAAATTTAGCCCCATAGGCCATAATGATAAAGATATATTCCTGGTGTCCCTGTAAAAAAACTATAAGTGCTAGATTCACCAAAATCTATAGGGTTCGTACTATGGTGACTTACAATATACGTACCAACTTTAAGCTTATTCGAACAAAACGTTCAGACGCTAGCGCGTTCACTCACAGTCATACACACACATACATACACACATACCTACACACTCACATACATACATCATCGTAAAAATAGTGGAAACGGACTCAGGGGACCTCGAAACGTATAGAAACATCAAAATCTCAAATTCAGATTTTTGACATGATTAAAATATTTTCCTCACTATAGTGTTCGGAAAGTAAAAAAAAAAAAAAAAAAGTTGAAAAGTTACTTTAAGTTAAAAATAAGAAAACAAAAACTAGAAATGATGCAAGTTAGTTGCATTTGAAACAATGAAGAAAACCTCAATGTTTCATCGTTTTACCTTATCCTTAAAAGATTTCTTTTAACTGAAAAATGCTTTGCTTCTAAAACTGTATAAGGCTTTTTCAATTAGTTTTTCTTCTTTATTATCTAGCACAATATATTGTATATAAAATAATTAACCAAACCGAAAATTAAATAAAATTTCAACACTTATTAAAATTTTTACTTTCGTTATTACCTAAGCTGCTTTAAAAATGAGATATGTGATATTTAACTTAAAATAACTGTTTGAAACTTATTTTATTTAATGCTAGGGCATTATAGAAATTTTGGCATGAGGGAAATTTAAGGCATCATACTTACATCATGAAATATTTTGCCATAAAGAAACTTATTAATTTTCAGAAAAAAAAATTGTACTATTTATTTATTTATTTATTTATTTATTTTAAGACACATATTACTTTTGGTGTTTTCAGTTAGTACAATGAAAGTTCTTCAAATCAACAGTATTAGGGTGTTTTTTAATCCACATTTTTACTTTAATTCAATTAATGGTAATAGTGTATATTGTGATTGAAATAAAAACAAATTCCTTTGTTTTCGCTTTTTCTTCCTTCTTTTTCTTTTCTTTGTTCTTTCTTTCTTTTTTTTTCTTTTCTTTTTTTTTTTTTTTTCTTTTGATGACGATCAGAATTTTGTTTTATCTTCGATAACTTTTTTTAATTTTCACGAAACTTACTTGGGTTTCTTATGTACAGTCACCCCAAAAAAAAACGCCACCCCCCACCTACTTTCGCCGTAAATTATCGTAGAAACATTTGACTGGTACCGATCGATTTGTAATAACGTCTAGTTTATAACGGTATAGTTAAATTTTGCCTAAGGGATCGTCTACATATTAAAACGGGCATTAACTTCATTTTCTTCAATGGCAACCCCTATTTTTGACTTCATATTCAGATTTCTGAGATCAAGGCGGTTCGAAAAACATACCTATTTATATACCTTAAATCAATTTTAAATAGAGTTACACGTGAAAATTTATTAGGGGTCCGTCTATACATTTAGAAAATATAAATCACGATCTACCACCCAGCATACATTATTTATTAAGTTTCACGCCGGAAAAAAATTTCAGAAATGTTAATTATAAAATAAAAAAAATGACTAATTCACACAACTTTCTGAATTAGTCGATGAATTAAAAGATTTTTATTGGTTTCTATTGATTAAACATCAGATAGTTCACTTCATACGAAGAAAATTAAATAGCTTGAATAGATATTAAAATATCTATCAAAAGAAAAAAAAAAGATGAATGGTTTTAAATTTGTTTGAAAATTCAAAATTATTTTAACTCAAGTTGCCGTATAATTGTCTGAAACGGCGGCACTCAACCTGGTTCCCACGGCCGTTTCACAGTGACAATGGGAGTTTGTTCTGATACTGCAGTACTTTCATTTTCTTTAATTGACTTTTTTAAAATATTAAAACAGATTTTTTTTATTTTTATTTATTTATTTTTTTAATTAATTATTATTATTATTATTTTTTTTTTTTCATGACATTATTAAAAACTTTTACATAAATCTCCACGATATTCTTTTGCTTTTATATTTTATAATGTGTAACAAATTAATATGTAAAATAATAAATCCTACTACTTAATGGGATGTTCTAAAATTCTACCCTTTAACACAGATACCGAAGTGGACGGTGGGTGTAGAAAGGCTGAACTACCCTTAATCTAAATCTTCACTTGAAAAGGTCAAAATGTTACATAACTCTTTTTTTTTTTTAAGGAAAAAAGAAGAAGATAAGGAGGAGAAGGAAAGATCAAAACGAATATAAAGCATATTAAATGTTAATACCCTTTAAACACTGGAAAAAGGCGGGGTTTTGTATTGTTTTGTCATTTGGGAGCTGTAGAGTGCCAGAAAATTATTTATGTAATAAAACTTTTCATTTAAAGGGTATTTAAAGCAGCATTATATTTAATACATAGACTATTCAGAAAAAAAAATACCATTCATCTGGTTCATGAAAAATAAAGAACATTTTCTGGCATTGCTCTATGTATATACATTCTTGTCAACCTATCTCGGAAGATTACTGGTCCCGCCCCTTTCCGTACATTTTTTTCACATCAGTCTTTTTAGAGTTGTGTCAGCCATCGGTGGCTGACACTGATCTTTCCATTTAGGCTAAGTCAGCCGGCAGTGTAAAATATGATATAAAACTACAGAACTTACATAGTTTTAAGTAATTACTGACAATTTATTTAAAATTTACTTCATGTTTTTTTTTTTTTTTTTTTTTTTTTTTTAATAGGATTTTTATAGGATTATATCGTTAAGGCCTAATGGGGTTTATTGAAACTCGATAAACATAACACGCTTCTAAGCAGCACGTGTGGCCTGAATGGGATTTCCATAAGAATTCGCGTGGCGCTCAATGAGTTAATCGTAAATGTATTTGAAGTTAATTACTCTAAAAATTAAATTGTGTACACACAGGGGCGGGAACTAACAATGTTACGGGTTGGGTTGGCAAGTATGCATATATATTTTGCTTGATTTATAAAAATTTATAACACATTTTCTTCTTTTTTTTTTAGTATTTTGTGTTTATATCTCTCATTAAAAATAAATACAATGTTCATATATAAACATTTCCATACAGTAATGTATATAAACATATTGATTAAAGAAGATTTGTTGATATTATATAATTATTCTTCTATCTGTATAGTATATTAACACAAATATATTTTGTAAATTTCGCAGCATCGAAAAACAGCAACATAGCTTCCATATCAAGGCTTCATGTAAATAGCCACGCCTTTTCACAAATTTTCTAAAACTTTATAATATAAAGCAAAATAATTTTGCATATTTGTAATTAAATCATTGAAGTTTTGTCTTCAATAATCGATGTAGTAAAATACCATTGTGATTTATGCATACCAGCGTCACATATAGAGTCAAATAGGAATATGCAAATTTGACTTTTTTTTAAAATAGTGTTTCAGCGAATCAGAGGCGGGACTTCTTTTCTTTTGAAATTCTTTCACAATCCCTCGCCTACATTGTGATAACTTTACAAAAATATGCCAATTTGTATAATAAACATCGAAATATTGCTTAGGAAATAATAAAAATAACATAAAGGTAAATTAAAATAGTTTTCCGTCAAATTATATACAAGCATTTACTTATAGAGGATACAGATTATAACAAGTGACGGCCCCCTAACAGGAATAAAAAATGAAATATCACTGTAACTCAAAAAATAATGTTAGGAACGAGCTGTAAATTTGGAAACCCGTGTTTTTGATGATGCCCGTTCTATTCGTGCAAAAATTAACATAGGTCATAATTCATAATTTTTTCAAATATGAATTTATTAATAATTTTCATAATTCAAAAAATGTTTTTTTAGCAAAAATTTGCATGGAATATGTTTGGGTTACTTCATTCTAACGAATAAAAAAAACAGAATTTAAATATCATAATTATTTCGGAAGATATGATTTAATGTTTGTAACATTCATTTAACATTAACACCCCCAAACTTTGACAGCTTATAACTCTATCAAAAATTGAGCGAAATATATAAACTATACCATTTTCCGTGATGATTTGATCCAAAGAATTCAAATAAATTATAAAAAATGGGGGTTACTATTGAAAAAAATGAAGTTGATGTCAGTTTTAATATGTATACGACCCCCTAAGTAAAATCTAACTATAACATTATAAACTAGACGTTATTACAAACTGATTGGTACCAGTCGCATGTTTCTACGATAATTTACGGCAAAATTAGGTGGGGGGGGTGGCGTTTTTTTTTGGGTGACTGTACATAACTCAATACGTTTACTTAATCAATTATGTAAAACACGTTTGTTAATACTGGTACATGCGCAGTTAAAATGATATAGTATAAATGGTCATATTTTCTCAAATTTACACTATATTTTTTTGCAGTATATTGTGCCTGATGTAGTATTGCATGTTTTTAAAAAAATATATTGCATTGAGTTGAATATCCTAAATATTTTAATTTTAAAAAAAGAGGCTTTTTTTTTCTTTCTTTCTTTTTAAGAGATCATTACATCTCCATAAATTTGTGAGTAATTCAGATAAAAATGAAGATAAATGATTAAAAGAAAGAAGTCTTTGATCTCTGACATTATTATTATTATTATTATTTTAATTCATTACTAGTGTACTTACTTTCCTTTGAGACAAAAACTTCGTGCTTTTACATTTCCAAAGTACTGAAATATTCGATCTATCTATTTATCTATCCATCTGTCTATCTAACTATCTATCATTCTCTCTATATATATTTGACCGAACGATTAACGTTACAGGTATTTAAATACCTTTATTTCTACAGTGTGAAATACATACAAACAAATAGTGTAAGCAACTTCGTTTAACTCAGTTGGGGATATATTGTTTCATGTGAAGATTTTAAAAGAAAACACATAAGTGTTCTAATGAAGCAGTTTTAAGTTTATATAAAAAGAATCATTTTCTTAAAGAATTATATTATTTCATATAATTTATATTATTTCATATAATTTTTCATTAAAACCCTAAAAAAAACCTTTCCGGTAAATTATCGTCTCAGATAGCTAAATACTTAAAAATATTGATTAATTGTCAGTGCGTAGCATTCTTAATGTTAGATGTTACATATGTACTTTCTCATCTAAGGAAGTTTAATGAAACGTATGGTCTTTCTAGACACAAAATTTTTTTCTTATAACTGTTAGATTGAATTTTATGAATGATCATGTTAATAAAATAAGTCTGTAAATATGTAAAATTAATGAACTTATAGAACTTATTGTTTAAGGTTTTAGTTTCTTATGTTTCAAGTTTTTTCTAAAATTGAATTGAAATTCATTATTATAGTATGAATTAAAATCATAAAATCATTGTTAAATTGTAAGATAAAATCTTAAATTATCTTTCGAAACTCTACGAAACTTTTAGATTACGTTAACCAATTGTTCTTTGTGTAATTATGGTTTCTATAATTCAGCCTATTTTTTCTGTCTCAATGAATTGCTTTTAACTATAGTTATCAATATATCTATCTTAAATAAATTTTCAGAAAACTATTGAGCTTGTAACTTCCATCAATAATTTTACTGGATTACCATCAAAGTCTTTTAATTATTTTAAGAAGGATGTGCAATTGTTAATTTGTTTTTTTTTTCTTTGTGATTAATTAATAAAATTTGATTTAACAAAGAATTTGTTCATTTTAAATTAATTAGTTCTTAATTAATTTAACGTCAACTTATTAATGAATTTTCTCCTTTCCTCATTCACATTACTTTTATTGATTTATTCCTTGTTATCCAAAAAAGTTAAACTTATAATTTCAAAAGTAATTTTTTAACTCCTTGCTTCTTTCTATATTGTCAATTTCTATGTAAAGTTTGTTTTGAGGGAAATTAGTTAAATTCTTAAGACAATTGTATTAAAATTATTTTTATTTCAGTACAAATTTCCTTATTTTTCTAAGGATATAATAATGAACAATAACAATTTACTAATGCAATATTTCTGTTTTCTGCCCAGTTCGAAGCATGTAAATAATTTGTAAGAATCTACATAATTTCCACAATTCATTATTTTTATTAATTTGGATTTAAAAGAGTTTATATATGACTATTACTTTTGTGGCAGTTTTCTTTTAATAATGCTTGCATTATTACAAAACAATAAAGAAATACATGTGCGTCTTTCAAAGAATAATTTCACAATTCATTTATACTTTACAATTTCCTTTACAATTCCTTTACAATTTCTTTATAGATAATTGAAATTACAGAAGCTAAGAGAAACTCATAAACATTTAAGTGGCCCCAAATATTCAATAATTAAATGTAAAGGATTGTGGCTTTCATCTAAATAAATCACCAGATGCCTGTTTGAAAGAAAATCGCCCAACTTTTTTAAATATTATTTTTATAATAAAAAATAAACAAAGCATTATTTTCCTCATAATTACTAATATAAGCTTAAATGTAAACTGCACTATTTAATTCCTGTAAAGTAATGTCAAAAAATAATTTTATATTTAAAGCATAGTTAGAAAATAAAGTATCAATTAATATATGCATTTTTTTATTATTAATTATAAAAAGTCAAAAACTTTCAAATAAAAAAATAAAGTTCCCTTTTATTTTTCTATTCACTTGTTTCATTGAGGTTATAACGTTTCCATAGAAAAAAATCCTATACCAATTTTTGTTTTTAAAAAATAGAAATAAAATTCTTCACAAAACACAATTTAATTTAGTACGATAGGACTTATTACCATGTTTTTATTAACTTCGATTCTTGTTTGTTTGTTTGTTAGTAAGTTAATTTGTTTGTTTGTCCAGTACAAATCTTGCAATCGATTTTTAACTAACTTCCCGACTAGCTAAACATTTCAAACTTTCAGAATAGCTCAAAATACGGTGCCAATGCATTTTTTAATACTTTTAGCCAACTATTTCGGATGTTTGCTGCCTTCGGTAGCATTTATATGATTCAACAGAAAATTTATTTAACTAACTTCTCGACTAGCTAGGCATTTGAAATTTTTAGAAAAGATCAGAACACGATGACAATACATTTTTTAAATAAATTTAGCCAATTATTTCAGGTCCCTGCTGCCTTCAGTAGCGTTTGTACGATTCAACAATCATATAACTTCCCGACTAGCTAGAGACATTTCAAACTTTCAGAATAGCTCATAGCACGTGACAATACATTTTTTTTTTTTTAAATACTGCTTCGTTTGGGCCTCCGCTGCCATCGGTAGCATTTATATGACGCAACAAAAAATTTAAAAACATTGTATATAAAGAGTTATTTTTATCTTTTTATTATTTTAATTTATTCTTCCATATAAAGGCATTCAGCAACTATATTTCATTTCTTAGCATCGGCTATTATATTCATTTCTTTGGTATAGCTTTAGCCTATCAGCACTTTGGCGGCTTTTACATTTTGTTGTTATTTTAGCTATGAATTAAATGGCTATCGCAATAAGTAAACATTTTGTCGAGAAACATCCGAGCTACTTCAGTGAAAATTTTGCAATTTCGCCAAGGGTTTCTATACTAAAGCTTTTTTTTTTTTTTTTTTTTTTGCAGCCTGATTGTTCTCAGTTTTTTTTTTTTTTTTTTTTTAATATTTTTAAAAGTTTGGACGTTCTTTTACATATATTTTTATTTATATATTTTTTTATTTATATATACGTAAATAAGAAATATATTTAATCATTTATTTTTTGCATCATTTATTTTTTTCTTTTTAATAGTTTTAAAGTTACATTTTTCTTTTTATACCTTTTGAACCAATTATCCGGTTGAACTAAAAAATACGGTGTTAGCTAGATTTTACCCCATTTAAGAAGTGTACCAATGTTTGATTAAATCTAATAATACGACTAATAATCCGAACAGATACAAAAATAAACTTTCAATTTTATACATTTTACATAAAAACAAAATTCTACACGTTCATACAAGTTGATGGATAAAAATTTGTAACGGCACCGAAGTCGTTCTCTGGAAAAATAATATGACCCGTTGAATTTAAAAAAAAAAAAAAAAAAAAAAAGTAAAAAAGAAAAAGAAACAAGCTAGTTATATATATATCTTAAATCTAGCATTTTACTTTCATTTGTTATTAATATACTTCATTCAAAACAATACTGATCTTTTAATATATCATATTCAAACCTAAACACAATAATTGTATTAAATTATTAAATAATCCAATCTAATTGCAAATACTATGAGGTGACTATAAAATAAACTTTTATGGTTTGAAAGCTTCTACAACAAAGCCAAATTTCCTACAGAGGTTTCAAGAAACATGGCAAGAGGATTTCTGCAAAGAATAAAAATAAATAAATAAATAAATATCACCAAAAGTCACCGTTAGTTGATCTTTTGGCGCTCTTCGTACCTATGTACTATTGAATTACTACTATTGAGGCAAATCATATTTTTGTGTTTTGGAAGTAAGGCTGATTGACTGTACTAGGGTCCTAGGCCTGATGGGGAGTGCTATTCGTGATGGTCTTTCTAAGGGGACCTAGTCCGTATTTGCGCAAGTTTCACAGAAAACCACGGAAAACTCAGAACGGCTAGGCAAACGAGGGTGACCTGGGATCGAACCTGGCACATCATGTCTATCAGCTTTGAGCACATAACCGCTCGACCGCTGGTTGTCCTGAGGTAGATTATGTAGATCTCCGAGTGCACATGTGATAGTTATCTGTTGAAAATGAAATAAATTAATATATTAAATAAATGCTGTGCATTTATTGTAGTACAAAAGTTTTTCTGCTTTGCAATACTTAAAAAGCATTTAAAAAGTTCAGTAAAGAGATAAATTATTCACCAGATTCTTATTTAAAAAAAATAATAATAAAACAGGCATTATTCTAGCTTCAGTTAACTTTAATTTATTTAAATATTTTAAAAATATGAAACATTGGCGGTGACCATACAGGAAATTACAAAAATTAATAATTTTAAAGGAATTACGGAGTAGAGGGGTGCCCCAAAAACTGTCGTCTTCATAGCTTACAATATGGTGATGAAGTGAAGGTCAGATTCATCCTTGATTTCGTCAAACCTCCCATCGCAACCAATTTCAAAAGAATAGAGAAAAAATATTTATAATTATGATACGTATAAACGCATACAATTTTTTCAATCCAACGGTTCTTACAAGGAAACATTCAAAAGGTGTCATCTTCAAAAAGCATTGAAAAAAATATATGCGATTCTACTCTTCATAAAACAACGGAAAATGAAAAAACTATCGGCTGAAATTAATTACAGCGACCACTAAAAATTATCAAAATTAAGCATATTTGGCGATTTCACACTGCTAGGCGATTGAACAAGGAGAGGGACGTCGCTCATCACTCTTGGAGCGATTTTGAGCGCTTCTATGGCGATCTCTCCATTTATTGAAAAAAAAAAAAAAAATTACAAAAACGCCAGGACTTAGTCCCAAACCGACAAAGGGCGTTGATAGTATACACATTGGAGAAAAGTCCACAGGACAGGTTGTTCATCCGAATCAATGAAGTGCAGCATAGTGGGCAAGGAGCTCAAACACAAATTTGTACAAAAAGAAGGAAGGAGAGAGTGAAGAGAGAAAGAAAGAATAAGTAAATAAAACGTTACGATTAAACTTTACATTTAAAGTGAAATGATTTAGAAAGACTTTAAATTACATTTCAAGTGATTTTTAGGACTGGAAGTGATTTTTAAAAACTGCTAATCAGATATGACGTGAATTTAATCTGTTCTGTTGGAAATATCCATCAGAAGATTGTAGATTCTTTTTAGTTTAATTAAGAGGGATGGACGAGAAATAATATTTTCGAGCCAGCCCTCTGGTTTTCGTACAGGATTTCTTAAGTGGTACGAACTTGTTATAGGGCAATTGAAATAATAATGTTCTGGTGTACCCTCCTCTCCACAAGGACATAGGGGGGTGCGTCGGCGATGGAATCTATACAAATATTGTGGGAAAGGCCCATGACTCGACAGGAAGGCTGCAGTCTCTGGTGGCAGCGACCAATCATTAACGGCCACATTTGGAATCATTGAAAAGGTGTATCTACCATTCTCGGAATCTTCCCACCAGGTCTGCCATTCCCGAAACAAAATCTGTTTGAGTGATCTTTTGATAAAACAGGGAGGTGCTGGCAGGGAAATGTTAACACTAACATTCTCAGTTGCACTTTTGGCTAAAGAATCTGCCAATTCGTTTCCGACCACGCCCCTATGGGCAGAAACGTGTGCCAGGGACGTTCGAAGATTTAGATCCTTCAAAAGGTGTTTGATTTTAAGAACCTGAGGATGTCGGTACCTGTGGCGGACAATGGCCTGCAGACCCGATAAACTGTCGCTGAAAATATGAGTTTTATTATTTGATTTTGAGTACTTGGCGGAAAAGCAAAACACGGTTCTGTTTGTACACGGCAATCTCGGTGCTAGCAAACGTATCTCCTAACAGCGTTAAATCGCCAAATATGCTTAATTTTGATAATTTTTTGTGGTCGCTGTAATTAATTTCAGCCGATATTTTTTTCATTTTCTGGTGTTTTATGAAGGGTAGAATCACATATATTTTTCTCAATACTTTTTGAAGATGACACCTTTTGAATGTTTCCTTGTTAGTAAAAGGCCAACTTTCGCCAAAATGATTTAGTTGGAGCACGGGAGTTTTTAGAAAATAATTGTACCATACTGTAAAACTAAGAATGCGCGACAAGGTCGGCAAAGTGATTTTATTTACAAGGTGAAAGGAAACCGAATAAGCAAAAAGATATAACATGCTATAGTAAATATGCATTACGTTAAAAAAAGCGCATAATACATGATCAAAGATTTCTAGAGAGTTGCAATTATAAATAGATACATATGTTTGAAGAAGGAAGGATATAAAAAATTAAAGAACACATTGTATGTAAATTTAAGTTATAATTTAGTGGTCATAAAAGTATCTTGTTATATTAAAATACACTCATGTCCATAAATTAAGGATAATTCAGATTCACAATGAAATCGAACTTTAATGCAAAAATTTCACCTGTAGAAATATCGCACACATCTTTAAGAATAATATGCAAATTATAGGAAGCCATCAGATGACGCCGATATGATGTTACAATGACGAAAGTATAAGAAGGGGGTAGATAAGGAATGGGAGCAAAAAAGTAAAATTGTTCACAAGCGTTCTGCGTGCCGCTCAGTGCCACAACCGAGTGGTTATGACACAGAGGACGCATGCAGATAATTTTTTACGTGGTAGAATTATCGGCCAACTAGAATGTGGTCGTACTCAGATAGAAGTATCGGGGGAACTTAGAATCGCCCAAAGTGTCATCTCTAGGCTTTGGCAACGATTCCAAAATGATGGAAATGCTTGTCGACGTTACAGTACTGGTCGGCCCCGACTTACAATGCCGAATGACCACCAGTATTTGGCATTAACTGCCAAAATAAGCAGATAAATTACAGCATCAGACCTGTCTCGTCAGCTGTCTGCAGCCACGAGTGCCACAGTTTCAAGACAAACCGTGTATAGACGTTTGGGAGATATTGGTCTATATGCTCGCAGGCCTGTTAGATGTGTTCCACTCACGGCAATGCACTGTGCTAGCGGTTAACTTGGAGTAGAGAACATGCAATGTGGACAGCGGCACAGTGAGCTTGTGTGATGTTTTCCGACGAGTCCAGGTTTAGCTTGCAGTGTGATTCACGCCAGACTTTCATGTGTAGAACGTCAGGTACCCGTTACCAACAAAACAACATCAATGAATGACACCGTTACTGTGGGGCAGGAGTACTCGTTTTGGTGGGGGGGGGGAATCATATTGGGCACCAGAACAGATCTACATATTCAAATCGGAAGAATGATAAGCCAAACTTATCGGGACATCATTCGGGAACAACATGTACGTTTGTTTAGGGGTGCCATGAGCCCAGAATTTGTGTTTATGGATGACAATGCGCGTCCTCACCATGCAAACGTTGTACACAGATGCCTACAATCTGAAGCTATCACCCGCATGGAATGGCCAGCATTATCACCTGACTCGAATCCGATAGAGCATGTGTAGGACATGCTTTTCCGATGAGTTGTAGTCCGTGAACGACCTCCTTCATGTGTACCGGAACTTCGGCGATCATTGCTTACTGAGTAGAGTAATTGTCCCCAAAATCAGATGAATAATTAAATACTCAGCATTCCTAGGCGTTGTAAGGACTCTATTTCATCATCTGAGAGCCATACAATGTAATAACCATCATACCAACCATGTAATGTTAAGTTTTTGTAAGGGAGTTATTTTTTGTAATTGCTTCAGGGAGCAAAAATCGTAGTTTTTATAAATGGTATCCAACATAAACGACCTTTTTTTGTTCTTGATCTTTTGTTTAATAAATGGACTTTATGAATAAGTCATGTTTGTTTTGCTTCTGAACCTTTATTTGCCTCAGCTAGCATTATCCTTAATTTATGGACATGAGTGTAGTTTTTATACTATTACATTAATTTTAGAATATGTCATAATGGACAATATTCGTCCTTTGGGTTCGAGACTATAGGAAATCAGCTGTTTTGGAAAACAATCCTCAACTCTACCATAGCAAAGCATTGTGGCCTGCAAATTTTTATCTTGCGATATTATTTATAAGAGTTATTAAATCAAAATGAGAGTGATAAAGTGATACCTTTGCTTTGTTTTTAATCCAGTTTTTGTAATATACTTTAATATTAATCAACATATGTAATATTAAAAGTTGCCATGTGAACTGTGGCGATGTTAACGAATTTAAATGGATGTTCCCTTTAATAAATTCCTTTATTAAAGATATTGAAATTCTAATTATTTAAGCTTTGATGTCTATATCCAATGTAATCAATGACATCTTTTTTCCTATTTATTCATTTGTAATGTGATTTGTTTGTAATCTTTAATTTTGAACGCAATAGGCTTCGCTATTTTCGTTTTAAATATTGACATTAGTTTCATGATTCATAAGTGATGATTGATTTACTTTCTACGCATTTTTTGACGCGTTTGATTTTTATTATCTTTTATTGTTTATATATATCTATGTATGTGTGCATAAAATGTTCTGCGATTTTGCGATATGGAATAGTCTTAACTTTACCATTCGATTCAGTTGTTTACATCTCTCTTTTGTTCTTGTTTGAACAGATATCTGATTATTAAGTTTCACTGGAAACATATTTAAACTGGAAAATGGTAAGCATCTTGGCGGCATCTTAAATCTAATTTGTTTACAAAACTACTACTTACACCCTGCTAGCCGACGATTAGATCAGCCACGTGTTCGACGATTTTACCTACTGTGACGTCACAGGAATATTGTCCATTGGTATAATATTTATTGTGCAAATTCAATGCGTGACAACAGCGCAAAATTCAGCGTACGTGACAATAGTTCCAAAATTTAACCTATCGATGACTTTTGATACTATTTTTTTTTTTTTTAATTCGGAAATCACCTCCTTATGTCTTTTACAGACTGTGGATCAAATCTGGTTTAACGTGCTTCATAAAATTTGCTGTCATTGTCTTGAAACAGGGAAAATTATTTTATGGCCAACTTGTGGAAATTTCGCGAACACCCTATATATCAACAATGTAATTTTTAAACTTTTTGTGTTAATAAGAGAAAATATTTTAAATGTATATTATGGAAAATTATGCAATATGTGTTATTTCCGCTTCAAGTTAAATAATGTCTTAATTTATTTTATCATTAATGTCAGACAAATCTTGTTGGTTTAAACAGTTTCAAACTTCTGAAAATGAAGTAAATTATAAAACTGATACAAAACAATAATTTCTATACATATGAAGAAATTGTTTTGAATTAAGGTGATAATTTCAGTTGCATAATAATCTTATTGAAATGAAATATTAAATTCTTTTAAATATATATAGAGAGTTATCATAAAACTAAAGTATAAAATATCTTCATTGATATTATAGTGCAAAAAATTACATTTGTTTATGTTCATTGCGATTTAAAATTATGCAAAATGTATAGGAGGTTACAGTCGGTAACAAAAGTGTCCGAACACTAGCAAAAATTCCTGTGTAAAAAAAGCGCACTTCATACGGTTTTGTTAAATGAATCCTTGTCGAATTCTCTTCTTAGTCAGTGTAAGAACATGATTCGATAAGGATTTATTTAACAGCACCGCATGAAGTGTACTTTTTTTACATGGGAATTTTTGCTAGTGTTCGGACACTTTTGTTACTGACTGTACGTATAAAAACAGATACCTAAATATCCTATTTAATCCAACACTCCTTTTTCTAAACTATAGAAAAAAAAGAAGATTACTTTATAAATAATGTCATTGCATAAATAAACGAACATTTCTTGTAAAACGTGGACAAAATAATTTTATTAAAAACATACCTTTACATATTTATATTTATTTATTCAAAGCGGGCTTTCTTTTCATAACACATAAGAAAACTGTGTGACAACATTGTGTAATACCATATAATACAGCGTACTCACGCAAATGTGCCCAATATGACATTTATGACATACAAATTATGTAGCTTAATGTGGCGGATTCAAATTCATGTGTATACAGGGTGTCTAACATTTCTTTCTTTTTGGGGGAGAGAGAGGATTATGTTAGAATGGTAGAATAATGGCTTTTCAAGTTTTTCGGCTAATTAAAAATAACAATGATAATAATAATAAGGCATAAATCATATCGAGTATATTTTATTATGTTGCATGTTTTAATAAATTACACGAAATATGTTTTTCATTAATGATAATGAAGAAACCTTTTAGCATATTGAGAGAAATAATATAGACGATTTAAACGAAATAAATGGATTTCTAAATAAAAGCTAATTGTAGTTACTGACATAGAAAATTAATAATTAGCCTAAAATTACGTTAGGATTGAAAAAAAAGAAAAAGTAATAAAACGTTTTAATTTTCTTTATTTATATTTTGACATTTATGTCGAGTGAATGCTTTTGTCTAATAACGAAATGGGAATTACTTTGAAACATCCCATATTTACTTTTTTATTGCAAAAGAAGATAAAACTCTACTGATCCTTTTGTCTTTAATTATTTTTATTCAGTAAAATACATATATTTAACACTATTGTTTATTCTGCCCCATTAAGTTGATTGTCTTTGCATAAATCATTAATTTTTAAGCCTGTTGAAGCCTTGAGAATAAAAGAGATACTTAATAAAACCATTTTAAACGATAAATTTAATGAAAGTGTTGGTCGATTTTAATTAACGGTCTGATAATTTGTTTTAATGAACCTTTCTTTCGAATGTAAAATCAAGAGCTGAATTAAATGTACTTGAGTGGCTTTTTCATTTACTTTTACAAAGCAAAATTTAAAAAAACAAATTTACACTAGGCAGTTATTGAAGAGTTTTCGCTCAATATTAAATTAGGTTATAGATAATGAAATCGAAATGTGCCGCCTTTTTAAACGATTTAATGAGAAAGGGAAAAATATTTAAAACAAGTTATTATTTCATTCGAAATTTTTAAATCGAAAATGAAAATTCATCTTTAAAACATGTTGCATTGAAACAGATAATGAGAGTTATTACACATCATATAATAAAATATGGAATTAGTTAATAGATGTGGAACTTTTATTTCATAAAGTCAAAGATATTGAAATTAACATACAGTTTATCAGAAAATTATGACATACATATATATATATATATATATATATATATATATATATTCTTTCTAAACTGGACTATTGTAGTTAATTTTAAAAAATAATCCCTTTACTGTCCCGGGTGTATAAGTACGTTTTTCCGAAATACGATCCTTTGTATTTTGCTGCTACCATTGAAACTACTGACACTGGTATTGAGAAGCAATTCTCGTAAATTGTCCTGGGCAGGTAAGGGGTTAAACACTAATAACTGCTGATTCCTGTATTTATAGTTATCACTTTTTAGGTGTTTTCAGTATATAATATATTTGTAAATTATTTATAACATAATGATGGATATTTTTCACAGTTTAATGTTGAATAAATATAATTAAATAACAAATTATTAATATTGAATCAAACTTAGTCCTATAATAAAATATTGTATGATTACTTTACAGGAAATATTAACTATAAAACTAATTAAATATATATACATGTTTGGAACATAGAACATTTTGATAGTTTCAAGAAATGCAAAATTTGAATTTCCATAGCATGAGTTTTGCTTTTTGGAGCTCGTAAGTTGTACGTCTCGATCTAACGAGACTTAATGTGAAAAAAAATGACCATAGATAAACACTCCAAAACAAACTCAAATCTACCGTGGACGTTCAATCTACAGAATCTTTATGCTGAGGAGGCCTTCCTAAAGACATGTAATGATATTTAATTTCAAACAAGTCAGTTTCTGAAATAAAGATATTGAGATGAATATTATACTAACAAGATCTATTTTTGATTACAAGAAAAATATTCTTTTGAAAAATTTCATTTGAGATGCCAATGTTCCAGAAAAGAAGCATACCCAAAATATACTTTTTTAAACATTTCTTCGAATGTGTGAAGTCTTTCTATGGAAATAATCTTTAAAGAAAGATAATTCTAAATAAATACATGGATGCGTACATAGTTTGATATAATAACCTTTAATGTTAAACTGAAAGTTATATTCCTTTGTTTGAAACATGACATGAAAATTACAAAAGTGAAAATAATTTTACTTAGCAAAGTGTTCTGAGCAATTTTTCTAAGCATGAAATGTTTAATTTTTGTAAGATTTACACAATAACTGTTCAATAATTGTGTTTTTTTACAGGTTAAAAAATTACTATATCACATTTCTTTGGATCTAATTTCTAAATTAGGTTATTGTAAGACATTACTTTATATCTGCCTAAGTAGCCCCTAGGGCAAGAAATTATATTATATTGTTGATTTCCACAGAGCAGTTATAGAGTTAAATATATTAAAATTTTATGCGTAGATTTAAACCTGTAATCCCACTTTAGTAAACACAAAAATTTCGAATTTGTATATATGAGCGAATTGTTCTAATCATATATTCAGGATAGATCAGTTGATAAAGCTTCGGATGTTATCCAGAAAGTCCTAGGTCCGAAGGCTTCGTTATATTTTGCTTATGCAAAAGATAATTTGGATGATCCATCAAAAATCTGTAAAGTTAATAGTATAAAAATAAATTTTATTATATATACCAAAGAACTGAAATAGGTTTAAACAAAAGTAGTTAAACAAAATATCAACACAATGATGTATTTATCTCAACATAATGAAAATATTTTAAATGAAACATTCTCTTAAGCAAATAATGTGGAAAAAATCTATTAATACACTGCTCGACATTGAAAATGCAACACCAAGAAGGAATGATAATAACGGAATGAAATTTGTTGGACACATACATTATAGTAGGAAGAACAATTAATTAAAATTTCAGGAAATTTGGAGTAATATGTACTGAGAAAACAGTACATAAAGCAGCGACATCTGTGAGCAATAACAGCACATATCTGCCTAGCCATTGAATCGAACAGCGATTGGATGACATGTACGGGTAGAGCACTTCATGAAGTTTTAAAACGATGCCACAATTCATCGATCGAAGTTACTGGTGAGTGGTGGGGGGCCAGTCGCTTTTCAACGATTAAACAGTCATTTTCATTGGTGCGAGATCAGGAGAACGCGCTGGCCAGAGCAACAGTCGAACACATTCGGCATCAATGAAAGTCCAGACAATATGGACAACTTGCGGTCGTGCATTGTCCTGTTTAAATGTTGCGCTTCGGAGGCCTTGAACATAGGGCAGAGCTATGGGCCTTAACTCGTCAGAAATGTAATGGCTGGTATTCAGAGTGGCGGGAATGAAAGCAAGAGGTGACCGGGACGTGTATCCAATGGTACAACATACCATCAATCCAGGTGGTGACTCAGTATGCGGCTACCAAAATTCTGATTACCCTCAAAACTGCATCACTGATATGGGCGCCATTAATGTGTGATCAACGATGAACCTGGACGCAGGAATGGCGTGAAATCACTTTTCAGACAAATCACAATCCTGTTTACAGCATCAAGGTTGCCTTATCCGTATTTGACGGCTTATGAATAATGCACATTGCCAGCTGGGATTCGACATCATCATACTGTCCATCATTTGCAATTATGTTATGGGTTCCCATTGGATACACGTCTCGATTAATTCATGTTCGTATTCTCGGCACTCTGAACAGCGGCCATTAAATTTCTGATGAGTTAAGGCCCGCCCCTCTGCCCTGTATTCGAGGCCACCGTAGCACAAAATTTAAGCAAGATAATGCACGACCGCAAGTTGTCTGTATTGTCCGGACCTTCTTTGATACAGGATGTGTTTGACTGTTGCTCTGGCCAGCGCGTTCTCCTATTCTCTCATCAATGAAAATGACTGTTTAATCATTGAAAAGCGACTGCCTCCCCACCACTCACCAGTAACTTCGATCGATGAATTGTGGCATCGTGTTGAAGCTTCATGAAGTGCTCTACCCGTACATGTCATCCAATCGCTGTTCGATTCAATGCCTAGGCAGATATGTGCTGTTATTGCTCACAGAGGTCGCTGCTTTATTGACTGTTTTCTCAGTACATATTTCTAAAAATTTCCTGAAATTTTAATCAATTGTTCTTCCTACTATGCGTCCAACAAATTTCATTCCGTTATTATCATTCCTTCTTGGTGTTGCATTTTCAATGTCGAGCAGTGTATTAAATTTTTAAATATACAAAAGCAATATAAACATGCATTAATTCAAATAAAAGAATAATTTATTTCATATTAATAAATCCTTTCAGAGAGTTGTAATATTTTGACTTTTCAGTTGACTTCATATATGAAATTATCTGGGAATAATTAAAAATCAACATACTTTTTAAATATTAAAATACTCACGAAAAAAAGTTATACTTTGAGAAAATTCAATTCTCATAAAATATAAAAGTAAGGATGTTACTTCAAATAATAATATTAATAATAATAATAAAAACATTTTGACAAAGATAAGAAAAAACTTTTAAAAACATTTATGAAGCAATTAAAATTAAGACATAATGCACTAAAATAAATAAATAAATAAATAAATAAATAAATAAATAAAAATAAGTGGAAAACATACTGATTTTAGTTTTATAAAATAAATTTTTTAATAAATTCTAAATATTATGGCAATTTTGTTTTCTAAATGAATAAATTTTTGAAAAGAATGAAAAAAAATAATTTTAATAAAAAACCTAAAAATAAGTCACTTGTTTCTAATAGAAGTTGTTAATAATGGAACTTTCTCTGATAAAAAAGCTGTTTGCTTCTAAAAGGAAACCATTGTGTAAAACAAGCATTTTTCCAGAAAAATCTAAAAATTAAATTTAAAAGTTAAATGTTAATTTTCTAAAACATTTTTCAAATTTAAAGACACATAAAAAAAATAATCATTTTTTTAAACCATGTGTATAAAGGTTAGTTAAAGATCAGTTATTATTTTTATTATTATTATTGGCAGTAGTAGTAGTAATAATAGTAATAGTAGTAGTAGTATTTTAAATAAGAACATGATTTATTTCTATATAATTTAACTTTATCGATATAATTATTTTTAATGATTGGTTATATTTATTAATCAAATACTTTTTAATATGCAAAAAATTATCTGTAAGACCTCGTTTTTATTCACAGAACATTAAAAAAAAAAAAAAAATCGTAATACTAACATTATTAAATATGTAAAATCTTGTTTGTTAAATGAAAATCATGGTTACACTATTACAACTCCGATTCAAAAAATTAGAATATTGAAATAAAATACGGTCAAGGAAATTGTAAATCTAATTTATTAAATTAATAATCAATGATATCAAATATAAATTATCATAAAATAAATCTGCATATCTTTTTAAATTATAAAAATGTAAACACATTACAACGAAATAGAAAATATATTTAAAACTGCAAATATGCTAATCAGGACTTTGTTGTATCATCCTTAACTTTAATTACAGCCTTAAAATATTTTGGCATATTATTGACTAAAGATTCAGATTTTTTATTTTAAATCAAAATTCACTTATGTGTTCCACAAGCTATAAATAAGATTTTTACTTCCTTATACAAAGTATAAGGAAGTATAGTAATCCCGATTTGCGAAATGGATTTTGCATTTCACAATGCTCGAAAACGAATGATCGCTGAATGTTGCCAATTTATATGTGTGACTGTCATGATGTATAATTGTACACCTGCAAGTGTCGTCTTAACACGAGCTCTCGTTTTAGAGATATAAAGGAACTTTACACGATTTTTCGTGAAGTCTGTATGTCTGTGTGTGTGTGTGAGAGTATGTCGCATAACTCAAAAACGGTTGGACGTAGAAAGTTGCGTATTGGTACATAGGTTTGTTATAACATCTAGTTGTGCACCTCCCCTTTCGGACATTGTATGATTTTCCGTTTTGGAGATATTTAGGAAAATTAGGTTCATAATTGACAAAAAGTATCAAAAAATGGTAATAATTCAAAAATGGTTTGGACAAATCTTGCAATTTAACTGACTTCCCGACTAGCTAGACATTTGAAACTTTCAGAAAAGTTCAGAACACGTTGACAATGCATTTTTAAAAATATTTTTAGCCAACTGTTTCTAATACCTGCTGCCTTCAGCTGCGTTTATGTGATTCAACAGAAAATTTATTTAACTAACTTCTCGACTAGCTAGACATTTGAAACTTTCAGACTAGATCAGAACACGGTGAAAATGCATTTTTTAAATACTTTTAGCCAACTGTTTAGGGTCCCTGCTGTCTTCGGCAGCGTTACCAGTACAAATCTTGCAGTCGACTTCCCGACTAGCTAGACATTTAAAACTTCTGGAAAAATTCAGAACACAGTGACAATGCATTTTTTAAATATTTTTAGCCAATTGTTTCAGCTGACTGCTGCCTTCGACAGCGTTTATATGATTCAACAGAAAATTTATTTAACTAACTTCCCGACTAGCTAGACATTTGAAACTTCCAGAATAGTTTAGAACACGGTGAAAATGCATTTTTTAAATATTTTTAGCCAATTTTTTCGGGTCCCTGCTGACTTCGTCAGCGTTACCAGTACAAATCTTGCATCGGTTTTTAACTAACTTTCAGAAAAGCTCAGAACACGGTGATAATTAATTTTTTTAAATATTTTTAGCCAACTGTTTCGGGTCGATTGACGATGTTTTTTAACATTATGTATATTTCTAAAAGTGTATAAGGAAGTCATGTGGTGCCCACATCAGATTTTTTTTTGCTTTATGATGCAACCTCTTCAAGTCGTTTTTTCATAATTCCCTGGAAATTCTCGATGGGTTTAGATCAAGTGATTTCGAAAGCCATGAGAGAAGATTTATTTTCTTCTCTTGGAGCCATTTAATTGTTGAACTGTAAGTGTGGCAAGAAGTTGAATATTGCAGAAGCACGATATCACCATTATATAAATTCTCAGATGAAGGTATCATAAAGTGTTCAAGAATTTCATCATACACTCCTGAATTGACATTAGTGTAAACAATGCACAATCTGAGTCTTATGCAGCCATGCAGCAGCCTATACCATGGCAGAGGTCGCAAATCTGACCGAACGATTTAAACACTCTTTATCGAAAGTTTTCTGTTTATATCTCCAAACACGTACGCCTTGATCCCCATGGGACGGACAAAACATACTTTTTGTCTCTGAAGAGTGCCTTTTCCCAGTCATCTTGACCCCGAAATAGTCTTTGTTTACACAATTTAACTCTAGCAGCCATTTGCATTGATAAGAAGAGTGGCTTTATCTTATGCACATGTGATTTAAAACCTTATTTGTGAAGTCGTCTCATGCTGTAGATTTAAAGGCATTAATAGACACTTTTTTCCGTTTTTTCTGCAAATACATTACACTTCGAAAGCTATATTTCTTCAGAAACTTTTTAATATAATTTCATCTCTTCCTGAAAATACTGGCATTCGACCACTTTTTAAGTGTTTATTTTGAAAACATTTATCATTAGAATATTCTCTCAAAATTCAACTTGTTGAGAACATGGCACTTTCTTTGCTATCAACAGCTGTGTTTTTCCTTCTTTGTGCAAGTACACAATACAAGATTTCACAGCCCATATTAAGCTTTTGTCCCATAGTAAGCAAATACTGAACTGAACTGAACTAAAATCAAATACCAAACTACCTTTCTTTTTCTACTTAACACATGTTAATCCCGCTATTAATAAAATTTACAGCTATTCTCAAAACCAGGGCTGACCAATCCGCGGTCCTCGGGCCGCATGTGGACTTTTGCTGCCCGCGGCAGAATTCACAAAATTTTTAATTTGACATCTTCGGTTAAAATATATAAAATTAATAAATTCTTTCTAATTTCTTTAATGAAAATACTGATTCAGGCAGCTGAAGAAACAAATATCGCGCTCATTGATGTTAATAAAATATTATCAGATCAATAACCGATATTTACTGTTTTACTTATGAACGTATAAACACAAGTTTGTTTTTGACTTTTTTTTAGTTACGAAAAAAATCCTGTATAAATGAAAGTAGAGTCAATACTGTTTTGTCGAATGATGTTCTTAGTCACTCTAAGTACATGATTCAACAAGGATTTTATTTAACAAAACAGTATTAACTCTACTTTTTTTAGATAGGAATTTTTGCTAGTGTTCGGATACATTTGTTACCGACTGTATATGGTTCATGCATTTATACAATGCGGTCCGCCTAAGTAAAATTGATTTTTAATGCGGCCCGCCAAGTGGTTGGACAGGCCTGCTCCAAACCAATAGAAAAATAGTTGAATATTCTAACTTTTTAAACCCTGTTGTCCACATATTCTGATTATTTGAATAATTCTAATATATATATATATATATATATATATATATATTAATTTATTACAGTACGTTGCATGAATATAAACGCACTTTTTCCAATAACCAGAAATAGAATTTTTTAAAATTTTAAAAGAAGGAATGTGACTTACAGTTATTGCATATGACTAACAACTAAATAAGGTGCTTTGAGCACGTGTGTTTAGGCTCATGTAAGTTTATATAAATGAGTGTTTAAGCATTTTCTTATTTTTCACTGTTTTTCGTTTGTTGCGCGAAATTAAACGCACTCTGTATTTTGCGTTTAAAATTTAACAGAGCCACCGGAATTAAATTAAAATACAGATAATCGTGTTGCTAAAGTTCTCTTAAAAACAGTTTTAATGCTTGAGTGCAAAATTTATGGAATTTGTTCAAGATAGCAACAGGGAAATCTTTGACAGTAGAAGAGGGGATAAAAATCGACTTTATGCGCGGTAAAGGCTTTAGCAATCGTGAAATTGGGCGCCGAATCGGAAGAATTGAGAGTGTTGTGCGAAATTATATAAAGAAATGAGCAAATTATGGAAAAAAAGCGTATAAGAAGCGAACAGGAAAGCTCACCAGTTACGACAAACGTCGAATATGCAACGCTGCAAAGAATAAGAATATTTCCTGTGTGAAGATAAAGGCTCAAAACAAGCTGAGTGTTTATCGGACAACTATATGGAGAACTATCAAAGCTGCAACATTCATTAAATTTAAGAAAATGAAGGTGAAACCACCCCTCATTCAAAAGCACAAAGATATGCGGTTGGAATGGGCAAGAAAATGGATTCTAGACCGACTAAATTCGGAAAAAGTTATCTTCTCAGATGAAAAAAAGTTTAATATCGATGGCCGGACAGATTTCATAGCTACTGGCACGATTTGAGACCCGAAGAAATTAACTTTTCAAAACGTCAATCTGGAGGTTTGTCTGTCATGGTGTGGGCAACTATAGGTTTTAAATGGACTTTCGAATTAGAGTTCGTGGAGAACACTATGAACTCTGTAGATAATGCCCAGATGCTCACAAGGAACCTCCACCGTCAAGCAGCCAAAAAAATGAAAGAAATTAAATTTTTCAGCAAGATTGTGTATCTGTACATACAGATGAAAAATGCCATCGTGAAAAATGGTTCCGTGACATTAAAATTAAAGTTCTGGCTTGACCCTCAAAAAGCCCCGATTTAAATATAATGGAGAACATATGGGGTATTTTGGTTCGCTGTGTTTACGCAAAAGGAAGGCAGTTTATCACAAAATATGAACTAAAATCGGCTATTCTATTAGCTTGGAAGACAATCAGCTTGGAGGACCTCTTGCCACTATATCAGTCAATGCCAAGGCGTTTACTGGCTGTTCTAGAAGCCCATCGTGACTTTACAAAGTATTAGATACAGTATTCGTTACTCAGTTATTTGTTTTTTACATGTGCGTTTAAATTCATGCAACATGTATTTTTGTCATAAATTCAATAAAATTATTTTCTAAAAAAACATATTGGCCTTTCATTATTTTGACTCGCATTTTCATTTCTTGAATCATACACATACAGTTTGCATCAAGTGTCACCTATTCATATTTCTTTATTACACGTCTATACCATTCTAATTCTTAAAGCTGAGGTGCGTTTATATTCATGAAACGCACTGTATTATTAGTATAGCAAATAAAAATAAATATTTATTTTACATTCATAAATGTTCTGAAGATATTTAGACCATTTTTAATGTATTTTTCTCATTATAGCTTGCAAATTGACACTGTAGTTACATTGAACCCACTCTTATTTACATTATTTTAATTATTTGAACCAGAGTTGCACTAACAAAATTATGAGAATTATTTTCTAAATAGGAAGAATATTTTTTGTATATTATTTATGTAGGTTTTAAATAGTAGTATTATAATTGATACTATAATATTATACTTCATACTTCAAAAAAAAATGTGTTTTATCTATTCATTTATTTTAATTTATTTTGTATAATATACTTTATTTTATTGCAAAATGTCATGAACTTAACTAAATGTTAAATGAAGTTTTTTTTTTCTTTTTCTTTTTAGAAATTATGGAAATTTTCAATATAGTGTGTTGCGGCCATCACAAATCTTTGTTCAACATCATTCTATATAACAGCGCCATCTACAAGAAAATATGACCGAAAATTTAATAAATACAACTTGTCGTACTACAGATTTTACAGATACGGTTTAGTGCAATTTTAATTAAAAGATGCACGATATAGCTATATAAAAAATCGCTAGAAATGTGTAATAAAAGCTTTACCGGATAGCCGATAATCAACTCAAATTGGATCAATAGAGTTTTTCGTAATATCTGTATCACGTTTAAAGTTTGTTGAATTTATATATCATGAAAGTTCAGGAATAGCCTTCCCGTAAACCAGAAAAATTGCGGCATACCATCTATTTCATGAACGCTATAAGCCAAAAATTCAGTCATTTTTCTATTCCTAATAGTTATTTCAGATATTGAGTTTGGTGATGCATTTATATACGAATTAAGTTGATGTACTGCTTTCCTGAAAATGACAGAAAGCGATGCAAAGATGAGCGATATGCACCAAAAGTAGATAACGACTCATTATTTCAAAATGCAGCTAAATATAAAAAATTTTGAGTTATAAAATTAGAATTTTAAATTTTATAATTAAAAAATTTAGTTTTTTTTTTCTTTTAATAGAATTTTGCGTATTAGTCCTAAAGTTAGGGCTGCAGCAAAATTTTGGCCACATACACATACACTCAGACAAGCAGACTTCATTTCAAAAACTTTAGAAACGCATTTAGGGCTTCGTATAACGTTTAAAACCGCCAACAATGCGTAAATTAATATATATATATATATATATATATATATATACTACGAATCCTTTACTTCCATTTTATGAAAATAAAGCCAAGTAAAAAATGTCATTGAAATTGCTTGACTGAATACGGACATTAATATAATCATTATTTTTTAATTTACTAGGAGATTTTTCATACTATTCATCCGATTTTCACAAAGAATTCGTGCATTATAAAAATTTTCCGGAGATCATACTTTATCACGAAATGTTTTTTGTCGGACCCGATATCAATAAATAATGCAAAGTTTTTTTATTACTAATCCCTTCTAAATAGTTTCTTGTCAACAGTTATGTACTCTCTGAATTTTGATCATTTTCTACTTATTTCAGATCTTTATAGATTTACAAAATTGGAAATCGGAAGTGTGGTAAAACTATTACATCTTAGACATTTCTTAGTCTTTAAATAATTCATGATATCAGTATTTTTAAATGTCTTATGAGATGATCTGTTGTACTTGTGGCAACTGTGACGTTAAAAGCATTCCTTCATTTAACGCTAGAAAGATTAGAGCAGTCAAAATGACTGCTTTGATCATTCATCTTTAAATTGTAGAAGAGATGCGACGTCTATCTAGTGGTAAGTATTATATAAAACATTCGTTCTTTATTTTTAGACTGTTTGATTTTTACTAGATATTAAACAAAGAGATTGATAGTCGGATAACAGATAATTGATATTATGTTACAGTTTGTAACAAAAGTGTCCGAACACTAGCAAAAATTCCTATGTAAAAAAAGTACACTTCATACGGTTGTGTTAAATAAATCCTTATAGAATCGTGTTCTTAAACTGACTAAGAACAGGATTCGACAAAGATTTATTTAACAAAACTGTATGAAGTGTACTTTTTTTACACAGGAATTTTTGCTAGTGTTCGGACACTTTTGTTACCGACTGCACTATTAACAGAAATATGAGAAATACATAAATATCTGTTTTTTAATGTGTTGCATGAAAGCAAGTTTTAAATATATAATATTAAACATAAAACCTAATATATATATATATATATATATATATATATATATAGTCGGCAACAAAAGTATCCGAGCACTAGCAAAAATTCCTATATAAAAAAAGTACATTTAATACAGTTTTGTTAAATAAATCCTTATCGAATCCTGTTCTTAGTCAGTCTAAGAATACGATTCGACAAGGATTATTTTACAAAACAGTATTAAGCATACCTTTTTACATAGGATTTTTTGCTAGTGCTTGGATACTTTTGCTGTCGACTGTATGAATATATATAGACAGCTCTGGAAAAAATGTTAAAGCCATGCAAAAAACTTAATTTATTTCACAACTGCTGATATGAGTTTTATGCAAATTTAAATATAACAGAAGAAAAGGCAATTTTGATTATATCTAGACAAATTTTGTAAAAAATTAAATTATTTCTTATTTAAAAAAAATATATCTTTTTTCGTATATGTGAAAAGCTGGAAAAAATATTAAGGCCACATACGATATTATTTAAAAAAACAGCTAATAATCTAAAATCTTAGCCTTGTTTTCAGTTAATTTATCATTTTTGAGATTATAAAATTTAAAAAACTTGAAAGTCTGGAAAAAAAGCTTCAAAACGTTTACAAATATATATTGAAATTTTATGCATTTTCAAACACAATGTGAATACATTAAAATGAAACGTAATGAATGACAGTTTTAAATAAATCTATAAAAATATTTTAAAAATGAAAATTACTTTTTATTTTACTATTCATTTTTTTCTTTAATACATATAGAAAACTGGAAGAAATGATACACATAAGATAGTATTAAAAGAACTGCTAATAATCCAAAAAATTGCCCTTGTTTTCAATTAACTGAATCATTCTCGAGGTCATAGATTTAGTAAGTTTCTACAAAGTGCCTTTGAGTATGCTTTCCCAGCTCTTTTCAGTAGTCATTTGCAGCTCACCTACGGTGTTGTAAGTTTTCTCATTTCCATAAATGTCACCAACCAGAATTAACGACCATCAATAGAGAGAGACTGGACATTGAACAAAAGCGGTGGACATTGACCAATCGATCGCCATAAAACATAATATACTATTACCAGTGTCTGACACTTTTCTTTTAATTAAAATCATGGGGAAAATTAGTTTTTTTTTAACTTTAGACAACCATACAGGGAGTCATTCAAGACATTTTCACAACGCAGTGGTAACATAATGCAACAGCCTGAACTAACATGGCGGATCAACCGGCTGACCGATGTCCAGCCTCTCAGGGTTTCTAAACAGAATACCCCATAAATTTCCTATTGGGTTCAGTTCAAGGCTTCTTGATGTCCTCGTCAAGCACTTGGATATGATTAGCTTGAAGCCAGGATTTTGTGGATCTTGATGTGTGTATTGGTGCATATTCTTGCTAATTTTCTATTGAGTTTAGGCCCGGGCTTCTTGATGGCCATTCAAGCACTTGGATATGATTAGCTTAAAGCCAGGATTGTGTGGAGCTTGATGTGTGTATTAGTGCATTATATTGCTGAAATATAATAAGATAATACTCCTATACACACATCAAGCTCCACAAAATCCTGGCTTCAAGCTAATCTTGTTCAAATGCTTGAATTGCCATCAAGAAACCTTGACTGAACCCAATAAAAAATTTATGGGGCATTCTGGTTGGTTACATTTATGAAAATGGGTAAACTTACAACACCATAGGTGAGCTGAAAATGGCCATTGAAAAGAGCTGGATAAGCATATTAAAAAACACTTTGATGAAACTTTCTAAATATGTGACTTCGAGAATGATTCAGGTAATTGAAAAGATGGACAGTTTTTTGGATTATTAGCAGTTCTTTTAATACTATCTTATGTGTATCATTTCTTCCAGTTTTCTACATGTATTTAAGAAAAAAAAATGAATTGTAAAATAAAAAATAATTTTGATTTTTGAAATATTTTATAGATTTATTCAAAACGGTCATTCACCATATTTTGTTTGAAAATGCATAAAATTTCAATATGTATTTGTAAATATTTCGAAGTTTTTTCCCAGACGTTAAAGTTTTTTTTACTTTTATAATCTCAAAAATGATTAAATTAACTGAAAACAAAGCGAAGTTTTTGGATTATTAGCTGTTTTTTAAATAATATCTTATGTGGCCTTAATATTTTTTCCAGCTTTTTAATATATGAAAAAAGAAAATAAATTTTAAAATAAGAAATAATTTTATTTTTTGCAAAATTTTTCTAGATATAATTAAAATTGCTTTTTCTTGTGTTATATTTATATTTGCTGAAATCTTATATCAGCGGTTGTGAAATAAACTATTTTTTCGCTTGGCCATAACATTTTTTCCAGGGCTGTATCTATATACACAGTTTTTTGGATAAGAAGCAGAATTTTTTTTTAAACGTTTTTCGATAAATAAAATAAAATAAAATAAAGCGTTAATATTTATTACTACAGATAATACCTACATTAAAAATAATAATTTCTTCATAATTTAGTAGATTTTTCCATACCTCTTATCGCATTTTCACAATAAAATGGGAATATCATAAAATTTTTCGAAAGATCATACTCTATCATAAAGAGCTTTATCTCGACTTTTTCCGAAGTCGATAAAGAATGCAGAGAAGTGTTTCTTCACTAATCCCTCCTCAACAGTTTCTTGACACCAGTGGGAATTCTTCAGTCAACAATGATGTACCCTCTGAATCTTGATCATTTTCTTCTGCAATCCATTTTGTTTGATATTTTTACACCTGCCCTCGTTTGTTTCTTCTGCTTCTTCTTTTGTTTTGAGCTCATTGGAATTATTTTTCCAGGTGATTCTTTCGCTGTCCTATTCAGTAACGAAAATATTTTCATTCTAGATATGTTTTTCTTTTTCTTTCGGTTTTGTAATAATTTCATTTCACTCCTAGAAGAATCATAAAGGAAAGAATTATAATCATATACATATTTAATGTGCTCTATTTTCATCTTTTTTATTTAAGAATATACAGATTAAGAAATAAATTTATATTAATATAGGGTAAGTGCACCAGTGATTGATACTTTTAGAGTAATCTCTGACGTTTTTAATGTTCTTGTCATGAGAAAATATTTTTAAAAATCTTAAGCTTATACGTATGGCATGGAAGACATTCAGAACTACATATATGTTAAAATATATACGTTTGATAACAATAATTTTTTTTTTATGAATTTTTATTTGGCACCCACTCAATGTTCCAATAATTAACACTGCCAGATTTTCATATTATCAGTAATTGGCACCCTATGTTACAGTGTTTGACACTGCTAGTTATTCATTTTACCAGTTATTAGCACCCTATGCTCCAGTGTTTGACATAAAATGTTAAAATTCTTATATGTGAAATAAATGATTTTATTATTTTTCTTATTTATTAATTATTTCGGGATAGATGTCAGTTACTGGAGCACCTACCCTACTTGAATATTTTCTCGGAGTCAAAATTATTTACTTTAAATCTAATAAGTTGTACGTACAGATTATGTATATTCAGTGATGATTCGTGTTATTTATTTGGATATTTTTACCAGCATCAAAATTCTAACTTGTTAGTTGTAGATTGAACCTTCTCAAAATAGTGTGTATTTTCTCTTGCTTTACGAGCCATTTAGGTAATCGAGCCCTGTTTTTGGCTGTTAAGGAGAGAAAATTTGGCAAACAAGCCTCAGTTTGTTCCATCCTGATAAAAGTTTGAAACATGTATTGGATTTCTAAATGTATCCAAGTTTTCTTTACATAAATGATAAAAACCAGTACAATTATCAATATTTAGTATCTCAGTAATCTTTTTCAGTGGTGATCCATGAATTACAACGGACTTAATCACGGATAAAAGTCTCTATCAAACTTGGGATGAACTTTATAATTGCACAATCAATATTTTAAGGTATACTGATATTTCTACTAAAATAATAATAATAATAATAAAAGAAAGGAGTTGTTTCAGTAACACATTTCAGAACAGGTAGAGTGCATCCTGATGGATCAAATTCATATAGCAATGCGGCGAAGGAAATGCTTTCTTGACACGGTGGTGTATTCAAAAACGTCAGAAATTAAAATGAAAGTAAATAATTATTCGTTTAATGATAAATGTACATGAACAAAAGAAATATGGTCAAAGCGAGTGTTCGAAATTTCCTCCGCCGACTTCAGTGCGGTTGATTACAAGATTTATGTATAGTGTAAGCACGATTATCTGGCTTAGCACTGAAGACGATTTTAAAAGTTTGCAGGGGGGGGGGGCGGGAGAGATTGACCGACAGGTTGATATTTGATAAACATCCAGTCATTTGGCGTTCTCTTATCACTATTTTCTCTCCACCATAAAGCTTTTTTCCCCTATTTTAACACTGGACTCGTTGAGTCAGCTCTTACTCAAAAGCACCCATAGTTACGAAAAACGTGGTTAAAGAATACATTCATCATTAAACCTGATATTCATTACGTGGTGTCTTTTTATTTCCGTGTACCCCACCGTGTCAGGAAAGCATTTCCGACCCCTCATTCTTATATGATTGTGAATCATCAAGATGCACTCTATCTTTCCTAGAACTTCCGAAGCGTGCTACTGAAACATCCCGTAAATGCTTAAAGTAGAAAAGAAAATATTGTTTAGAATATTTTAAATAAATTTCCATAACAGATTAATTAAACCTAAAAACCTATTAGTTAAAAAAGATTAACAAATATTTATTCTTAAAACTCCTATATTAATTTACAGATTCAAATATACCATGCATCAATTTAAATTAATAAGCGAACGGAAAATATTAAGTAGAGGGTTTAATAAAATGCTTGAATTCCTTGAATGTTCTCAGCTACGAGTTGCCATAGTTTAAATAAATAACTTCTCTAAAAGCTGAAACTTCGCAAACACTTGTTGTCAGAAGAAAATTTTATTAACTCAATAGATAATCAATAAGGAAGACAGCTTGGAGCCACACCTGTTTCATATAATTAAACAGTTTGAATTAATTGAAGACAAATTAATATATATATATACATAATTTATAATTTTATCAGTTCCTAATTAATTAAAATTCAGCTGTTTATTTACATTTAATCGGCTAAATAATTCATTTTAACGTATTTGGTTTATCTGAATTTATGGCAACATATTCAAAAGAGTTTTATTTCACTAAAGAATTAGTTATTTAACTAAGGACGTTTTATCATTTTGTTGGAGTCTTAATTTAAAATACGAAACATTTATAAGAACGCTATGGAGTTTATAAGAAGTAATGTTAAAACATTTAATATGATTCGGAAAAGTTTTAAGTCTTATTTCTATGTTGCATAAATAAAAAAGCTTAATAATAATAATAATAATAATAATAACAAAACATTAATGAAGAATATTTTACTAATAGTTAAATCCGTATAATTATTAATATTTTTTATTGGTGAACAGTCTGTAAATACTTTTGGCTAATTACTTCGTACTTACAAATTTCTAAAGTTTTTATTTAAGGTTTCATTGAAAATTCGTTCGTTGAAAATTCAGTTCGTTGAAAATTCACACAAGTAATTAATAAAACGGAAAACATTAAAAATGAAAAATTTTAATGATGAGATTAAAAAAAAAAAAAAAAAATCTGGAGTGACTCCACTCGACTTTCCGAACATTGAGTAATTGTCGGAAAAGAGAGAAAATTATGATAGGGTGTTTGAGTATTTTCCTCCATGTAGTACACGATGTTTAATTTAACGTTACTGAACTTTGAGCCCATAGCTTATAATGATAAAGAATTTTTCGTTGTGTCCCTGTAAAAACCTATAAATGTTAGATTCATTAAAATGCTTATAGTAAGTGCAACAGTGACTTATAATATTCATATAAATTTTCAGCTATATTGAATAAGGCGTTTAGACACTATCGCATTTTTAAAAATTTGGTCCCATAGGCCATAATGATGAAGAATTTTTCTTTGTGTCCCTGTAAAAAAAAAAAAAGACTGTAAGTGCTAAATTCACCAAAATCTATAAAGCTCGTGAAACTGTGACTTATAACATGTGTATAAATTTTTTGCTTAGTTTAATAAGGCGTTTAGACGCTATCACACTTTTAAAAATTTGGTCCCATAGGCCATAATGATAAAGAAATTGTCTTGCTGTCCCTGTAAAGAAACTATTGTTGTATTTTATTTGGTAGGTAATGTGAATTCTTTCTTTATAATAGCCGTGAAGATACAGAAGAAGCGTTATGTCCCACAAATAACTCAAGTAAGCGAAATCTATAATGCAATCATTTAATAAAATTCAAAGTCATCATATATCTTGCAATTTCAATAACACATAAATATCCTTTTGAAAAGATCAAGACAATGTTCCTTTTCAACAAAATGATTTAATGCACAGAATGGAACGGGATGGACACGGGGAGAGACGCAAATCAAGAGACGTCTTTTCAGCAGCAAAGAAAATGCAGAAGTGATCAAATTGTTGGCTGGATACATTACCCAAAACCACATAAAAATTAAGCCAAGGCAACACCGAACTTTTTCAGTTACAGCTAATTTAGTGCAACTTTTTAAAATATATTGGCGATTAATTTCTTAGCCAAAAATCCGTTATCAGTTCGTGAGAATCTGGCAAACTAACCTTAACTCTTAACCACAAGAATTTTATCGTTAAATTTTTATTCATAACCCTAGTCTAAGAAGAATACGCGATTTCTATTTATAAGTAACAGATGCGAAATCTGTTCAATGTTAAAAAATGACATCAGGAAACATTTTATTCTGTTTTATTTAATTGCGATGAAACGAATTGTTCGCCACAGAATTAAGCGAGTGAAAGATGATCTCTTACTTTTATTATTATTATTTCTTTTAACTGAAAAGAATAGTATGGCTTGCTCTTTTTTGTAAGTAGGAATAAAGAATGAAACCGCATATCAACTCGCTTTTTATACAGATAGAAAATGAATTGGGAAAGAATTAAATTTATCAGAAATGTAATACATAATTTAGAATATGTGATTTTCGATATCACATATTTCTCCCCTTCGTCTGAAAAAGAAAGAGGTGTTGCCCAGGGTTATCATATACAACACATATTTTACATATAGAACATAAAAATTATATATGTATAAGATATCAAAAGAAATGTATATGTAAACAGTTGTACAACTTTGTATGAAATATATAGAGTAGCTACCATTACAATTTTTTTTTTTTTTTTTTTTTTTTAATATGTGCACATTTTCACTCATGTCCATGAGAATCTTTTCAGTCATATTATTTTTCTTAAATACATGCTTCATAGTCCACTGCATATACGATTTGTTGATATATCTATATGAATCACTGTCAGTCACAATGAAAAAGCAGTAATATTGGATATCATGTATTTTTCTAATTATTTCTTCTGCTAGATTCATATAACAATAGTTTGCAAACATAATAGTACTTTGTGGAAATAATATTCATTACAGTAGAAAATAATATATATAAGTGCAAAAATGAAATATAAAGAAGCAAAATTATCTAAAACTAAATATACAATTCACCAAATGATGTGTAATAAACATCAGAAAAAATATTGTCAAGATAAACATATGAAAAAATATGATGTGTGAATAACACCATAAAATATAAGAAAAATGTGTTTTGGCCAATTCCAGCCAGGAAAGCTGTTCAATTGTGTTAGGCATCCACCGTAACACGAACAACCCACCTTACTCTTGTGCGAAACACAAGTATATGACTCAGGCTTAGGGCCTTCGTCCTAGATGAATAGGGCATGTAAAAAAACAGCTCCACCACGCCATTAAGAAAAATGTACGATCGGGAGCACCTCAAAAAACCGGGACGGGAGATTTTCAAATGAATAAATAGAGAATTACTAGTTTAATAGCATACTAGAATTCTCAAAATTGGATGCTCTCAATTGAGTTGATGATTCTTGGGGCAATAATTTTGAACGAATCATCTTCTCAAGGAGGGATAATTATTTCAAAAAAAATAAAAAAAAAGGTGTAGATTCAATGACTTGATATCTACAAAAATCATAAAAAAGTCATTCCAAGAAAATTGAGAGCATAAAAAAAGTCACGATCGGTAATATTCACACATTGACACATTTATGGCAATACATGTTGCTAGCAAAACGTTCAAATTATTCAAAAATGGGAAAATTCAAAATTTTAAATGATATAACATTATGTGTTCAATGAAATAGCATAAGTTATTATTATTATTATTATTTTTTTTTTATTTATAAACATATTTATTTATTTTTGAATATTAAACAATGTGTAATTTAAGTATTTGACAAGTGTCTAAGATGCAAATGTGTGAAAATTGTAATTGTTATGTTCATAAATAAATGTTAATATAACGTAAGAGTATATTTTTATAATTTTGTCACGATTCTCTTTTTTTTTTTTTTTGTTTTTAGAAAATATGTCAAATATATCGATTTGAATAAAAGAATATGCAACATTTTACAGTAATACTGTTATGTTAATTGCACCCTTGAACATGCAAAAAGTGGGCCCGCCAATAATGGCATGCAATGATGCAGTAAGCACAACAAAGATCCTTTGCGCATAGGAATCACAACAAAAATACTTACATATTCCTTTTTTTTTTTTTTTTTTTTTTTTTTTTTTAAAAAAACATATAATGGAAATGCTGTTAAGAATATCTTTTGAAAAACTGGTAAATTGATTGTAAAATAAAATTTCAAATTATAAATATTAAATAAATAAAGTATAAAAGTCATTTATGAGTATATGATTTTTATGACAATAAGTTTACCCCCTGCAGTGGTACCCCTGCAGTGGTACCCCTGCAATGGTAACTCGTTCCACCTTTTTTTTTTTTTTTTTTTTAAGGATTTGCCTTATTTTTCCTTGGACGCAAATTATATGAGTGTGTAGATTTTGGAATAGCATTGGAATTATTTGGTGTGCATTTTTGTCTTGGACGTAGATTATATGAGTGTGTAGGTGTTGATACGTTTTGAAAAGCGTTTTGATCATTTGTAACACAGTTATCAACTAAATGTGTGTTTCTGGGTGGAGCTAGCAACAGTCTATCCACATGTACCTTAAATGCAGACTCATCAGGGTAGTTTATTCTTTTTATTGAAAATACAACTGGTGAATGCTTTTTAAATACAATAAAAGGACCATAATATTTAAGTCTAAATCTGTCAGTAGATTTTAAATATACTATATCTTTTTCGAAAATGTTTCTTAACTTTGTTTTTCTTTGATAATATTTATAGCTTCTTTCTTGAGACATTTTAATATTACTGTAAGCTTTATGATAAATTTTATCAAGGTCATGCATTAGTTTATAAACATCAACATTTCTATCAAGGAATGGTTGGTTGCACTGAGAATCATATGTATCAAAAATTAACGATAATTCTCTGCCAAAGTGTAGGAAATTTGGTGAAAATTGTGTAGACGAATGTTTTGATCCATTATACAAAGATTTATGAATATGGATAGCATTTGCAAATGTGTGTCCTTCTTGTAGGAGTGTTTTTATGGAATATTTTATACTTTTGTTTATTCTTTCAGAAATAGCGTTGCTCTGTGGATGAGCAACTGAAGAGTGTAAAATTTTGATACCTAGTGTGTCGTTGAAATTGTTATAAACATGTGACGTGAACTGGGGTCCAAGATCTGAAAGAATTACAGATGGACGACCATGTGTGGATATGTAAGAAAATAAACATTTAACAACTTTTTGTGCAGATGTATCCGTTAAGGGATAAAGTTCTGCATGTCTTGAGAAATGGTCAATTATGGTCAATATGGATTGACCATTTTCGAAAGGACCTAACAAATCAGTAGATATAGTATGTCCAGGAAATTTTGGTGTGTAAGTTAGCTGTAAAGGTGCATTAAGTATACGATGATGTTTTGATTGTAAACATTTTGTACAAGATGCAACAAAATTTAATGCGTCGTTGTACATTCCTCTCCAAAAAAATCTAGATGATAAAAATTCGTAAGTTTTTGTGAATCCGAAGTGTGATAAATGAGAAATAGTTAATGTCTTAGCTTTTAATTTTTCTGGCACAACAATACAGTAAGTATATGTGTCATTGCAAGTGTCATACTTTTTTATCATTAGAACTTTAGTATCAGGATGTATAAAAAAATTAGAAAATTTTTTAGATGATCCTTTTCTTAAAATTTCATTATATATAGGAGATAATTTATCATCCTTTTTCTGTTCAAACACAAAAGTTTTATTTGATATTTCCAGGAGGGGATCTTTATTACCATTTTGGCCAGAAATAAGAAAGTTCAATTGATAATTATTTTTACCTTTTTCATAATTTTCATGACCATTTGTACTCACCTTATCAGGATCAATTTGAATGACAGGAAGATTTTCTTCAAAAACAATCTTCGGATTAGTAGAAAGGTTTTCTTGATTTTCATCTAAGTTACATCTCGACAAATAATCAGCTAAAATATTGCTAGAACCAGGTATATGTTCGAAAGAATAAGAATATTCAGAAAGGTCCATAAGCCATCTAGTGGTAATGTCTGCAGGATTTGTTGTTTTCTTATATTTTTTTAAAGGTGCACTGTCCGAAAGAATTACAAAATTTCGATTATATAAATAGTACTTAAATGCAAGTACAGATCTATGTATGGCCATTAATTCTAGTTTCAATGAAGGATATTTTTGTTCAGAGGGTTTTAATGATTTTGAAAAATATGCAATGGGCAAAAGTCTATCGCCAAATTTTTGCATAAGTACACCTGAAATTGCAACTTTTAATGCGTCTGTGTTTACGAAAAATTTTTTGTTCCAGTCAGGTAATCTGACAATTGGAGGTTTGAAAAATAATTGTTGCAATTTTTCAAAAATTTCTTGATGTTTCTGAGTCCACTTAAAAGTGACTTTAGGTTTGGTTAAGTCAATTAATGGCTGGACAATTTGAGAAAAAGTTGGTAATAATGATTTATAATAAGTAGCAAGTCCTAAAAATCTTTTCACCTGTTTTTTAGTAGTGGGTACAGGAAAAGAATTAATTTTAATAATATTAGCCTGCACCGGAGAAATTGTATGATTTTGAATGTGAAAACCTAAATAATCTACTTCTGTTTTGTGAAATGAACATTTGTTAGGCGTTAAAGTTAAATTGTACTTTTTTAAAACATCGAATACTTTCCTTAATTTAAACATTGTTTCTTCAAATGAGTTAGCCCCTAAAATTAAGTCATCTTGATAGGAATAGATTCCATCTTCCTGAATTTCATCTAAAAGACTATCCATAAGTGATTGAAAAATAGAGCTAGCTGTTTTAAGACCAAAACATAAACGTTTATATTTATATGAACCAAACATTGATGTAAAAGTAACATAATCTTGAAATTTTTCCGGTAAATCAATTTGATGATATGCTTGTTGAAAATCCAATGACGTGAAATATTTATATGATGATAAATTTGAAATAATAGTTTGAATTTTTGGTAAAGGGTAAGAAGAACCCTGAATTACCGTGTTTAGCATTCTTAGATCTAAAGCTAGTCTGAATCTTTGTTTTCCTGAACCATCCGGTTTCTTTTTTACCAAAAGGATGGGACAGGCCCATTCAGAGCAACTACGCTCAATGATATTAGCATCTGCAAGTTCCCTAATTTGATTGAGAGCTTCGTTTTGCAGAGCTTGAGGTATAGGGAAAGGAAGAGTTTTTATTGGAAAATCATTTGTGAGCTTTAAATTTGGAATAACTTTATCAGTATGTCCTAAGGTTGCTAAAGATTTTGAAAAAACAGCAAAATTTTCGAATAGTAATTTTTGCAACTGCTCTTTTTCTTCTTTACATAAGTGATCAAGTTTGAAGTCAGAATGAGTTAAATCTGATTTTCTTTTGTTTAAAATTTGTTCTGATGGTTGAATTAAATTAACAGAGTGTTCAGTTTTGTTTTTAGATACTGTGTCATTGCCATCATTCAAAATAATTTCACTTACATCAAAATTTTTGATTTGTTGAACCAAAGCAATTTTACCTATATTCATGTTTTTATTAAGGTGAACACTCTTTTCAGAATTATTTGATACATAAATGTGGAAATTATAAATTTCTTTTATATGATTTTTCCTATTGTAACTTTTTTGGAAGTCCTTGAATGACATAAGAGAATCGTAAAAATTTATCTGTTTATCTTCATTTCCCTCAAACATATATTCAGTAGGATCAGGTTTTAATTTGGTGAATACCTTAATTGCTTTTGTTTCATATGGGTTGAGAATACATTTAGAATGTAAATATGCAGGAATGCAATTTTTTTTATGTGCATGGTCAGTATGATTGTGATTACAAGTACCATCATCCTCTTCATTACAAGAGTAAAATGGAATTGATGTATCATTTATTTTTAGTAAGTCATTAGCAAAATCAATTTGGATGTTATTATATTTAATGAAATCAATTCCAAGAATTCCTTGGAAGGACGAGGATGAAGGGATATCAACAATATAAAATGTATGGTGAAAATTCTTTTGTTCAATTTTAAAAGATGCACTTATACATGATGAGAAATTAACCTCAGAATTGACAGTCTTAATTGTAATATTAGAACCTTTTCTTTTATATTTCAAAGATGTTTTGATTTGATTAAACAATTTTTGTGAAAGTAGACTTAACGAACTGTCAGTGTCAATTAAAAAATTTACTTTTGATTGAGCCATCACTGCATTAATAAGTGGTAAAGAAGAAGCATTTTGATATACATTACAAATATATTTACTTCTTTGCTCCGTTTCTGTTTGAATAGCTACATTGTTTGAAATCGTAATGATAGAATTTGTTTGAGAAGCAACAGAATTAACTAGCCTACGATTTGTTAATTTTGGTATATCATTATTTAGCGTAGAAAATACTGGTGATTGTAGAGATTGAGAAATATTCTCACCAGTAGGAATAAATCTCTCTATCAGTTTAAATTCCTATCCTCTCTAAACTTTGTATTGTCTCGAAAATTTGCTTCCGAATTTTGTTGGTGTGAGTAGTGTCTATAATCTTGTTTTCTTAAATTTTGTCTCTTCCATCTGAAGCAATATTTAGCAGTGTGTCCATATTTCTCACAAATTTGGCAAATTCTAGAATTGAATTTGTTTCTACTTTGTCTATTTTGGAAGAAAGTTCTTTTATTTTTAAAGTGTGTTTGATTATTAGCAAATCTGTGCATTTTTGGAGAATATTTTGTTCTATTGTTTTGCAATTGATGGTTCTGCTTATCATGATAGTCTTTTTTATTATCCTGTTTACATGATAAGCTGTTAACTTGTTCAGTCAAAAAATTGATTTTCTCCAAAATGATGTTACTGTTTGTGTCTGTGTTTTCTGTGTTTTTAGTCATATCCTCTGTCACATGAATTTCAAATAGTTTTTGTGCCCTATCAACAGCTTCTTTGTATTTATTAATACCTTCCTCTTGAAGCTTAATTCTAATGTTTGGTGGTATACGTGAAATAAATTTAGAGAATTTTAGTGAGTTTAGTGCTTCTGTGTCGTAAATATCTGGAAAAGCCTTTGATGCGACACAATTTAATCTGTGTGCAAAATGTTTTGGCGACTCCGATTTCATCATTGTGATGTTATTAAATGAATTAATATTGTATGTTGAAGACGGTAAGGCAAAGAAATTAGTAAATTCCTTTTCGATAAATTCCAGATCAGTTGCATTATATAAAATTTCATTTTCTAACATAAATTTTTGTGCAGGACCGATCAATTTACTTTTTAGAATCAAAATGATTTCTTTAGATTTTATACCACCGATCTCTGCATACGATCTTAACTGATCAAAAAAGAATTTAAGAAAATTTGGATCCCCATCAAAAGTTGGAATCATAATATTGGTGGCCATTATTACTAAATAATTTAATTACCAAAATGAAAAAAAAAAAACTGAATACTATGTGTATATACTATATATTGAATATGTACTATATATATATATATATATATATATAAACTTTCACTACTAAAAGATAAAATTTAAAAAAAATTGCACAAAATATATTTTGGTTTGAATACTTCCTTTTCAAAAATATATTAAATATATATATAAGATCTTAATATATATAAGATCAGTCATGGCAAAAATTAGTTGTTATAAAAATATATGTTGTGCAATAAATGTAGAACCACCATAAATCACAAAATGTAAAACCTTTAAAAAAATACTTTCAAAATTCTCAATATTTTAAATTTCTTTATATTTATACCATGACGTAGCAATCAACATATGTATGCAATCTATATATTTAAATATTTATTCACATCCAATCAATAGTTAGTAGTAATAATTAAAAATGAGTACCAAAATAATTAATTTACTAAAAAAATTAGCTGAAAGAAAATATAGCATAAATAAAAGATTTCATAAACATCAATATTTAAGTAACTGCATGGGAGATAGAAATATTTTATGATGAGGATTAATATTAGAATGTCCTGATTTTAATTTTAATTTATATATATATATTTATTTTTTAAGCAATTTAAAAAAAATCATTTAATTTAATAGCAATTTCATATAAAGAGCAAGAGAAGAGCAATAAAAAGTGCAATAAAATTATAATCATAAGTGCAATTCATTCATTTATTTACTCTTTATTATTTTAAAATTAAATCTGTTTACTTAAAAATATATTAAAATTACTTACTTGAATAGAAAGATTTCTTTTCTTTATTTTTATTATTATTATTATTATTATTTATTTATTTATTTATTTACTTTTTTTTAAATATATATATTATATGTTGTATTTCGTCATACCCTTACTGTTGTATATATTTTAATTGTTGTGATTCTTGCTTCAATAGTAGTCACTAATAGTTAAAAAAAATTTCTAACTTCGTAAAATAGTTATTTCACAAATCGGATAGTCACAACACAAAACATTGAATAATTTTTCGTAGAGATCGTCTTCAAGCTGGTAAATAATGGCATTTGAAAAAATACGATGATTTATCATTTTTTTTTTTTTTTTTAAGCGGCTGACGATTGACGATTTCAATTAATTTTTCCACATACTCTTGAAAACAAAGAAGATACCGAAAGCGAACGGAATAGTCAGTATCGGACTGACGTTCAATAAAAATTTCTTTTGAAGAATTAATCACCTGCTGAAATAATTATCGAATGTCGACTAGAAACAGGAAAGAAATTATTTGCACTGATTTTAAATCAGCAGCACACCTGACATGAAGTTCTGGAGAAATGTTGTCATCACAAGCGCATGATGCGACACAAACACTGAACACCACTGCAGGCAGAGAAGCAAGCACATACGGACGACGACAACGACAATATGCTCCAACACTGCACACAGAATGAAGGGTCTCAAATAGGGAATCGGCAGAGACATCGGACGATCACCAGCCAAGCCAGACAGAAAACAGGAACAGGAACCTCTTGACAGGAACACCGACAGTATAGAACTTCAGCAGCATAGGCAGTCCAACAAACAGAAGTGAAAGTTCTTGAAAATGTTTCTATTACCGTTCCGGGAATATATATATATATATTTTAATAATATATAAAAGTTTTTACTCTGAAGAGTTAGTGCTTATAGGCGAAACAACTGCAGCAGATAAAGTAATATTGAAAAGCAACATAGGCAAAAAAAAATTTCAAGGTAGTTCAAAACTGCATCCGAAAAAGAAAATTTTATAATGTTGCATTTTTTTCTACTCCCCGTGCCCATTTTTAAATTCTTGCATACATTTTTTAAGATTTCGCCTGGTATGAAGCACCACATAATATGTTGTATTTTATTTGGTAGGTAATGTGAATTCTTTCTTTATAATAGCCGTGAAGATACAGAAGAAGCGTTATGTCCCACAAATAACTCAAGTAAGTGAAATCTATAATGCAATCATTTAATAAAATTCAAAGTCATCATATATCTTGCAATTTCAATAACACATAAATATCCTTTTGAAAACATCAAGACAATGTTCCTTTTTAACAAAATGATTTAATGCACAGAATGGAACGGGATGGACACGGGGAGAGACGCAAATCAAGAGACGTCTTTTCAGCAGCAAAGAAAATGCAGAAGTGATCAAATTGTTGGCTGGATACATTACCCAAAACCACATAAAAATTAAGCCAAGGCAACACCGAACTTTTTCAGTTACAGCTAATTTAGTGCAACTTTTTAAAATATATTGGCGATTGATTTCTTAGCCAAAAATCCGTTATCAGTTCGTGAGAATCTGGCAAACTAACCTTAACTCTTAAACACAAGAATTTTATCGTTAAATTTTTATTCATAACCCTAGTCTAAGAAGAATACGCGATTTCTATTTATAAGTAACAGATGCGAAATCTGTTCAATGTTAAAAAATGACATCAGGAAACATTTTATTCTGTTTTATTTAATTGCGATGAAACGAATTGTTCGCCACAGAATTAAGCGAGTGAAAGATGATCTCTTACTTTTATTATTATTATTTCTTTTAACTGAAAAGAATAGTATGGCTTGCTCTTTTTTGTAAGTAGGAATAAAGAATGAAACCGCATATCAACTCGCTTTTTATACAGATAGAAAATGAATTGGGAAAGAATTAAATTTATCAGAAATGTAATACATAATTTAGAATATGTGATTTTCGATATCACAACTATAAATGCTAGATTCACCAAAATCAAAAGGGTTCGTGCTACGGTGACTAACAACATACATAGCAACTTTCAGCGCATTCGAGCAAAGAGTTTAGACGCTAGCGTGTTCACTCACACACGTACATACACACATACATACATACATAATCGTAAAAATAATGAAAACGGACTCAGGAGACTTCAAAACGTATAATAACTTCAAAATCTCAAATTCAGATTTTTGACATGATTACAATACTTTCCTCACATGATACTTTCCTTTTCTACTTGTTCGGAAAGTAATTAAAATATGCACATAAAAAACATTTAAAAATATATAAGTCAACGTTTCGAACCTCGCCCAAGTTTCATCATCTGTACTATAACAATATCTCTTCAAACTCACATATACACTCAAATATTTTATAGAAAGATGTAATACAGACGTGCCAAAGCACATGCCTCATTGATTGCGTCAGGTTTTTTTCAATGAGATGGTGTGATGTTTGTATATATTAGGGAAACATAAACTAAAGTTACGATTATCAAAACATTGTTTGTCAAAAAATGCTTTAAAAACTATCCAGAGATTCTGAAGTTTATCAACATTTTGAGACTTCATAAAAAAAAAAAAAAAAACATTTAAATGAAGACAAAAAAGGAAACAAATAAAAAGTTCCCCATTATATATATATATTCATAAACTTCTAGTACAGGACATACATCAAATTCATTTCTCTTAATTTTCGTTCATTAATGGTTGAAATAGTTTGTGTTCATTCAACTAGCTTTCATAGTCATAAATTGGTTTAAAATGTTTTTGTTTCTCACATGGTTTTTATTTATTTATTTATTTACAAAAGCGTTAAAGGAAAAAAAAAAAATACTTAGTTTCGGATTTTTAAAGAAAAATCCATAAGTTATTTAAATCAACATAGTAGCTTAAAATCTTCAACAGTGTAATGACAAATTGATGAATGATTGAAGTTTTGTGAACTTCTCTAAAACGTAATACTTGAATATACAGAGAGCTTAATGTAAAAGTAAGCAATTTTGTGAACAATTATAATGATTAATATACATATACATATACATATACATATACATATATTATGATTTCAATATTAAATAAATACATTTCTATCCATATCATCGTCTGTATTTCTCTCATGAATTGTGCCTTACTGTGCCTCTACTTCAGCCAGCAACTCCTAAAGAATGACCGCTTTCCTTTGAATTTGAAACACCTCATTTATATGTGAGTTTAATTTTCTTGCTCATGCTGTACTACATTTTTGGCAATAATATATTATTACGACGATAAAATAGCAGGAATCTATTAATTTTGATCAAAGTTAATTTTGTTTTGTCATAATGCTTTTTACAAGGAAAGTCACCATATGCGCATACTCAGAAAAGTTTGCAAAAATATATAGAAGATTTTCTTATGGTAAAGTTGTGTATGTTCACAACAAAATTTTGTCCGAGTTTGTATATATCTTCTGTAAAATAAAATGATAATAACAATAATAATGAAAGTGTGCGTTTCTTTGCATTTTATAACAAGAAAATTTAAAACTCGTGAATTTTTGATAATTTTTAACGAAAAACTTTACTCCTTACACTAAAACAATTTACGTAAAAATACTATAAACAAACACTTTTATAACTACAATTTTGTCATATATATTTATTTTTAAATGTGCAAATTCACATCTGATAATCATATATTAACAACCTTTCTTAACTGCGGAGACATTAAATTAACTTAAAATGTATTGTTATTATTATCATTTTCATAATAAATTACACTGAACATAATGTTTTACATATGAAGAAATACCAATAAATTATCGGAACGATTTTTGTATGTTCATGAAAAACTTGTTAATACCTACTGGTTTAGAAAAAAAAACTAAATTGATTAAAATGATTTTTAACTCAACATTAAAACCCATGTTTTAGAACACCATATACATTAATATTGAAAATATAAAATTTTACGGTCATTAACTTTACATTACACGGGTTAGATAAAATGTATCGAAATATGTTTTCAATTTTACAAAACAAAATTGCATGACTAGTTTTATTAATATATCTCTACTTTCCAGAATTTTGTAAAACACCATTTCAGGTTATGTTCATAAATGTTTATATAATTTTCATGAACTGGCATATACATATAATAAATTATTTTCTTTCCCCTCAAGGTAGAACTAAGGAGGATATCATAATTGATTCGTCTCAGCTTAAGAATATAGAAAGAGAACTACTTCAATCTAATCAAGATTCCAAAAGAACAACATAACGATTAAGCGTAAATAAATAGCTTACAACCACTTTCCCTTTATTCGCTTACACAAAACACGCACTTAAAGATTTCAAAGGACAGTTTCATACTAAAAGTTTCTTAATATCGTATTCTACTGTTCCTTGGATAAAGATATATGCAACAGAAAAAGGGAAAAACATTTTGAGGGAAAGTAAGCTACAAAAACACAAAATTGGAACTGGCGTGGTACTTCTTAATCTAAGTGAAACAGCACTACTAGGAAGAAAGATGGACAGAACATGATAAAAAATAAAACCGTAAAGAAAAATAAAGGATTTTTCCTGAACTACTTTTACGTAAGTGCAGAACAATGACACATAGGCATAAGAAAATACAAAGTAAAAAAAAAAAATCCCTAAAAGACAACCCAATTCTGAAAGTAAATTAAAGACATGTATCATTCCCCGGAACTTGCTACACAGAATCTGTAATTGAACCGCTTTGCAAAAAGGAGAACTGTAAAATAAAACTAAAAAAGAAGAAAAAAATGAGTAAAAGACATTCCTTAAAATAATTCTGTTTTTCTCTCCCCCATTTAGGAGAAGGCATATAACTGAAGAAAGATACCAATACACAGTAGAATAATTAAGTTTTCGCTGAAGAGAAAAAAAGGACATGATAAACGCTAAGTGGAAGGTATTTAACTTATACTGATTTTGTTATCATTTCTTTTAGAAGTTATATTGTATTAGATGCGATACTTGAAAGATCGGATGCCATGGATCAGAGTGGATAATTAACTAAGCAATTAATTAAAAGGCAATCAGGAGATAGATCTTGTTCTTGCTTATTTATTAGTAATCTTGTTTATACTAAATGCATAAGTTATCGTGATTAGTCTAAATTATTTGAAAGTTTAAAAGCATGTATAATTTAAATAAAAGTAAAAAGAAAATGCTTTAAAGGTGTTATATTTATTTAAAGTACATTTTTGATGGCCTCTTTTATTTATTTTTTTCATAACTAAGCTTTTTAAAAATATGATTTAGGGAGGATATTATGTTATAATACAGGTCAGAAATTTTTGCTAAGAATATAGATTTATATTCTGCATTTTCTTTTTCTTTAAAGTTTTAGATATTCACATATTTATGTATTTACAGCAATTTACTTATCATTATCACTTGGATATTTTTCAGGAAATCACATTCAAACTCTGAAATTTTATAAATGTACTTTGAAAAGTAAGAAAAATTAGAAGATCAAAATTACCTGTTATCAAAATAAATTGGTATCATTATACATTTATTTATTTTTACTATTTTAATGAACTATGAATATATATATATGTATTTAAATCAGATTCCTTTATTGAATTTCATTATATATTGGCATATGAAACATACTCGCATTTTGGAAGTGCGATTCTAGAAAGCAAATTTTCCTGAAATTATTCTTTGGGGTCGAAAATTCCGAGAAGAAGGCAGGAATTCAAATTTCATTATAATAATTAACGATTCTCGGAAAGTATTGTACTAAAAAAAAAAAAAAAAAAAAAAAAAAAAACACTAGCTAATGAAAACTTATTGCCAAGCTTTCTTTGTGTACTAGCAGGCCATGCCTGCTTCGTTGGACACTAAGTTTAAATGATTTAAAAAACAATTGAATAATTGAAACAAATAAATATAGTTTAATTGTCGGCTGTTTAAAGCAAACCAAAACAATGACCAATTACCGTGATATACAGCCGTTAATGAAAAGTAAACGACATTTAATAATTTGAGTTTAATTATGTTGGTTAGAAGCACGATTAATTTAAAACAAACTAAATTTGCATTCACATTAGGGAACAGACTTATTACAGGACTAGCTAAATTTCGCACCTAAGTATCTTGAATGATTTTTGCAAAGGTCCTTTATTCACGCAATTGTAATAGCATTTTTAATTCAACCTGAGAATGGATAAAAATAATAAAACTCGCCAAGGAGATCCTTTGCACTGTAAAAAATTTCACCATAAGAAAACGGTCATTTGAAAGTCAGTTTTCTGTTCATACGTATGGTCGTATTTCCAGATAACGGTTATTTCAACACATTTTAATTTTATGGTTAAGAGACCGTAAATCAAATTATACACTAAATATAACACAAAATATTAGAACCTCACTACTTTTCTTACAAATACAGTCCTTGTATCATTTCCTTTAGGATGTAAGGACTGAACTGAATTACTTTTCCTTTTACAGGAATGTTGAGTCTAATCCACCATAAAAGAAATTTTAAATGTCGCACTGTCAAACAGTCAAACTAGAAGGAAAATTTGGGTTAATTGATCTCACTCCAGTTAAATAGCTATACGACAGATTTTTCAGGCATGGTCTAAAGAAATCTTCGCAAATTAACGTCGTTTCTACTGTTTTTTAAATAAATAGTAAAGTTTCAGTAAAATTAAAGGTTAATAAACCATTATTTTATGGAAACTTTTTACAAAAGCTATGCCAGCATTATTTTACAAGCGATAAAATATATATAAGACTGTTCGATAAATTGAAACCAATATTTTAAAAATAAATAAATCTAAAACAATTTTTTTAAAGCTATTGTGAGGTCAGTTTTATCGTATTTTTTTTTTTTTTTTTTTTTTTTTTTCATGATACGGGTTTAATTTTTAGTTTATTATTATTACTTTTATTATTCACGTGTAAAGAAGTTATTTTTTGTATTTTAAAAGAAATAAATTAATGAAAAGTGTAAGCATTTTACATTATTAGCGTCAGCTTGAAATTACAACTCAAAGAAAAACGTCGATAAAAAACCCCCGTAAAAATCATGTAAAAAAAAAAATAATATTTTTATTTAATCTTCTTAGAATATCAAAAACTTAAATGTATGTAGCGAATCTTCTTTCATTCTTGTATCAAGGAAAAAAAAATCAGAACTGTATCTGCGATAGTTTTTCTCTACACTTTAAAAATTTTCCGTAAAATAATGATTCAATGATTCATTAACCTTTTATTTTACTCCTACTTTACCATTTATTTATAAAATAGTGGAAAAACCGTTAAATTGCCTAAGATTTCTTTAGAGCGCTTAAAAAATCTGTTGTAAAGTCATTTAAGGGGAGTGAGGTCGATTGACCGTAATTTTACTTCTACTTTGACTGTTGGTAACCCCGACATTTTAAATTTTTTTTATGGCAGGTTGGATTCAGCATTTCAGTAAAAGAAATAGTAATTTAGTACAATCCTTGTATCTAAATGAAACGATACAAAGTCTGTATTTGTAAAGTAAGTAGTAAGATTCTTATATTTTGTGTTAAATTTAGTGTAACATTTTAATTCATTTTGCTTTCTTTTAACCTTAAAATTAAAATGTGATTAAATAATCGTTATCTAAGAATACGATTAAATCCATGGACAGAAAACAGCTGTTAAAATAACCGTTTTTTATGGCAAAATTTTTTGCAGTGTACGTCGCCCACAGACAGAGAAATATTTTGTTTTATTAGTATAGAAGTAAGATGTACCCTCTCCGCTGACTACTATATTTACATTCAAAATTTCAAAACCCTGCCGAGGTACTGTTATATAGAGCTGTTAATGAAATGAAATGAATATGTAGTTAGAATCAGAGGCTAGTACCTTTATTCCTCAAAATATGTCCATCACTATTTAACATCTTCCACCATCGGTCGGGCAATTCACGGATGCCAGGAGAGTAAAACAATTCTTGTTTTAAAGCAATGAATTCATCAACCGATTTTCGTACTTTGTTTACTTACTGTCTGGGAGTGAACAGAAGACGAGTTACTGTTTATGCGTTCTAAAACGGATCAGCCAAGCTTTGCTAGGGTGTTCTTGACACGTTTTGCAACACGAAACCTTGCGTTATCAAGGAGCAATTTCACGGGATGCAAACCTTTGCCAGTAAATAAATGTTTTTGTCAGAATTCCTGGCTCAGTCTCAGGAATTGTAGTTTTTAGTGTTCAGCAGTTACGTTTACTTCGACAGTTCGTAATGGAGCACATCCATAATATCCCACTGGATGCATTGGAGAACTTTTTTGCAGTGAAGTGTTCTATTCAGTTTTGATATTGTTGCTTCTCCGGTATTGGCCTAACGTTCTGTGCGTTTAGGACTGCCATAAAACATTCTTTTTTCATATGCCATTACGATTTTCCAGAAGAAAAATTTTCTTTGTTACCTGTTTAGCGATTTCCTATATCTCAAGACGCGCTTATCGTTGTCCATTTGGCTCAATTTCTGTGGCACCCATCTTCCTGCTTTCTGAATCTTACCTACAGCACGTAAACTATAAAAAATCGATTTTTATAATAATATTGTGATTGTTCGTCAATTTCTTTTCGTGTTTGAGATGCATCTTCCTAAATCACGAAAACAGTGCATGCAAATCATCATGTTTAGCCTTCGGTATAGCACCGCTGTGTTCTCAAACAGTTACATCAAAATCGCCTCCTTTAAAACATCAAAACCACAATTTGCGTGTGTTATCCGATGCTATATATTCCTCGAGAACAGAAGACGTTGATTATCATGATTTTGCAGCTTTTTCCTTTGGTGAAATTCGTAACGAATGCAGTGGCGAATAATTGGCTTATGGTATGACATCTTTCACCTTCAACAAAAATCACTTTACTTTCACTTTTCTTTCCGTTTCTGGGTTCGTTTTATAACAATGAACCAATTCTTATGTCAGGAGACAATCGTAGTGTTCTGACTAATATACTATTTCGTTTAGACGTTACACAAAACTCACTTTAAAATTTCTTACTTTACCCAATGTATTCTATTATGCATTCAAATTAGGGTAGATTTAGTATAGGAACACTTTGGTGAAATTTATAATTTGGCAATGAAGTAACTCGGCCGATATTTTACTAACATAACTGCGATAGTCATTTTAATTCATCGCTAAAATAAAAAAAAAAAGTAATATAAATCGCCAAAGAGGTCCTATACAAAAACAGAGCCCATATTCATTTTTGGACAATAAAATTAAGGGAAAAAAATATATATAAGATTATTTGATTAATTGAAATAAATACATAAAAAATAATTAAATAAAAATGGAAAACTTAAAGTTATTATGACGTCCCGTTTTATGAGGAAATTTTGATGATACTGGTTTACATAAAGTTATTTTTTTAAATATATGTATATATGTATATATATATATATATATATATATATATATATATATATATATATATATATATATAGAGAGAGAGAGAGAGAGAGAGAGAGAGAGAGTGTGTAACAGTGATTTTCCTTTTTAAAATTTTTAAGGTTAAAATGGAGTTTTTATTTAATATCTTTTGAACCAATTATCCGATTGAACTAAAAATTACGGAATTAGCTAAATAACTGAATTACAACTCCTATTCTTTTTTAAAAGCAAAGATTTACATAGAAATTGTAAAGTTTATATTCGATTTTTTTTCCGAGATATGCTGATGACATACAATCTGTCACTGAATAGCAATAATCTGTAATTTAAGATTTATCAAATGAACTGAAAACACAAAACTCGGGTTAGTTCTTAGTCACTTGAAAGACAATATATGCAACTTTCGTACATCTAAAGGAATTTTTTGAATGCATTATTTTTATTTTTATACTTAATATATTTATTATTTATATATTTATTAGGAATGGCGTAAAGTCACTTTTCAGACAAATCACAAAATTTTGTTTACAGCATCAGGATTGCCTTATCCGTATTTAACGGCATTGTGAATAATGCCCTTTGCCAACTGGGATTCGATATCGTCACACTGTATTAGCTGCAGTGATGGTATGGGGTCAAATGGTCTCGATTATTTCTTGTTCGTATTCCCGGCACTCTGAATAGCCACCATTAAATTTCTGGCGAGTTAAGGCCCGCCCATCTGCTCTATATTCAAGACCTCCGTAGCGCAATATTTAAGCAGGATAATGCACGACCGAAAGTTGCCTGTATTGTCTGGGCCTTCCTTGATACAGAATGTGTTCAACCATTGCTCCGGCCAGCGTGTTCTCCTGATCTCGCACCAATGAAAATGACTATTAAACGTTGAAAAGCGAGTAGCCCGCCACCACTCACCATCAACTACGATTTATGAATTGAGGCATCGTGTTGAAGCTTCATGAAGTGCTGTAACCGAATATGTCATCCAATTGCTGTTCGATTCAATGCAAGTTATTGCTGTAGTTATTGCTCTTAGTGGTTGCTGCTTTATGTACTGTTTTCTCAGGATATATTACTCAAAACTTCTTCAAAATTTAATCAATTGTTCTTCCTACTATAATGTATGAGCCCGATAAATATCATTCTTATATTTGCATTCCTTCTTGGTGATGCAATTTTCACAAACATGAGTGTATTAATTTCGGGAGTAGAGGGTTGAAAATGGTATCATTCATAAGATATGATTAGCCAGTTTTACAGAACATAAAAATTATTTTCTTACGATGTAAAAAAGGTATTTAAAAATATTTTTTATTTTTTATGCATTTTTCCATTTTATCACGTATTCTTTTATTAAAACGTAGCATCAAATATAAGAATAGAATACACAAAATAACTTCTTACTTAATGCTTCTTTCCGGGTCAGATGTTTACACTTTTCTTAGTTTAATTTCTTGACGAATTATGACAACTTTCAAATTACTTCACGACTCTTAAAAAAAAACACGATAATTTAAGAAAATTATATACATATTTACAATTTAGTTGACTATAAAACATATTACAATTCTGTCATACGCCATTTCAGCGTTCTATCTTTTCGAACACAATTCTGAATCTTTATAAAAAGTTAAAAAAAAAAAAAAAAAAAAAGTGGCTGTTTCCAATGAAAAAAATAAGAGTTCGAAAAAATCTTTCAGTTCATAAAATTTATGAATTGAGAAAGATCGGTTTCGTAACATCCTCCCCACCTTGAGCAGGGAAGGGCATAAGACATGCTCAATCTGGATCGTTATTGTCCACACCAAGGCGTTGCACTTGTTGCACTAAGCGACCATATCGAGTTTGTTGTTGACGTTTAGAGCGGCTTTCATCATGAAGTTCCAAGGGGCACAAACGTTGACGTGGACGTAGCAGTTTACCATTTTTAGTTTTCAGTCTTGCTACACGAAACTGTCCATCTTTACCTTTATACAATTTTAACACTCTAGCCATAGGCCACTGAAGACGTTTTAGATTATCATCTTGAATTAGCACTAAATCACCTTCTTTAAATGTGGTAGATTTTTTTACCGAAGGAAATTCTCGAAGTGTTCCTAAATATTCATTACGGAATCTTTGTCGAAGATCTTCTCTTAACTTTTGCCTATAGGCATATCTCTTCTTGAACTTCATTTTATCAATCAAGTTTAAATCTGGAACTCCTATTTCACGTATGTCCTTTAAGAACATTTCTGGAGTAAGAGGTATTAAGTCATTTGGATCTTTCGACATGTGTGTGAGAGATCGCGCATTTACTATATTTTCTGTATCACAAATCAAAGTATATAGCTCTTCATACTCAAGCTGTGCTTTTCCAAGAGTTCTCTTCAAAATAGCTTTGACAATTCTTATCAATCGGTCCCAAAAGCCTCCCCACCACGGAGCTGATGGGGGTTGAACTTCCAGTTAATTTTTCTTACAGTTGCGTAATCTTCTATTTGTTTCCAATCTATAGATCTTATTTCTTTATTAGCTGCAACTAGATTTGTTCCATTGTCACTCTATACAGTGTGTGGTCGGCCTCTTCTCGCCATAAAGCGTCTTAACGTTTGAAGGAAGTTTTTAGTTGATAGGGATGTTGCTAATTCTAAATGTACACATCGGTAAATGGCACAAGTATACAAAACTATCCAGCATTTCTGTCCATCTTTTAAAAACAAAGGACCGAATAGATCGATTCCAACAATTTCAAATAACCTAGCATCTCTTACTCTATCTTCTGGAAGTGGAGCACTCAGAACTTCTGCTGGTTTTGAGGAGAATATTTTGCACTGAATGCATCTTTGTAGAATTTTCTTAATTGTTCTTCTGCATCTAATTATCCAGACTTCTTCTCTTAAACTTGACATGAGAATCTGAACTCCTGCATGATCCATTTCTTTGTGCTTTTCTTCAATTATTCTGGATGTTATATTGTGATCTGCTGGTAAGACAATTGGATATCTGAAATTACGGGAGTCCTCTCTTAGAAATTCTGTACGGACTCTAATTAATTCTTTCTCGTCAATAAATATCGGAAAGTTAAATTTTTTTTTAGCTTGATTAGAAAAATATTTCTTTTGTGCATATTTTAGCACTGCATATTCCGCTTTATTAAGTTCTTCGACTGTTAAGTTAGATAATAAGCGGTTTACTTTTAACTTCTTTGCGTTTTCACAAAATCTAAAAATCCAAGCTGTAACTTTTAGCATTTTTTAATATGAGGAACAATTTTCATAAAGATCAAATTCTTGAGAGGAAACATCAATTGCTGTTGCAACTGTTTTTCTTTTTTCTGAGTATATAACTTCATCATCAGGAAGAATGCCACTTTTAGACCAAAAGTCAGGCATCTTCATTAACCACTCAGGTCCGTTCCACCACTGGGACTTCGTTAAGGCATCTGGGGAGCATCCTCTGGAGGGTAAGTCAGCTGGATTAAGATGACCAGGAACATGATGCCAATCATCGACATTCGTCAATTTTCTAATTCCAGTTACTCTATTCTGTACAAAAGTAGCCCAATCACCGTCATTTTTTATCCAATATAAAGCATTCTTAGCATCCGACCAATGGAAGGTTTTGAGATTATCTATTTTCATTTCATCGATAATCGTACAGGCTAGTCTTGCGCCAATTCAACAAGCAAATAACTCTAATCGCGGGATCGTAACTTCTTTTAAGGGAGCCACTCTTGTTTTCGCTTGAATTAGCTGACAAGACACATTTTACCATTCTGTACTCTTAAGAATATGCATGTGGCATAAGCAACTTTGCTACTGTCGCAAAATACATGAAGTTGTTTTTTACTGTCACTTAAGTCGAATTCGGAAAATCTGCGAGGGATCTTTATATTTCTTAAGAATTCCAGTTGTTCTTTCCATTTTCTAAAGGATTTTGTCATTTCTTCTGTCAATGGAGAATCCCAATTAAACTTTTCTTTCCAACATTTTTGCTGAATCAATTTTGGCATCAAAGTGGCTGGACTTGTATAACGGATGGGATCAAATATTTTATTAACCACAGAAAGAACTGATCTCTTTGTAATTGATTTAAGTTCTTCTTTATCATTAGATGAATTCATCAATCTTATTGTGTCATCTTTCTTATTCCAGATCAGCCCCAAAATTGCTATATCAGAATTTTCTTCAGATTCTATCTCCATGTCATTGAGAAAATCTTCGTCTAGTAAGTCTTCATCAATTTGTGTATACTGCCAACCTCGAAGATCAAACTGAGTTGATGCCAAAATTAGTCTTGATATTTTTATAAATTCTCGCAATTCTTCTGTACTGTCTACACTGGAAATACAGTTATCTACATAAAAGGACATCTTCAGTGTGTTAGCTATCTCTATGTAAGGTTCTTCGATTTTGGCAAATAAATGATTTAAAGTAGCAGCTAATAAGAATGGAGAAGCATTTAGTCCAAAAACAACGCGACAGTTTTGGTATACTTGTAACTTATTAGAATCACCATCTTCGAACCACAAAAATTTGACAAAGTTCTGATCATTCTTGCTCAAAACAATCTGGCAAAATGCTTTTTTGATGTCGGCACTTATTCCTACTCTTCCTTTTCTAAATCTATGTAAAATTGCAGGTATTAATTCGATTAAATTTGGACCTTTTGCGAGATAGTCATTTAACGAATAGGAAAATTTCACTTTAGCTGAAGCGTCGAAGACAGGACGCACAGGTGTTGTGGCATGTTGCCTTATTACAACTCGGTGAGGTAAAAGAGGCCACTATTGTCTAAATCAGGTATTTTCTTGATTATACCTTCATGTAGCCAGTCATTAAATACATTTTGGTATTTCTCTAAATTTCCAGAAGTTTTCAATGATCTCAATGTTGATAATATTCTTTTTTCTGCTATTTTGCGATTTGAGGGTATTGGAGGATGATCTTTAAGCCATGGAAGAGAAACAACGTACCTCCCGTTCGAATCCCGTTTAACTGTTGAATTAAATAAGTCTAGAGTTTCTTTATTCAGATCATCTCTTTTTTTACTTTCTACGGGATTCCTTATGCACAAAAGACCTAACTCCCATAAGTCATTGATTTTTTCATTTTTGATTCTAGCAAATAAAGAGACTACAAGCATAGAGCTATCGCTATTACAATTAGTTACAGTAATTTTACCCATTAGGGTCCATCCCAGTAAAATTTCTACAGCAGCTAACCCACTAGATAACATTATATGATTTCCCGTCAAAAGTTTTCCATAGATATCTGCACCAATAAGTATATCAATATTGTTATTTCTGTCAAGAGTTTTATTGAAACATTCAACATCTGAAAATATTATCCCATACTGTTCAGCTTCCCTTACCCGTGGGCCATTTCTAATTTTAGGAATATTAGAACAGATTACTTCCTGGTCATAGACCTCAAAATTACAAATATAATCTTCAGAGAGAGAACTTATATGTATTCTGTAACTATTATGTTTTCTAGTTTCTTCAACGCCTCCGAAAAGGTTGTGTATCATTTTCTCGTGTCACATACATCATAACCCATTTTAGAAATAATTTCTTTAGTTGCGTAACTACGCATTGATCCTGTATCAAAAATTACCCTACAAGGTATTTCTTTCTTACCATTCCTTAATTTAACAGTCACAGTTTGCAACAAAACATCTTTCATGTGTGTTCTATTCCCCAGTACTTTATTATTAATAGCCTCGCTTTCTTTAGAAACGGGTTTCTTATCCTCAACTTGGCTATCTTTTTTAGATTCCGAACACATAATTTTTAAATGTCTTCTATTACACACTTCGCATTTTATCTGACTTCTACAAAATTTTGCAGTATGCCGCCGTTTTAAGCATATAAAACAAAATCCATGTTTCATTAAAATATCTTTCTTTCTCTGTAATGGATAACTAGAAAAAACCTTACATTCAGTTAAAACATGTTTTTCCCCATTACAAGCGAAACACAAATTAAAACTTTTATCTGTATCATTTAACAAATTAGAAACAGTTGGATATCTAGAAATATTCTTATTATTGAGAAGCTTTCGCTTTTTGCACTTTGAAAGGAAAAATGTGATTGAGAACTAAATTCTCTTTCGCGACTATCTTTTGTAAAAAACTGAGCTTTTTCCCTGTATGTTATTTCAGTTTTCAAAATATCAAGAACCCTTGAAACATCCCAGTTTCCATCCAAATCACATTGTTTTGCAATTTCCAAAACAATATCCTGAGGTAATAATTTAATCAATATTGGACAGAGTAGTGAACCATAATTATCAGATTTTATTTCTAATGCATCTAAATTTCTAATCTCAGTCTGGCAAGTATCTAACAATTTCCTAAGAGCAATTATATCATTTGATTTTTAAACAGGAGTTAATTTCAGAAGCTTATTTAAATGAGAATTAATAACTACCGTTTTTTTTTTTTTTTCCAAATCTTTCTTTTAAAGCTTCAATTGCAGCCTGATAGTTATTATGCGTTAAGCTAAAACCTTTTATCGCATCGGACGCCACACCTGTCAAATAACTGCGAAGGTAATTAAATTTATCAACATTAGAAATTGCGCAATTTTTATTTATAGCTGAATCAAATTGATCATAAAATCTCTGCCAATCTGATGGATCGCCGCTGTATTTTTCTATAGTAAGACGAGGAAGATTTACGTAAGGGGATTCGAACGGGCGAACTATTGCATTCTCTGCGATCTCATTATTTTGCATTAAAGTAGGAACAAGCGGTTTTTCCAACTTAGAAAGTGCTTTTTTAACTTTGGTCTTATTTATGACAATGCTCGTGCTGTATTCATCACATTTTAGTACCTCAGATTCAACTTCTTTTACGTCAGTAATATTCGAAAATATCTGAGAATCTAAATTATTTAGTTCTTTTTCTTTAAGATCTAATTCGGCAAGTAATTCTTCAAGGTCATCTTCAGAATAATTCTTTTCAAGTAATTTCGTTTCAATTTTCTTAAATAACTTTGTCGTCTGCGTTCTAACCGTAGAACGTTTAGCTTTAATTACTGCATCCATAATATGTAAAAAGAGTAGCAAGTTCTATAACTTATGTTAATTTCTGTAATAATATACTCGGTACCTTTTATTACATTCAATTTTACAATTAAAATTATTTCTTTGCAGTAAATCAAACTAGGGGAAGCCGGGGGTAATAAGAGACAAAAGGGGTAATAAGAGACAAAAAATATTAATAAAATCTATACTATTAATCTAAATAACTTGAAATAAATGTCTCGTATTAATTTCATTAAATGAACTCCTCTTGATTTTTTAGGTGAATTTTGAATTTAAATTTTTTGTTAAATCGTTTTTTTAAATTTCATTAAATCCTTGTCTCTAATAACCCCACGCGGGGTAATAAGAGACCAGGCTTGTAACTGCCCAGATATAGCAATGTAAAATCATGTGGGGTAATAAAAGACACCTGGAAACAATTCTGAATCAGCGAATAGTTTTTAATTTTTATTATTTGCATCCATTCAAAAAATATGCTTTCTCGAAAATTTACTGTCATAAATGTGTTTGTGAAATTCATTTCTTTTAATATTAAGTCCTAAATAATATAATATTGTACTTATATTAGTTCTACATAATCAACATAACCTAGGGATTAACCCAAAACACCAATATAATTTTTTAAATGGGCAGAAAATATCTTACGCATTTTCTAAAGTGTAGTCGAAAATTGGCAAAAAACCGTATCTTTGAAGTGTATGCAAGCGAACAAAATGTTATAAAAGATTTTTCTAGTAATTATAAATGAACTTATTTATTATGTAATGAAGTATGACTAAATACTAACTTATACACATTCTACACATAAATTTACATAATCGTAACAACTAAATATGGTCTAGCCTAATGAGTAAAACTGCTTTTTGATTTAAAGTGAAGAAAAAAAAAATGTTCTTTTGGTAAACTTAGACTTGGCCTAACACTAGATAAACTCTTCGTAAACTAGTCAGGCAGAATTAACAGGAACTGCAGGAACTACAATGGGGGAGACACAGGAATTAAAAGAGGGGGTAATAAGAGACTCATGTCTCTAATTACCCCCACAAAAAATAAAAATGGGGTAATAAGAAACATGCCTAGAACATGTAAATAAAGAATGCTTTCAAGGTTTTAAAAAATTGTACATCAAAAGTCATAGTCTTGGTCAAAAGGTTACACATTAATAAATCTCAAACATCTTACCTACAAAGAAAAATAAAGAAAAATTTAGAAAAAGTCTCGAACTTTTAGGGTAAGTTCAAAGTGAAGGTTTTTTTTCGTCGTAGAAAACGAATTCAAAATGTGTTATAAACTTCTCAATAAGTGTATTGTAGTAAAGAATACACATGATACTTAATATTACATGCTTTTAAAGTTGTCTAAGCATATTTTTTCGTGGTTTTTTTGACTGTGTCTCTTATAACCCCTGTCTCTTATTACCCCGGCTTCCCCTACCAGCAGAAACAAATCACTTAAAATAAATTATCTGTTCATATAAAAATGATCATTATTTATTCTTTCTTTAAATCGAAATTCTTGCGTAATGTATCCTAGATCAACTTTTTTTTTTTTTTAATTCTTTATCGTTTTTATTCTAAACATAATTATTCAATAGCAAATAAAGTAGTAAAACATCTGGTCATCTGTTCGGGCGCCAGATAAAACGTAGCATCAAATATAAGAATAGAATACACAAAATAACTTCTTACTTAACGCTTCTTTCCGGGTCAGATGTTTACACTTTTCTTAGTTTAATTTCTTGCCGAATTATGACAACTTTCAAATTACTTCATGACTCTTAAAAAAACCTGATAATTTAATAAAATTATGTACATATTTACAATTTAGTTGACTATAAAACATATTACAATTCTGTCATATGCCATTTCAGTATTCTATCTTTTCGAACACAATTCTGAATCTTTATAAAAAGTTAAAAAAAAAATGCCAATAAAAAAAAAGAAAAAAAAAAAAAAAAAAAAAAAAAAGAAAGAAATAAACAGCAATAAAAATAAGAGTTCGAAAAAGTCTTTCAGTTCATAAAGTTTATGAATTGAGAAAGTTCGGTTTCGTGATATTTATATTAAAAAAATACCTAAAGTAGAAAGTTGTTAAATCTCGCAATACCTTAAAACACAAATAAAACCATAGACGCAGTAATTTGTATAGATATAGCATTTATACTCTTCACTACAGATTTTTTATTCTAAACTAAAACAGCCGTTAGAATGGTAGAAATTTGAGTGAATGAATGTTAGATCGAAAGTTTATACTGTTGAATATATACGCAAATTAAAAAAAGATTTGATTTATGAAAGTTCTATATATGTATATATTTTTTTCTAATTTATTTAACATCTAATTTCTTTCTTTCTTTTCTTTTCTTTTCCTTTCTTTTTTTTTTTTTTTTTTTTTTTTTTTTTTTGTAGATTTATGTCACCTCTAATTTAAAGACATATTTTTAAACTGAAAAATAATGTATTCCAATTAAATGAAATTGACTACTTATTTAAAAAAATAAAACTGGATTTATTGCTACATCTTCTGCATTTATAAGAAGAAAATATAAGATTTGGAAAAATAACTTTTGGATTTCCGGTTTTCAGTGAATTTATAGGTCTTGAGATTTCCTTGCACTTCAATTAACTAAAATTGACTACTTATTAAAGAAAAAAAAAATCTGGAGTGACTCCACTCGACTTTCCGAACATTGAGTAACTAACAGATTTGTAGATAAAATAAAGAAAGAGGTGTTGCTAAACAAACAAAAAAGAGAAAACCATAACAGAGTGTTTGAGTATTTTTCTTCATATATCACACGAGGTTTTATTTAACGCTACTGAACTTTGAGCCCTTAGATCATAAGGATAAAGAATTTTTCGTTGTGTCCCTGTAAAAATCTATAAATGCTATATTCACCAAAATGCTTATAGTTAGTGCAACAGTGATTTATAATATTCATACAAATTTTCAGCTCAATTGAATAAGGCGTTTAGATGCTATCGCTGGTCTCATAAGCCATAAAGATAAAGAATTTTTCTTTGTGTCCCTGTAAAAAAACTGTAAGTGCTAGATTCACCAAAATCTATACAGTTGGTTCAAATGTGACCTATAACATGTGTACAAATTCTTTGCTGAGATTAATAAGGCGTTTAGACGCTATCACACTTTTAAAAATTTGGCAAAGAATTTTTCTTTGTGTCCCTATAAAAAAACTATAAGTGCTAGATTCTCCAAAATCTATACAGATTGAGTATCTGTGACCTATAATATGTGTATAAAGTTTTTGCTCAATTGAATAAGGCGTTTAGATGCTATCGCACTTTTAAGATTTTGTCCCTTGGCCATAATGATAAAGAATTTTTCTTTGTGTCCCTGTAAAAAACTATAAGTGCTAGATTCACCAAAATCTATAGGGTTCGTACTATGGTGACTTACAATATACGTACCAACTTTCAGCTTATTCGAACAAAGCGTTTAGACGCTAGCGTGTTCACTCACAGACATACACACATACATACACACACACATACACACATACATACACACACACATACATATATCATCGTAAAAATAGTGAAAACGGACTCGTTGGACCTCGAAACGTATAGAAACATCAAAATCTCGAATTCGGATTTTTGACATGATTACAATACTTTCCTCACTATAGTGTTCGGAAAGTAAAAAATGGATTTATTACTAGCTTCAGCATGTATAAGAAGCAAGTACGGAAAAAATTCCAATTTTCTGTTATCGATGAAATTACGCGTTTTGAGATTTCCTTGCATTTCAGTTAACTGAAATTGACTACTTAATTTTTAAAAAAGTATATTTATTATTCTACCTACTGCATATATAAGAAGAAAGTATAAGATTCAGAATTTTTTTTTATTTTCGGTTTTCGATGAAGTTTTACTTTATGAGATTTCCTGAACTCAATCTGACCATTTTTAGAAAATATCTGCCTTTTTGAGTTCGAACACTGTACTTTATGATCCAATGGACTTGGTTTAACCGAGTTTGATATTTGGTTTGACCTTGGTTTGAATTGGTGTCGATTAGCTTTTGTTCTCTATCACCCAACAGGGGGCGCTTCCACGTTGCGATTTCCTCTCATTTCAGGAAAGCACCTTCAATGTACCAAACTTAGAGAAATATATTAAGTAAATCTTTGCTGATTTAGTTTGAGTGCATATCGACAAACAATTGGCACCCCTGTGATGCAATTTAATTCCGTTTACGAGAAGGCAGTTACTTTGCTTTGCAAAAAAAGTGGTCGAGTTTCGACCGCTGGGCGATACTAGTTATTATTATTATGATTATTATTTTAATTCAAACTCTTTCAGTAATTTTTCATACATAAGCTATTTTCAAATCATTCTAAAAATTTGGAAACCTATCACAAAACAATTTATTCAAAGCACACTTTTACATAAATGAAAAAAGTAAATAAAGTTATGACTATTCTAGGAATTCATAACGTAAACAGACTAAATTAAGGTTCCAAGAAGTTACTATTCCTTCTTTAAGACTATTATTTGGAAACCGAGCAGAAATTCTTGATGGACGCTTCTTAGAAGTATTTCATTAACGCTTTACATTCATATATGATGGCTTCAATATTAATAAACTCTGAGAGAAATATGAAAAATTATTTAAATTTAGAGAACAAATTGAACTCCATGAAAAATGTACTAAAACGGTCACTATAACTTAACAACTTCAAAGTTTCTGAAATTAAATTTTCTCTGCCAAATTTAAGTGTCACATTATTTTTCAATTCAATTTTCAAAATTAAATTGCATTACTGCTCCAAACTTTCATGAATGTTCGTCTATTATTGAGATTTCAAAAGTGCTTCGTGAGAATTTTCAGAATATTTATGCTTTCTTCTGATTTCAAGTCTTTATCTTGAAATTTTCTGAGTAGTATACTTTCTGGATGATTCTTTTATGACATTAATAATCAGCATAAGATAAAAATGTTAGGTAGAACTACGAATGTCCAGTTGGCGTTACTTGAATCGAAACGGGAAGAATTTTGAAACAAACTGAAACAATTAAAATTCGTATTGGTAAAACTTAGTTCAGATTCTTCATATCTTTGCTTTTAATTACGTAGAATTTCTGGACAGTCAGTTGTTTATTCGCATCAAATAGTAGGAAATAGAAACATATTTAAAGAATTGGCTGAAAATTCATTTTAGAAAAGACTACCATGTTCGTATAAAATTGTTTTGAAAGTTTCATTCTATTCTTACTAAAAATCCTGGTAGGTGAAAATAAGTTTTATATAGTAATAAATAACATTTTTGTTTTGGGACTCTATAACTGTAATAATTAAAACTAGTATGTTGTGGTCATCACAAAACTTTCTTCTTTATTGTTCTAAATAATAGCACCTCTTACTGTTCTACATACACAAAAATTTAATTATGTCTTCCCGAAATAAAGATTTTGCAAGTGGAGTTTTGGTTAAATTTTAATCAGCAGATGCTGAGATGTAACCCTGTGGAATGTCACAGAAGTAATGTATTAACAGCACCATCTGTCGGCCGAATATACACTCAAATTATGTCAGGTGTCATTTTCTTAGACATATTATTTCTATATGCCATATTAGGCCATAATTAATGTGCCATATATATATTCCATTATCACATATTAGGTCTGATGCATTTATATGCCATAAAGGCTGAAATTTAGCCTTCCTGTTTACGGGTAAATGGCAGCACAACATCGCCAGTTGTAAAACGATATCCACACAAATTGAATCAGCATAGTTTTTCTTCATGACCATCTCATATACTAAATATTGTACAGTTATATGCAATCGAATCTGAGCTATAGCCTTCGCGTTCATGTAGAAAATTGCTGTACAGCAGTCCTACCTATTGGCCGATATGCACCTAAATTGAATCCGCTTAACATTTTATAATGATCTTCTCACATAAGGTAAATCTAGGAGAGTTTGTTCATAGTTCAACAGAATAATATAAAAAACTCAAATATTACTATTATTATCATCATCATCATCATTATTATTATTTGATAAACTATTGCTGAGTAATTTTGAGTCATTATTATTATATATATATATATTTTTCTATTCCATTACTATTTTGTTGTTATTCTATAATTTAAAGCAACAGCTGTAATAAAACCAAGAGAGTTTTTTTGCGCAATCTCTCCTCAGGGAAGATGTGATTGTGCACATGGATAGGAAAGATTCCGCTTAAGTTTAACTACAAATAAATTGCAATTATAATTAAGCGCAATTACTGTAAAATATTGTTCTTTAGTGTAAAAAAATTGCTATTATTATTGTTCTTTATTGTAAACAAATACTTTTTGTATTATAAATGGTTATTTCAATTTAATAAATAAAAATCCGAAAAGAAAAAGAAATTTAAAAAGAATTAAATATATATATATATATATATATATACTTCAAGATAAAATTTAAAAATTAGAAAAAAAAAAAATAAGATCAGTTAAGATTTTAACCCGTTAGTAGTCGCTATAGACAGCGCCACCTATTACAGATTGCGCACTTTTTATTCAAAAGCCACCAATAATTTTAAGTAGTGATGTGATCGACGTTTCTTCGATTTTATTCTCGTTTTATGTATATCGAATGCCACTTCTAAAAATTTTTGGTGGCTATTGAATAAAAAAATCTGGAAAAACTGAAGGATGGGCGGCAAATCGACCAACTAGCGACTACTAACGGGTTAAAATAACATTAAATTACCAGATAATATGCTTAACTTAAAGTTTGTACATTTTCTTTCAGTTTGAATGACTTCTTGTTTGCTGACCTAATCTCCCCATTTGCAACAAAAAGGGCAACGATGGATTACACTTTTTATTGCAAATGCTTTTGTGCAACCACTTGTCACAAGTTAACCCATTCGAGACGGTGTGCAATGCTTTTCCAAACGGAAAGGACGGTATATGGTATGTGCAATGAGCACCGTGGCATGTGCAATGATATATAGCTTGTTCCAACCACTTTTAAGTTCAGAATCCGCTCACCATTTGTTATTTATTAAAGTTTTTTTATTTATTTTTTTTCTTTAATCATCCACTCAAAAATATTCAAAACACAAAACCTAAATTATTCCTGGCTTGAAACCTTCTCGTTTCAACTTTAAAATCGTTACGTTCCATTATTTAATTTTATTGAAATTTAGACGATTCAAGTCCTTAAAATATTTTTAAAAAGACTGATAAGTTTTGTTTGCATTCAGTTTTATAGTTTTTGTTTAAGCAGTCGACCTCTGCACAAAACTTGGAGATCATAGTGAAAAAATCTTCAAAACTAAATAGATATGCAATGGCATAAAATACCTTGTGATACATTTTTCATGAGCTAACATTGGCACTCAAGAGGTAAATATCACCAGAAGTGTAACCTTTTTTATCGTTTTCACTCCTGAATAAAAAGTTACAATTCTGAGAACGCCCCCCCCCCAAAAAAAAAAAAATAAATAAATAAAATGCGCGGTTTAGAATGGGCAAAATTAGTCAAGTCACTTGAAATTTTATCCTGTTACAGTTCCGGAAATTCAACCATTGTCTTGTCATTACCAATAAGCTGCGTGATTTCTCATATTATAGAATTTAAAGGAATTTATGCGCAACATCTTCTAAGTAGCAAATGCACAAACTCTCCTCTTTCTGTAGGAGAGATTGCGCAGCCTTTTATTCCATAATTATTCGTTTTTATAGAGAACTGTTTGTGTTCGTACCATCTGTCAAAGTTAGTAGTTTATGAAAAATTGTTTAATTTAAAAATATTTTGATCTACTGTCATTCGACAGAAATCACTATGAAGTGATATGAAAATTCACGCATTTATTTTTGAAAACAAGTCCAAATAACTACGTTTTTCCTTAGACAATCAAAACAGTCAACGTGCACATTCAAGTCAGCTCCCTACTATTGCTGTTGATGTATTACCACGAGTAGCAGTGCTCACACTTTAACCCTTCCACCATATCTTCTATGTGCACAATCTTTCCAAGCTTTACCTTTTTCAGTTTTATTTGATTATACACAACACAATAGAACATGAGATATAGCTTCCCTTTAAATGCTAAAAATTGCAATATAGCAGCACCACATGTTGAATGAATTGAACAAGAATCTGACAGGCTCTAATTTATTTCAGGGTGCATTTACTAATAAATCGATATAAATTTGTGACTAGTTCCTGAGATAAAGTTACAAAAAAATTTCATACACAGACTACACACACACATACACACAACATACACACATACACAGACTGACATTTTCTAAAAATAGTCAAATCGTGTTCTGGACCTCTGAAAGAGTTTAAATCTATCGAAAGCCGAAAATCCAAACATTTTACGAATTTGATACCTTTTTCTAATGAATATGGAAGAAAGAAAAAAATCTTTATTTAAATTTCCCGGATAAAGAGGGTTTTTTTTAATGTAATAATTTAAACATTGTATATATATATATATATATATATATATATATGTATTAACGATTATCTATCAGTTAAACGAAATACATATTTAAAAATGCAATTATAAAAGTGTGTTATTATTTTTTTTCTGTTAAAATTGTTCATTATAAATATGAGAAAAACATCATTTTCTTAAATTACAATTAATTATAATCTTTCTTTAAGTTATTTTATAGAAATAAATATCCTTAAAACACAAAGATGTAATACAGATGAAAAATCTGTACTGCAGTGGCGAATATCTTGATGTATTGCTCGGTTCGCGAGCATTAAAGCTATAAATGAATGAAATTCTGTCTATGACAGAATTTAACTTAGTATGACAGGACTACTTATATTTGTATTTTAACACCCTTTCAAAAAAGAAAAAAAAAAATCTGAAAACACGGGAAATAATCAGCCGAGACCCGTTGGCTCTGGGGTCAGAGTACACTACTACGAACTTCAGGGTTGTGAATTCGATCCTCACCGATGGGAAGTGAGAAAAATAAATAAATAAATTATCTAAAAACACTAATCTAAATAATCAGCATATATAGTTACGCTCATCACTGACTGACTGACTCTGTCACACTTAAAAAGGCAAAGAAATTTCCTTGAACTCTGCCTGTCTGAGAACGCAAGTTGCCACCTAATTTTCATACATTAGTTAATTTAAAAAAATTTAATTGTCCGATCGATAAGCTGTTTAATCCTACGGATTCAGAAAAATCGCCCCTTTTATTTGGTACCTTACTTGTAACGAATTTTTGATTAGATTTTTTAAAATTAATTAGAATATGAAAACAGACATAGCTTTAAAATAGACATTTAAATTTTTAATTGTTGCCATTTTTTTTTCAGCATAAAATGAAGTATGCTTTCACGTGAAAAATGTATATATATAGGGGGGAGACTGGGGCACAATGGACCTAGGGCAGAGTGGATCACCCCTATTTAAATCTCTTAATATTTATCTCTTTTAGTTTATATTGAGACTCATAGATGACAGCATCGTACTACTTGTATACATCCAAAAAACCACATGGTAAATGCTAAGATAGGCATTTTATACAATTTTTATGAGCTACTCAAAGTAATTTTTCAAGTTTGAAGTTTTTTAAATTTTATCAGGACTGAACAACATATACAATACTACAAGTATTGGATAATTGTTAAGAAAAGGTAAGATATTGTTGTTTTTAAATTTATAAAAATATTTAGCATATTTATAGTCTATATATAATTCTAATATTATTATTTGTTTTGTCTGGAAATGGGGCACAGGGCCACGCCTAATTTATTCTTTCCAGTGTGCTTAAAAGTCCAAATTATATTTAATACCTTATTTATTTTAGTTAATTTTACATACACAAATAAAATGGGACTCAAAATAATTAATAAAAATAATAATCTTCATGTTATAATAAAATAAATTTCTTAAAAGGATTATCTAGATGGAATAGGTGGACTCTGCTCAGTTCCCCCATCATATTTATGTTCTCATAAATTTCTAGTGCGAGACATATTATAATCATGTTAAAATAAATGAATTTGACCAAAGCGTGATACAGTGACAGAATGAAATCCACGCCTAATAGGCTATCCACCGTTCACTTCGATATATTTATCTTATTCTAATCTATTAATTCATTTTATCAGGGTCAATTCCGTTGTTTAGTTTTCATGCTACTATTTCCAATGCAATAATCCTCAAAATTCATATTTATATGAAAAATTTTCAATTTCGCTATGTTCATAAAATCGTAAATTACGAATAATTTACAAAATTTTTCTATAATAATATTTGTAATCAATCATGTTCAAATAAATATCATAAATGTAATTTTGAAGCTGTCTAGTATTTGTGATATTCAAAATGGAAGTTTATGCTCAATTTTGACTTATTCTGACATGTTAAGTAAATTGTAAATTCCAAATAACTTACAAATTTTTTAACTTAGAAAAATCATAGTCAATGATATTCATGCCAGTATCCTAAATAATATTTCGAAAGTGGTTTGACATCTTTACGATGAAAATGCCCCTCAAGATTGACGTTTATGTGAAATTTTGCTCTATTCAGCCATGTTAAGGAATTCGTAAATTTCCAATAACTTACGAATTTTTATATTGGAAAATGTACAGTCATTAATACTCATGCCAGTGCCCTAAATAAGTAGTCTGACATCTTTACGATGAAAATGTCTCTCAAAATTGACATTTATGTGAAATTTTGCGCTATACTGTCATGTTAAGAAATTCGTAAATTTCCAGTAACTTGCGAAATTTTCAGAGTAGCATATTTATAGTCACTGATGTTTATTACGGCATCAAAACTGATATTTTAAAACTGGTCTGACATTTTTATGGAAAATGTTTCCATTTAATGCACGTTTAAGTAAAATTTTGTCCTATTCTCCCATGTTAAGAAAATCGTAAATTTCTAATAACCTACGAAGTTTTTTAATTCGAATGTGGTAAATGTATAGGATTCTTGCCAGTGTCGAAAGTAATATTTTAAAACTGGTCTGTCCTCTCTGCGATTATTTGTTCGCGGGATATCGTGTAAACAGACTAACAAACTAACGGGCTAACACACTAACGGACTAACACACTAACACACTAACAAACTAACAGACACCCTACAGACGGACACCTTACAAATTTTGTCATTTTCGCATTCCTCACACCTGAAAACGTGTAAAAAAGTCAAAAAACCGAGATAAAAATTTTTTACGATTACCTAAGTTCCTCATACCTATAGTATGATGGGGAACTAAAATTTCCACGATTACCTAAGTTCCCTATAACTATAGTATGATGGGGAACTAATAAATTTCTGAAAAGGGAAAATAGTTGAATAGTAGTATATTAATTATGAATATCTAAATTTAATGACTATTTGAATTGTTTAATATTAAAAAAAAATAAAATGATTATGTGATATTATAAATAGTAAGTTATATAAATTTATTGTTGTTGTTTTTAGAAATAACATGTAAAAGATAAAAGCGAAATATTTTTAGTTAGACTTTTCTCATAAATATAATGTAAAGTATTAATATTTCAAAATAATTAATAAAAATGTTTGAATAGTAATATAATGTGTAATTATATATTTCGTAATTTTTATAAATATATAACATTAATAAACAAATTAAAAATATATCTTATTGTTTTTAGTGATGGCTCGTAAAAGACAAAGGAAATCTGATATAGGATTCTTCCTCTAATTCGATTTCTTATTTATTTTGATTTCCTTTAATTTTTTATTTTATTTCATGAAAATATACAAATTATGTTATTCAGACTAGAATTACATAAGAAACTAATTTTAGAAAAATACATGAGTAATTTATATTAATTGAACATGAACAACAGAGGTTGGTCCACTGTACCCCGGGTTGTGGACCACTGTGCCCCGGTGATGGGGTCAGTAGTCCACTTTGTGAGTGCACACAATTTATTTTGTTATTCTTAATGTATTAAAGGTAGTGTCATGCAAAAATTAGGACATGTCAAGAAAGGTTAAAAGAATGTTTGCAAATTTTTTCAAGTACCTTCCTTTTTTATTTTTGGTGAAAAAAAAAAAAAAATTAAAATTATAAAAGTGGTCCACTGTGCCCCGGTCTCCCCTATATATATTATTAAATTTGCCCATGCATATGAAAAAATGACGTCTATAAAATTATAATAATAATTTTAAATTTTAAAGGTAACGAAGAGATAAATAAAGTGCGAAAAATTCGCACGGGTTTGCTAGCAAATGAATTATTTGAAGTGAGAAATAAATAAAATGAAATGATTATTTTTCAACGGGCGCCTTAGTCGCCCTACAACTAACTAGTCAAGAAATATTCAGCCAAGATCCGTTGTCTCTGTGGTCAGAGTACCGAATTATGACGAATTGGAAGGTTGTGAGTTCGATCCTCACCGATGAGAAGTGAAATATATATAAAAGTTTTCATGGATTTCACGAAATATTTTAATTTAGAGTATGAAATTGTATGGTAAAATTGGATATTGGCAAGCATTCTTGAAGTGGAACACTATAAACTTGTAACGAAAATGCCAGATTGAAAAAAATTGTCCTGTCGTACTAAAAAGAAAAGAAAAGGGAAAAAGTAGTTTAGAGAAAATAACTCTTTTTACCTCCTAAGTCAGCTAAATTCATACTTTATTCGTGAACTGAACCTTTCTATGTAAGTTTGGAAATATATATATATATATTTATTTAAATATGCTTTGCTACTCTTGAAACATAGAAAAAATATATATATAAATATATATATATGTGAACTTTTTCAAAAAATTGATCAAATTGTTGAGCTTGAGTAAATATAAAGTTCGTTAAAATTAATTCTGTCTACACATATTTTTTTAACACTAAATGCACTGAAGAAGACATTATTCTATATCATAGCACTTATTAAACAATTTTTATAACGTATACATATCTGGAAACATTTCTGATATATTCCGTAGCATTATTAGTAACCACATTTTTTATACTACATTTTTAAAGATTAATTTTCTTCTTATTTAATCGTAATTACATACTGGAGGAAATTACGCTATAGAGAAAGTGGTGTGAAAATAAATCGAATACTAACGATATTACAAAATAAATTAGAATTTTTGGCAGCTCTGAGTAAGGATACATAATATAACTTTAAGGATACTTAATATAACTTTCGGAAAAATTATATTAACCATAGTACAATTTAAAAAATAAATTGCCTAATATTTAGAAATAAAAATACACTTTTTCAGTACTCATTTGTCATGAACGAAAATATATTAAAAACTTTCCACTTGCAAAACAACTGCATTATCTACAGAAAGTTTGTTTTAAAATTATAGTAAATCTGAGGACATTTTTTTTTAACTCTAAAAATAATTTATATATGGTATTGAAAGTTTATAAATTTAAATGATAATTTCATAAAATACAAAAGCTATATCTGCGCTATATTTATAATTTATTTACATAAGCTTTCTCATTTCATCTCATTTTAAGAATACTCGAGATGATCACTGTCGAATTGACCATGATTTTCCGAGGCTAATTAAGTTTGAGCATGAAGCAGCCTCGAAATCAACAGAAAATATATGCTACTTGCAGTGTTTCTAGTTTCGGTTGATAATATGTTACGTGTTGTACCGCTCTTAAGAATTAATGAAGCTGTTTAAACAACTCTCTCTTCACACCGTTGGAGCAAATGAGTACGCGACAAACTTTGGGAATATATATGCCAAGTAAATATGAAGCAAACCTAATCAAGGATTCTGCTCAAGATGACGAAGGACCTGGAAATGTCGGAAATTCGTTTACCTGTAACTGCTCTCACGTAGGGAGAATGGAAACCACTTTTAAAATTTTGAAACTCATTTGCTTTTACCCGCTTCGTCCAACTTGTTGTACATTAGTAATCAGCATTTTCTAAATTAGCAGTGCAGACGACTCTAAGTGGATTTCTGCAGCCGTGTAGTTCGTCCGGTGTCCGAAAAGGGTTGAAGGAAAGTATGGCCATGATGATTTGTATCAGAAATAGAAATTTTAGTTTTGGCGACAATTATGTTTTACAAAGTAGAGTAATAATAAACTTTCATAATAGAGTCGAAATTTGAAAGGTAGATTTGATAATATTTGTTACTTTCTTTCAATCTTAAAGGTTGTGGAATGATTATCAATTCTGATATAGAATGGAGTTCATAACTATAGTTATTAAGTGCAAAGAAAAGCTTGTTGTTTATTTCTATTCATTTATACAATACCATAATTATTGAAAATGAATGCTACTTTAAAATGCAATTGATTTTAGTTCATTATTATTATTTGCAAATATATATTCATAAATCTTTGCAGCGAAAGTATTTTGATTTAAGTTAAAAGTTGGAAGTGAATTATTATCAATTTATTCAAATATTCCTATAGAAAATTAAGAGCGAACTTCATAAATGAGAATATTTCAAAAACAATAGTTTTACACAATATCCTACCATTATTCGGTAATATTATGGGATATCATAGCATTATACCTCAGATGTATTTCTGCCATAGCATTAGTTAAAACAAAAGTATTTCATTGAAATATGAATCAATATATTTGCCATAAATCAGCAAAATTTGTTTATTTTAAGTGTGATTTTTTTTTTTTTTTCAACAGTTTCTAAAAAATAAAAAAGTTTAATAATTCAAAATGATTTACAAAGAAACTATGAAAAAAAGAAAGATAACAATGAATTATATACACAAAATTTTTTACTAATGCACTTTTAATCCTTTCAAGATTAGTGTATTCTTTTCTTTGAATTTTTTACATGACGATAAATATTACTTTTATTTTTATTAGTTTTAAAGTGTAGTGTTTTTTTTTTTTTTTTTTTTTTTTTTTCAACAGTTTTTTTTTTTTAAATAGTAATAAAAATTGTTTAACAATTGAAAAATGAACAACAACAAAAAAAAAAAAAAAAAAAAAAAAAAAAAATCTGAAATACATACACAAAACTTTTATTATTACTTTTATTATTACGTTCAAGATTATTGTAATCTATGATTTGAATTTTTTACATGAAGATAAATATTACTTTTATTTTTATTAGTTTTAACGTGTTTAAGAGTGATTCTTTTTTTTTTCAAGAGTTTCTAAAAAAATTGTTTAATAATTCAAAAATTATTTACAAACAATTTGGGTGAATAATAATAATAATAATAATAATAGTGAGTAACTATGAAATAGGGGAGACCGAGAAACAGTGGACTACTTTTAAACTCTTAATTTTTTCACAAAAAAACAGAAAAGCAATGTACTTAAAAACAAGTAATATAAAAGAAAATTTTTTAAAGTCAATTCTTACTTATAAACACTATCGAAAAAGTTTTTTTTTTTTTTTTTTTTTTTGATAATTTTGAATTAGGAAATAAAAAGCGCGTGTGCAAAATGAAATAAAAATGATTATGAGATTATATATATATATATATATATAAACTTTTTATATACCATGTTTTAAATTTTCTGATGAATCATAGAACTCTTATCAATGTCCATAAAATTTTTAAAGTGATAATGACGTCAATTTTTGTGAGATGCATAATTTATCTTTATATAAGTTTTTAATATTCACGTTTAATTAAATGCATTTATTTTTCTGTCGAAAGAAAATGAACTGGTATTTTTTTTTTTTTTTTTTTTTTTTTTTTTTTTTTTTTTTGGCAACAATTAAATTATAGCTAATTATTTTAATTAATTATAAGAAAACAAATAAAAAATTTGAAAATCAGACTTCGAAGTATAGTCGGGAAGTTAGTTAAAAATCGATTGCAAGATTTGTACAAGATATTTGGGAGAGTGGGAACTACTAGCAGGAATTGAAAAATAGCAAACAATCTCTAAGCCATTTTTGCCATGTCTTAATTTTTTTATAACAATATTTCAAATACATTATGAATAAAAAAATAAAATGTGAGCACTCACAAAGTGAACCACTGTGCCCCATAGTGGACCAGCCTCTTTTGTTTGTATTAAATTAATATAAATTACTTTTTTTTTCTATAAAATTAGTTTCTTATACTATTGTTGTCTCAAGAACATAATTCAAGCACTTTGATGAAATAAACTAAAAGAAATTAAATTAAAATAGACAAATAAGAAACCAAATCTCAGTAAGAAAATTTATTAAGTTAAAATAGATAACTGTTTTTCATTCTTTTATTAATATTATATAAATTAAATGTTTCTTTTTAATTCAGATATTAATAAATATTATACTACTGTTCAAATATTTAATACTTTTTAAAAATTATTTTGAGATATAATTAATTTACATTTTATTTGTAGGATAAATTTAACTAAAAATGTATTAAGCTACTTCTTTTGTTTTTCACATGTGATCTCTAAAAACAACAAAAATAATCAATATTTCCTACTATTTATTAAATTGGATATTATTTTTTCTTTTATTAATGTAGTATATTTCAAATAGTTATTAAATTTCGATATTAATAGATATTATATTACTATTCAAATATTTATTCTTTTCAGAAATTTATTATTCTTTTTATTTATTTTAACATTAAGATATTTATTACTTTGAGATATTAATACTTTACATTATGTTTGTATCTATAAATTTAACTAAAACGAATATGAGTATACAGAGGCGTCCACTGTGCCCCGTGCCAGAGTGAAACAAATAATAATAATAATAAAATAATATAAAGACCATAAATATTCTAATAATTTTTAGGAATTTAAAAACAGCAATATCTTGCCTTCCTTTAACAGTTATATAGTGTTTATAATCACTAGTTCAATCTTAATAAAATTTTGAAAACTTCAATGTGGAAAATGTACTTTGAGCAGCACAGAACATAAAAAACTGCTAAAAATTGTTACCTTACTATTTGCCATGTTTTTTTTTTTTTTCGGCTGCATACGACTAGTACCATGCTACCATACATGAGTATCCGTATGAACTAAAAGAGTTCAATATTGATATATTTAAATAGGGGTGGTGTACTGTGTCCCGGTCTCCCCTATATACACACATTTTTGAATTAATACACTTTCGTTAATTTCATGATATCTGTGTTCTATAATTTGAATTTATTATATGAAGATAATAATTACTTTTATCTTTATTAGCTTCAAAGTATTCAAAAGTGTTTTTTAAGAGTTTTTTTTTTCTTTCAACAGTTTCTTAAACACATTACGAATAGAATTTTTTTTAATAATTCAAAAATGACTTACAAAGAATTTAAGGGAAAAAACAATTGTGAAATATATACATAAAATTTTGAATTAATATACTTTTATTCCTTTTAAGATTACTCCTGCAATCTACTATTTGAATGTTTTACATCAAGATAAATATTACTGTGATTTTTATTAGGTTTAAAGAGTTTAAGAGGTTTTATTTATTTATTTATTTATTTATTTATTTTTTAAGATAGGTTTTTTTTTTTTTTTTTTTTTTTTTGCAACAGTTTGTGAATGAAAAAAAAATTACTAATTCAAAATTTGTCGTAATTCAAAAATGATTTACAAAGAATTTAAGAAAAAAAAAATATATGAAATATACATCATTTTTTTTTTTAATTAATATACTTTTATTTCTTTCATGATTACTGTGTTTTATGATTTGAAATTTTTACAGGAAGATAAATATTACTTTTTATTTTATTAATCTCTAAAGTTATCTAGCATTTCTAACATTTACGATGTTGTTGTTAATTTAAGAAAATTTAAAACATTTTGAATTTACACTCCATAAAATGAATTATTGTCAAATTAAATACTTAGAAACTTTATACAATAATTAATACAATCATCAGATTATTAGTCTAAGATTTTAGCCTAAATCATTACCAGGAAAAAAGTAAAATCAAAAAAGAAATGTTTGTATTAAATCATTTACTTAAAACAAGAAAAAAAGACAAAAAAAAAAAAAAAAAAAAAATTTTCTGTGTATTTTTTTCTATGAACTCGAAACTTTGATGCCACCTTACATTTTTGTACATTTAAAAATTGAAGATATTTTTAACTTTTAGATTGTTAATGTGTTAAAATATTGCTATCAATTACGCAATGAAAAGTTTGTATATAAATTCGGACATCGATTCTAATTAAGATTTTGACTTAAAGAATTCCACAAATTCCACAATTAAATTCCAAACTATATATATTCAGGTTTTGTTATTTCAAAGAATTAATAAAATAAATAAATAAATAAATAAATTTGCTGAATAAAATAAATTTTGCATCAGTTCACTTACGCAATTTTTGTAGCTCTGTTTGACGTCATCCAATGACAAAGTTTTCGGTAATTATTGAGAATAAAATATCTCCGATCGACAAAAAAAAAAAAAAAAAAAAAAAAAAAAAACCTTTCTCTGTTAGACTGCAATATAACTATTGTTTAATTTGCATTTTTACTTTTATTTGAAGTTAGACATTAATTTTATTTTATGAACATATAACTTTGATGTTATCTAACGGGTTAATATTTTTCAAAATTCCAGAAATTTAAAAATATTTAAATCTATCATATTGCAAAATATATTGCAATCAGTTACACCATTAAATGATTACAGACTGATTCAATCATCAATTTAGATTTAAAACTTTGACTTAAAAAATTATAGCTGCAAAACTATTTGAAACTAATATAACATTATATTGTTATCATACATGATGTATAATATTTATTATACACTGCTCGACATTGAAAATGCAACACCAAAAAGGAATGTTAATAACGGAATGAAATTTGTTGGACACATACATTATAGTAGGAAGAACAATTGATTAAATTTTCAGGAAATATGGAGTAATATGTACTGAGAAAACAGTACATAAATCAGCGACCTCTGTGAGCAATAACAGCACATATCTGCCTAGGCATTAAATCGAACAGCGATTGGATGACATGTACGGGTAGAGCACTTCATGAAGCTTCAACACGATTCCACAATTCATCGATCGAAGTTACTGGTGAGTGGTGGAGGCCAATCGCTTTTCAATGATTAAACAGTCATTTTCATTGGTGCGAGATCAGGAGAACGCGATGGCCAGAGCAACAGCCGAACACATTCTGTATCAAAGAAGGTCCGGACAATACAACTAACTTGCGGTCGTGCATTATCCTGCTTAAATTTTGCACTACGGAGGCCTCGAATACAGGGCAGAGTGGCGGGCCTTAACTCATCAGAAATTTAATGGCCGCTGTTCAGTGTGCTAGGAATACGAACATGAAATAATCGAGACGTGTATCCAATGGGAACCCATATTATCATTGCAAATGATGGGCAGTATGATGATGTCGAATGCCAGCTGGCAATGTGCATTATTCATAATGCCGTTAAATACGGATAAGGCAATCTTGATGCTGTAAACAGGATTGTGATTTGTCTGAAAAGTGACTTCATGCCATTCCTGCGTCCAGGTTGATCGTTGATCACACATTAATGGCGCCCATATCAGTGATGCAGTTTTGAGGGTAATCAGAATTTTGGTAGCCGCATACTGAGTCACCACCTGGATTGATGGTATGCTGTACTATTGGATACACGTCCTGGTCATTTCTTGTTTTCATTCCCGCCACCCTGAATACCAGCTATTACATTTCTGACGAGTTAAGGCCCATAGCTCTGCCCTATGTTCAAGGCCTCCGAAGCGCAACATTTAACCAGGAGAATGCACGACCGCAAGTTGTCCATATTGTCTGGACCATCATTGATGCCGAATGTGTTCGACTATTGCTCTGGCCAGAGCGTTCTCCTGATCTCGCACCAATGAAAATGACTGTTTAATCGTTGAAAAGCGTCTGGCCCCCCACCACTCACCAGTGACTTCGATCGATGAATTGTGGCATCTGTTAAAACTTCATAAAGTACTCTATTGGTGTTGCATTTTCAATGTCGAGCAGTGTATATTATTATAATAATAATATATTATTTGGCATAATTATAATGACGACATTTTAAATAATGTTTTGACGGGTTTCATGGATTTTAAACTTTAAAATTACTTAATATTTTTTTTTTTCTGAAAAGTAAAAAAAGAAGTCAGATTTATCATTCCATAAAATTATAGCTTCTACTTACATCATACTAATTTAATCATCAATTTACATTAATATTTTGACCTGAAGTACTACCACGCAAAAATTAAATGCAAATTAACAGCATTTAAATAAAATAATTTCTTTAAAACAAAGAAAGATAAAAAATGAAAAGAAACCTATTGAGTATAGTAAAACTGTGAAGCAATCTCTTAAACAATTTTCGCAGCAATATTCGACATCGTCAAATGGCAACACTTCAGACAATTTTTTAGGATAAATATCTGTGAGTCAAAAAGTGAAACTACGGAATTTTTATATATTTTCTTTCACCCTTCCTTTGCTAATTATTCTCCGAGCTGCAATAAAAAAACGTTTGATGCATAACCCTAATTATAGTGATAATAGGCTTGAACATTTAAAGGACATTTGTTAAACATTCTCCAATTTTTTCTCGACCTCTTTGTATTCATTGCAATTAAGAAAAAAGAAAAATTATTGGCAAAATGTTTCACCGGGTCATGTGGTTACGAATTTGAAGTTTTATTCACGTGTAATAACCAAACTATACTATTTGTAATTACTAAATATTAGCTTAAATTCGTTCCTGAATGTTGTTTTCATTCATTTGAAAAAAAAAAAGATAAGTTCTGCAATATTTCTATTTACATTAATTCTTGATAGTTTACATTTCGTTTTGAGAATAAAATGGTTACTATTTCTTTTAATAATTAAAAAAAAAAAAAAAAAAAAGATAATAAAAATTTATCGAATATCAGAACATTACAAGGAGTATTAAAACTATACACTCTTTTGAAGGGTTCAAAACAGTTATTTAACTTTTTTAAAACGCTCCAGTTTAAATTGTTAACATAAATTTTCATATTTAAAGTTTTAAAAATCATCATCATTTTTTTTTTTTTTTTTAACTTATACTAAAAAAACTTTTTCATAAAAATTCTGTAAATAAAATTTCTTACCAAAACATTTTTTTAAATAAAAGTTCTGATAATAGAAGCCTTATAAAATCTTCTAAATATAAGTTCTCATATGTAAGTTCACAAATATATAGCTTAGAATGTGACGTGCGATTATTGCAAAGAAACTTCAAGAGACAGCAGTTTCAGTGGCTTATTCTTGCAGTATTCAATGGACACACACTTAAACATGCAAACTATTTTCATTTTCAATTTTTTACTTTCTTCTATTTAAAAGTGTGTGTTTTTTCTTTAAATGTACTGAATTTGATTATGAAACTCTAGAAACATATTGTGCTTAGTAAAAGGAGTTATGTTAATTTTACAATAAAAATGAAAAAAAAAAAAAAATATTAACAAGAAAATTATTAACTTAAACAACTGGCTTCATTAGTCAAATTTTAATCTAAAATAAACTTTTACTTATTATATTTTGCATTGTGATGGGAAAAGAGGTTGAAAATAGAGTGAATTACATATTCACGCATTTGAATTTATTTTCAATTAATGTTACATAATTTATTTAGCAAGTAGTAACTCTTTTAATCACATAAAAGAAACAAATAAATCGAAATATTCTGCATCTTTACATATTTACCTTCTTTATCTGACATTTAGAAATTGAATGACTCTGCAGGAAGTTCATACTGGCAAGGGAATTGTACAGAATTTTACAATAAAGGACTTGTATAGTCGTAACAAAACAATTTTTATAAGAACTTTTATTATAAAAATTCTGGTCGAAAAACTTTTTAAAGAATTTTCAATACTTTTAAAAGATTTTTATTTTAATACTTTTAACAAATTTAAAGGTTTTTACGTAAAAGTTCTCGAAAGAATATTATAATAAAAGGTCTCACATAGAAACTCTTGGGTCTCAAAAATGCTTCTAAGAAATACTGTAAGTTAGAACGGAAACTTTTCAAAATAAAAATGTGCAGTTATTTTAGAAACCTGCTGTTTTGTTCAACAATATCGTATATGCTAACAGACTATTAGAAAAGGCATAGACTTTTAAAAAACAAAACTTAACTACGTACTGAGACCATTTGCAATATTTCCTCTGATGCCATCTTATTTCATGTACTGATCTAACATGACACATACACACACACGTCACACACACACACACACAAGAAAAAAAAATAAAAATAAATAAATAAAAAAATAAAATATAAATAAACAAATAAAAATAAAATCTTAAAAATATATAGATATTATTTTTTATTATTGTCATTGTTATAAGTCGTAGTACTTCAGAGTAAAATACAATCAATTTCTTACTCAACATATTCATTATAATCTTCACTTCCTAAACAAAATTAGTATGCTATGGTCATCAGAAAACCTTAAAAATAATGTATATTAACTAATCCGAATACTAAATAAAACTACAAAAGTGCTGTACCATCTATAAGCTGATATACATCCAAATTAAATTAGCATAGATTTTCATAAAAAACATAAAAATTTAGTGCGCTTATACACGATAGAAGCTGAAATAAAACTTTCTCGTGAATAGGTAAGATTCTAACACAGAACGCCTCGTTTCGACTAACGCCTCGTTTCGACTGACATGCACTCAGAATAAGTTAGAAGTGTTTTTCGAAATAGCTATTTTAGATAAAATTTTAGTTCACTTATATGCTACAGAAGCTGTGATATAGCCTTTGCATAAATGGGGAAAACTGCAGTATAGTAACGCCACTTATCGGATAATATACATCCTAAATGAGTCAGAATAGTTTTAGATTTCAGTTACATTATGTCTAAAGTTTGGTGCATTTATAAGCTTAAAAAACTAATATATAGTCTTCTAATAAATAGGAAAATTTAAGGATATCAGCTCCCCTATCCACCGATATGCATAAAAATTTGACAGTCACCAAATTATATCGAGTTGTAACGATAAAGTTTCATGAAATTATGTGCATTAGTGTTTGATCTAGAAACACACACACACACACAAAAAGTGGGAAAAGTTGCTACGCAGACACACAGACATTTTTTGAAACTTTTAAATCGTGTTAAGGAGACCTCAGAATTTGTAATTCCGTCAAAAACCTGAGTAAAAACGTTTACGAATCAAATACTTTCTTCTTATGAATAGAGAAGAAAATAAAAGATTTTTTCTCTTTTTCTAAACATTTGTCCTATCATTCTGGAGATCCAGTGGCATTTTCCTTACTAAGCTTTCCATAAACATAAATGATTTTGCATTTTTAAATTTGATTAAATCGAGATACTTTGAAAATTTCGTATCATTGATTAAGGTGTCAAATAGGCAGATGTAAGTATAAATGTGTATGCGTAGACATGTATTGTGAATGTGCTTATATGTGTAAAAGTATAGATACGTAAATATACGACTAGATATGCAAATATTGATATGGAGTTTTGTAGACGTATATACAATGCATTTTATATAAATTTTACCTCTGCTTTAATTTAAATTAAAACATTTTATATCGTAGAAAAAATAGTAAACCCGTCAACCGTCGATTTCAGTCTAGTTTATTTAAATTGAGCATATTGTATTTATTGTATATTATGTACAATATGATATGTTATATTGTATTAATATTATATACATATACAACATATTGTATATATGATATATATAATACGAATATGTTGTACATATTGTATTTTCGCACACGCGCAGTACAACTGATTTTTTTCAAATGGGAAGGTATATCTAATTTTGTACCATTACATATATAGAGGTCCATCAAATTTTTTACCTAACACGATATATCTTTGGAACGCGTTGGAATTTCTTAAAACTCAAAAACCGTGTTCAGTCAATTTGAGAGAAACCACGTTTGTTTAAAAAACAAAAAATTAAATAAATAAATAAAAATGAAGCTAGAGGGCACAAGGGACACCATAGTTTAAAATTTCTAATGAGTAGGGTCTTTTGATAGTTCACTGGAAAGCTCTCTACAGGACAAACGTATTTTCAGAATCGTTCTGCTCTACTATGCTTTTATAGAAGGCTATGGATAATTAAACTTCTGCGTGTGAAGTTTTAAGACTTAATTTCTCCTTGCATCATAGAAATAGCTCAAGATTTCTTAAACAAGAAAAAATGTCATTTAATTTCAAGGGCACTTTATCTTGTTAAAAAAAAAAAAAAAAAAAAAGAAAGAAAAAGAAAAAGAAAAAGAAAAAAAACAAGAATCTGGATTTCATAAGGGAGCACCTGAGGAAGGGAGATTTTAAAATTTTAAATGGAAAAGAGGGGTAAAGATTCAGTAAAAAGTTTTTCTCAAGACAAAATTCTATTAAAAATATTTTGTCATATAATGTATTTTTTAAGGAGATTTTGACTGATTAATCCTCGAAAATATCAAGATATTTTATATAAATGGAGCCAACCTGTAAAGAGTGAAATTCTTCGCTGTCCATTTAGAGTGATATTATTTCAAGTTATTCCACGGTTTCGTCTTATTTTTGGTTATTTATTTATTTATTTTTTAAGAATGAAACATATACACTTGGCTATATTGTTATACTACGCAATGAATCTAGATCAAGTGTAGAAATAATTGCAGTTTGGATCAGTCGCGAATCGAACCCAGGCCGCTATCGTAGCAGGCGAGAGTCTACTAATGATCCACTGAGTGCTAACTCAACAAGGTTAATTGACAATAGCAAATCGTTCTCACACAGATACATATATTTTTTTAAATACATATTTTCTCATACATATTTTTAAATTTTTACTTCATTTATTTCCAATATAAAAACATAAAATTCTAAATAATATTATTAAAATTAAATTAGAGGTATTTTAGAATACGGAAATTTGAATTATTTTAAAATCTAAAAGCATACTTGAAAACAGATTCCCTAAGACAAATAGTTAATTTCAAAATAGCTTAGAATAAAATTTAATCGAGTATTCATTTTTTTTTTTTTTTTTTAAATACGCAAATCTTTGCATAAAAAGCTGCAAAGTTTCTTGAAAAACTTTTATTTAAAAAAATATTATCTAGCTCGCCTATGAGTATAAATCTTGATGTCGGTTTTAAATATTAGTAAATTATTATACCAACTTTTTGAAAGTTTTAGATATGCTAGGTGTTAATGAATATAATAAAAATATAAATTCGTATAGACTTTAAGGCAGTATGCTTTAAACATTTGCATCATTCTTTTCTTTTACACTTATTTTCCACATTTTTTACTAAAAACAACGATTTGATTTTTTCAGATTTTATCAAAAATTTTTTATTTATGAATTTATCCTTAGCATGAATATTTTCTCTTTCTATTCATCAAAAATTTCCAATAATTTCTGTTAAAAAAGTATACGCGTTAGATCAATTAAACATGGTTTCTAATAATTACTTCAGTGTATGCTCAATAGATAGCGCTAACGATTTTTCTCTGCAGAGTGGCTTCTTGGCTTGCTACTCTCATTATGACAGACTGACTATATGTCACTCTTTCACGAAAAGTAAGAGATGTCACTTTTTCGACAACAAGAATATGGTTTTCTCACCTTTACTGGCGCCGATTTAAAAATAGTGTTCACTTTTTTAAGAAGTAAGATTTTCACTCCAGAAATTTTAGAAAATTATGTTTGCTCCAAACCACCGTCACACCGGAAGATAAAAACGGACTTTCTGAATTCTGTACAAAATACGCATTCAATCAAGTTGGGAACAGTTTTGTCTAAAGAAATTGGAATAGATAAGATGCAGTCGACAGCAAAAGTATCCGAGCACCCTGTCTAAAAAAAGGACACTAATGCTGCTTTGTTAAATAAATCCTTGTCGAGTCATGTTCCTATAGTCAGTCTAAGAACATGATTCGACAAGGATTTATTTAACAAAACAGTTTTAAGTGTATTTATTTGATGTCAGAATTATTGGCTAGTGCTCGGATACTATTGCTGCCGACTGTAGATAGACCCAAGAGGCTTTATTTGAAATTTTAACTAGGCGTAGTTTGTTAGATTACTCAAAAGTCTTCTTAAAACGCACATATTAGAAAATTGTTTGATTAAAAAAAATTTATAGGATTCCCAACTAACCTCTGCAGCCCTGACTATTTTAACGAAATGAAATTCCTACAAATTGATTCAGTAATCTACAGTTTTCATATATTCCGGGTTGTTCCCGAGATAGAGGAAGAAAGGGAGAATTTTAGCGAGAGAGAGAAAACTAATCACTCGTAATAATCTAAAAAACATATTATTAAAAACATATTATTATTTATTTTTCAGAAAACGATTGCCTTGAAAAAACTTTTTTTTATAAGAGAACACCCCCAAATTCTCATTTGAAATGTCAAATACGCCACGATAGATACCCCCTCCTATTTTAACAGTTTCAGGTTTTTAAAAATCTAACGAGGTGGCCTTTAAACTGATTTAATCAATTTTGCAGTTTTCAGAAATTTCGACACGATCCAAAGGTACAAGGAGTAAACTGGGACTTTTGGCAAAGCCAGCTTTCTATGAACGATACATTTGTAAATGGATTTTTAATTCTTAATAAATGACAGATTAGCTGATAGGGAAAACGATATAAATTTCAGCTGCTATGGCACGTAAACTAGCTGCGTTTAATAAATATAAAATAATATTAAAAGGAAATGTCTCATTTACTTTATTTATTTTGCGATGAATTTAAAAAAGACAGTTATTTATATAGAAGATTTTCTACTGTCTCCTCTTCATAGATCTTTTTAAACGCAAAACTTCAATTTCGAGAACCATAGACATATGCTGAGCATTGCATTATTCACCCAAAGCGCATTCAACAGTCAAGAAAGCTAAAAGAAAACATGGGATGTTATCATTAAATTCAAATTCTTTGAAAAAACAATCCATTCTTGCGGAATCATTTACTTTTGAATTTCCCAAACATTTTACATGATTCAACACGGTATAGCAGAACTTGCGCCGTATAATTCCTGAACGACTCTCAAACATCATCCATTTTCGGGGTCCGGCTGTCCGGGATTTCAATTTTGTCCGATAAAATTGATTTTTAAATTCAACAGCCTCCGTGGTTTCCTCTGGCCGGATATTTTATTCGAATATACCGGTCCCGACTATTGTTTATTTTGGTTACAAATCGTGCTTAAAAGAATGGTTTTTCTTTTAAGATGAAAGTTACAATTCAGAAAATTTTTATTTCTTCGCGAGAAAACTTATGTATCTGTACATTTTTCGTGATATTTTCAGTAAACAAAAGCATTCAGTTGTAAAAAAGAATTCATGCAGAGTGTTTGCTTTTTTATAAGAATCTTCCTATCGTGAAAAATAAATAAATAAATAAATAAAATAAAAGAAAGAAAGTTGTCTATTATCTACAAAAAAATAAAGAAATCACACTTATGAAGTTCATATGACAAAAAATTTATAAAATATTAAAAAATTAAAAATATGCAAATCAACCTAATGCCCTCAAAATTCAATGGGCGAACCTGAAGCCAGATATTGGTTTAAATAACATTAAAAATTATGCAGCACATTTTATCTATTAAATGATATTAAATAATTTTTCCGGTAAATTTCAAATAATTCAATTTCATTTATTCCTCGCAATTCTTTAAACTAAATTGTCAAGAAATTTTCTTATAAAAATTTTTATATCTAAACATTTATTTTAAAATTTAAAAATGTCAATATTTTTCTTAAATTTTCTTTGAGTCATATTTAGTATTCGCTTTATGTATTTCATGCAATCTTAATGAAAAATTAAATTTCAAAAATTACATTTCTAGAAAACTGAGACTGTGGTACTGATCCACTGGCCACGAGGTTCTGCTTTATCAACTGGTTAACGGGAAGTGCCAGGTTCTATGCCAGGTCATGTTCATTAGTCTAGCTATAGGGAGATATTCGTGGTTTTATTCAACATGTACGTAAATACTGGCTATAATCCAATAGAGAGATACGATCGGTAACAAAAGTATCCGAACACTAGCAAAAATTCCTATGTACAAAAAGTAGAGTTAATACTGTTTTGTGAAATAAATTGTTGTCGAATCGTGTTCTTAGTCAGTCTAAGACCATGATTCCACAAGAATTTATTTAACAAAATAGTATTAACTCTACTTTTTTTATATAGGAATTTTTGCTTGTGTTCGGATACTTTTGTTACCGACTGTACTTTCGAAGGGCATCCCACGCATACTTATGATCCTTGATTAACCAATTAGCTTTACCTGTCAAACAACAACAACAAATAATTAATCATTAAATTAGAAGTTACTTTCTCGCTTTTACGCATGCATATTTACTTGTATAAATAAATACGTATTTACATACATGCCTATGAAAATATGTATAATTATAAATATGAATATGAATACATAAAAAAACATGAAGTATGGCTTACCAATTGAAGTTTTTTTTTTTTTTTTTACCGAATTGTAAAGTTTTGTTTAACTTTAACAAAGTTTGCGTAATAAAGTAACTTCAACTTTAACAAAGTGTAGTAGTAAGTCTGTTAGTTTAGTTACCGTTAAATATAATCATAAAATGGATCGATGTTATAATAGATGATTTAGTGTTTACACTCTTTTGAAAATATTTAGATTTAAAGTCAAGTAAATAAATTGAATAACATGAATATTCTTTTAAATCAAACGATAAATAATTTTACCATCAAAATGAAGCCACAACTTTTAAATATGAAGAATTTTTGAAGAAAATATTTCCTTAAATCTATTTAGATGAATCTGTTACTCTGCAAACTTCATCCAAGGCAATAAATTGGCACTGTTATCCTCTCACTAAATATTTCTTTCTGAATTGTAGACAAGAGGCTACTGTTCAATTCTTAAAAAAAAAAAAAAAAAAAAAAAAAAAAAAAAGTGAGAGAGAGAGAACAATAATTAAATCAAATGTACAGGTTTGGTCACTACAGGATTTTCTTGTCTATTCATCAAACTATGGCCTCACCACAACAAAATCAGAGATCAGAGCGATACTTCAAATGAGAGTCCTGATCCAGAGCTGAGCGTGGCCACTTTTTTGAATACCACTGTTTTTATAAAGCAATCCCTATACCATTAAATCGATCAAATTTGCTGCAAACAATTTCTAAAAAAGTAAATACTTGTATTGAAAAAGTGGTCTTCAAAAAAGTGACTGCGTCGTTCCTTGCTACTATCGCCAGTCAGTTGCATTCAATCGAGGGGAAATGACCTCCTTTAATATTCTTTGGTAAAGGTGAATAAAGAGAAACAGTTTTTTTTTTTTTTTTTTTTTTTTTTTTTTTAAATAAAAGCTAGTTAATTTTTTTCAATTTGAGATAATGCTTTCACATGAAACTGTATTATACAAAATTATTTTTTTTATTTTCATTGAACAATAATTTAAAACTTCGGTTCATATGCTCGCCCGTCCGCCAATTGGTCTGCCTGTTCGCGCAAAAAGTTTCTTCAATTTGTTCAGAATACTTCAGAATTGATACTTATTATTCAAATTTATTATAGCGCATTTCATATTGAAAATGTTGCAAATAGTATTATTGTTTTGTGTACAGGGACTTCCAAAGTAGTTTAAATACATTGCGATATACGGGCGGTATTTGTTTAAAGCTTGTTCTTATCATGAAAAACGGCAGTTTTTCGAGTGACGCAAGCGGAAGGACAAACGGACGGAAAGCTGCGAACTCATATATACGCCTAGTCTGACATCAAAGAGATTTGTAAAAGCCGACACTTAATATCTCAGCAAATATGCCATATTTTGTTCTGATATTTTCAAAATAATCTTTTATCGTCGGTCTTAATCTATCCTGAAAATTTTACGTTCCTACATGCAGTATGTTTTGAGATCTGAATCTCAATTTAAAGCCAAAAAGGGAAAATGTGTGGTGTACGCTGTAAGGATAAAATGGACCTAATCTCTAAAACCGCACGAACGATTTTAATTTAATTAATATATGTTGTTAATGGGATCTTTCTGAATCTAGTAACGTTTTTGTTTTTTTCAGGAAAACTCTTGTTTTTTGTAAAAGTTGCTTTGAAAATAGAACTATATTACTCCGCCAAAATGCATGCTTTTATTCGGCAAAAATGTCGTAATTCGGTTCTTACTTTCAAGACACGTTGGTTGGCTGACCAACGTGAATGCAGTCAATAAATTTTTGTTATGAAGAATATAATTTTAATTTTAAGATTTCCCATTTCGTCAAAAAAGTATTTAGATAATATTTAAAATAAATGAAGAATTTTTTAATTATAGATATTCTATTTCATCATTATTCATAATGAATTAAAAATATTTTTAAAGCGAAAACGTTTAATAAATCCCTCATGCACACAAATTTATACCATGGTCCATGGTCTTTGGAGCGCATGCGTACATCATACGGATGCGTACATCCTGTAGACGCTAAGCTAATTGCTTTCCCTGTATCCGTCCGCGCCGCGGTGTTTTTGTTTAATTTGTTGATTGGAAATTGGAATTAATACGAAATTTTAGACAAATTGATTTAGACAAATATTGCTAATGCTCGGATACTTTTGCTGTGACCCACCGGTGTACCACGCCGGCGTGAACGTGTTAATCATAATTTTTATTAAATTAAAATAACACTGAGATATGAGAGCGAGAGTGTGAGCAGTGTTTTTTACATTTTTATTTTCAATGGGGAATTAAAATATTTATTCAAAAATTCCACCTACTTGCATGATTTAGTGGTAAGTGTTTTATAATTTTATATTCTTAAAACTTGCTTATAATTTTACGTATATGTAATTATAGGCTTCGTCTGATTGCACGGAAGTATTGTTATTTGTAAACAAACCATTGTTTACATTTTTTATAGTCGCTTTTTTCGCAAAATGTTACTCAGTTTTCTGTAATATGATAATTAAACAAGTTTTCGAATTCTTTATTATGTTTATTATTACTTTAATTATGTATTGGTAATATGTCACCTTTTAGCTTAGCAATTTTTGGAAAAATAAATTTAAATGTTTTGATTAGAGATCCTAACTAATCGAGATACTAAGAGATACTTCGATTACAGTCCAAAATTTATTTATTGGAATAAAATAGCTGTATTATTCTTTTCAAAAAACAGATTACGAAAAACTTTATTTTTGAATGATACAGCCTTGTAAAACAAAGCAACAAAAATCCTATATATATATGATAACGTGGGAAGGGAGAAAGGGAGCTATCTGACTGATGTACAGCCTTAATTAGATACATCACAAGTCTAATGTAATGGGTAATTGGGAAATGTTGTATGTACTGTATTAATACAATACATACTGTATTAATACAATATTGTTAAATTTTAAATGAATTTGAATGTCTTAGTTGTGTATCATAATAATCATTTATAATGCTTTTGACGGATATAGCTAAGGTAGTATGAAAACTACTTTATATCAACAGGGTTGCCACGCTACCTGGAGAACCTGGAATAGTCAGGGAATTTGAAAATTGACTATAAAAGTCAGTGAAAAGAAAAATCTGCCAATGCACGGTCATTTCCCCTCCCCCCCCCTTTTTTTTTCTCCATTAGCTTCTGCTATTTTTTTTAAACACCCCCACCCTTCTCTTTTGCTCATGTAAGGAATTTCTTATCTCGCTTATAAGCGACAAATGCTATCATTATATGCAACTTTTGTCATATGTAAATTTTGTGTTTACAAGTGGGACGTTAATTATTTTGCCCTCAACACAGTCAATGCTCAATATACGGTTAGACTGAAATTTTTTTAGAATATACCTGGAAAACCTTTTAAAAGTCAGGGAATTTCATTCTCCTGTTTGAGTGGCAACCCTGTATCAAGCTTATACTGTACTCTACTCTAAATATAATAATGCAGCACAAGCAGTATAAAGAAAATAAGGCTAAGCTTTACCATAGGGTACCTGTTGGCGATTCATGATGCTGTGATGAGATTCAGTGTATCGACACTTTTTAATAGTAACTTTTTTTATCGGTACTTCATTTAACTGTCTTGGAACTTTATTTCTCTTTTTGTGCCAGCCGCGCGCGTGTGTTTATCGTAATGCGGCCCAGCTGAATGATTTTTCTTTTTAATGCATTTTTGAAGTATAAAAATTAATTTTTTGAGTGTATTTTATTATTTTATTTTACTTTTTAATAAATGGAATTATTTAGGGGAAAAAAGTGTATTCTAGTAATTGATGCAGTATAGATTTTCATGCATTTTCTTATTCATGTGCCATGAATTAGGAGTATCCAGTGATGTTTTTTTTTGTTTTAATATCGGGATAGTGACCACTGTAGTACAGATTTTTTATGCATTTTCTGATTCATGTGCTATGACTTAGGGGTATCCAGTGATATTGTTTTAGTCTTAATATTGGGATACTGACCGCTGTAGCATGAATTTTCAGATTCGTACATGACAAATTAGCTGCATCCAGTGATTTTATTTATTTTTTGTTTGTTTTGTGATTGCTTCTGTACAGATTTTCATGCATTTTCAGATTCATGCAACGCTGTAATTTTGAAATTTTGGGGCAAATCTTCAAGTTATTTTAGATTATACATCATTTATAATGCTGAATTTTATGTGTTAAAGCTTGAAAGCTCTCTGAAATTTTTTTTTTTTTTTTTTTTGTGGTGAAATAGCTCAAGTTTCTATTACTGTTTTAAATATTTTATTAATCTTTAAAATATGCTTAATTTATTTCAGTGAATTTCAAAACAAGCACCAGAGTGAAACAGTAATTTATTTTCTTAAAATGTATTTTTGATGTTTTGTAATGATTCAGAATATCGATTTGCAGTAATCGACTCATTCAGTGAGATGTACATCAGCAACAGCGATGGGCGCCTTATAGTAAAGCTATTCCAAAAATAAGCTAAATAAAACTTATCAAAAGCTTTCTTACTTAGTTTTCTTTTTCTTCTTCTTTTTTTCCCCCATAGCAGTTAATTGTACAAATGCATCTTAAAAATTAAACCCACTTTCAAGGCCTGCATTATTTATCATTAATAGATTGCTCACACTGTTTAGTGACAGTTTGTTTATAATTTCATTTCTTACCAAATTTATGCAACTGAAAACTATTTTCACAATTTGTCCGAAATCACAATATTTTTGAAAAAAGTTCATCCTGAATGAGGAATTTGCACACATGGGGGATTTGAACAAAATCCTATTCTTATGGTAGTTTTAGGCCCATAAATTTCAAAAAGTTTATTAAAAATGCAAAAAAAGTTCTCATTAATTTAAAAAATAACTTTAAAATTAACCAAAAATCACGTGACTTCAAAACGCTGCCTGACGTCACAGTTTATGATGCTTCAATGTTTACATTCTGTTAGCCTGGTTAGTAAGCAGCAATTTGTTTTAACTTTCGTAATTATTAATCGTTTATGTGATTTCTGAGCATTTCTTTTTCATCTTAGAATCATTCAATATCATTATCATCATTTTCAAATGTTTTCTTTTCATGGCGGTTGTCCAATGTTTTCGTTTCATAGGATCCTGTGGAACGCTAAAGAATAACTTTTGAGAAGCGTTAGCTGTTGTATTAGTGCAAAATGGTACAATACAAATAATACAATATTTATACTACAATTTTTTAATATCAGTCATTATTATATCATAGAAAACCTATTTCACTGATTCAAGAAGCAAAGCAAAGCATGAAATCAAATGTAAACAACGATTACTTTAGTTTGTTGTCATAAAGAGTGACGTCACGATATATTATACTGCGTTTTCTCTGTACAGTAAATAGTGCGATGTTAAAATTGTTATAAATCAGACATTAGATTTCAAATAAAGAAAATGTATGTATTTATTTTCTTACCTTTTCATTTTCTATTAGAATAAAATCCGAAAACGTGCAAATTGTCTATTGTGACTTTTTATTATTATTATTATTATAGAATTTAATGTAATTTTTTAGTATAAATGTGTGATCATGTTCTTTAATTATCATATTTTGGATAACTGTCTAGCATTTTGCATAAAAAGCGACTGTAGTGAAAACACTGGTTTGTTTATATTTGACAACATTTTTGTTCTTCATAACAGACGAAACATGTAATTACATTTTATGAAAAACTAATTGTAAGTTTTAAGAAAATAAAACTATATAGATATATCTTACCGCTAAGTCATGGAAGGAGGTGGAATATCCGTAGACATTAAATATAAACAACTCCTGCTGCCAGGGATCACTCTAGAGCGTTTTAGCGGTACGAGTTGCCACAGGGTTGGCATAATACTTACTGTGCAATGGTGTAACGGGTTTTATCAGTTTTTACCGCCTTCATTTATCTCAAACACTTTAAGGATATATTTTAAAGTTTTTAGTTCTCAATTTCCCAATGTATTATTTAATATTTACTATGAAATTCCTACTTCTGCAATTTCTAAAAACATTTAAAAAAGAAAATATTTCCTTGTTTATTTAGCTCTTATACCAGTTTATGTCATTTAGCATTGGCTCATATGATATTTAAAAAATAATAGCATAGTTTACATTGTACTGTTTAAAAAGCCCTGCAGGCTCCAAAAAGTTTTTAAAAAATAATAGAAACATTTTAATTTAACTACATATAATCAGTTAAATACAATTCGAGGCTGCTGTCACTGCTTGTTTTAATGAATTGTACCCACTAAATGTAAAAAAAAGATAAAAAAATAAGTGAAAGTATTAAAATGGTAATGAAAATATGAATATTGTTAATGGGTAAAGTGTGAAAAAATTTTCTTGATTCAAATGATGTTTGCTAAACCTAAGTAAAAATTTTTTAGGATATCTTTTTTTTTTTTTTTATCTTCCCTAATTCCTTATTTTTTTTTTTTAATTTTGATTAGAAACTATGAGTAAAGATTTTTTTCTCTTAATAAATTGCTTCAGTTATATGTCATATTTCCTATTAAATTATCCTTTTCCAAAATTATTTTATGTGTTCAATAGCGTGAGTAAAATTTTGCTTTATTTCAATACATTATTGTAGCTACAAAGTCAAAGTCTGAAGTTGAGTGGCTCATACTACCGCATTTATGATTGTTATACAATTACTTCTTATTATGAAGATATTATGTTGAATAAAAATGTTGGTAATAAATGCCTACATGGATTTTTTCTATAGAAATAGAATATTATTTATATTTTTATAATTTAAGTAAAAGGATTGATGGTGTGGATATTGTGCATATATATACACATACACATAATAAAAAACAAATGTTGTACAATAATGTATGAATACATAATAAAAATCAATTAAATCTTGATTTAAATAAAAAAAATCTATTTTTTTTGAAAAAAATAAAAAAAATCAACAACCCTGTTTTGAAGTCAGATTTTCGAATAGTGTGCAACGATGTTAAAATTTATATTTTCAACGAATACACAATTTTGACTTTTAGATTCTGGAGAAAATTTTACAACTGGATACTAAATTTGAAGTAATTTAGTCAATATGCTTAGCAATTATACTTATTGGGACTTTTGAGTTTTTTAATTTTTTTTTTTCAATCTTAAATCTCTTGGTGATATTAGTTATTTAAGTGTAGCTCAAAATCTACTTGACCAAAAGAACTGAAATTTCATAAAAGTATAATTAAAATAATTAGGAGCCAGTGAAATAGTTGTTGTATAATACTTCTAATTTGCAATTTAAGAATTTTTACTTAAATAATTTCTAAATATTTATTTTTTAGATAATTTTATTTAAAATTTTTTAAATTGTAATCTACAATAATATTTTTAAGTTATTGCAGGCTTTAAATATGTAGATTCCCTAAGAAGTTTCCCCCATAAATAATTAAATTACACAGTCTATAAGGAATGGTAGGTATCTATTTTTCTCTCTCGATATTTGCTCAATCTGGTACATATAGGTATCATCTTTTTTTTTTTTTTTTTTTTTTTTTTAAGGTCTATACATTATTATAAAAAAAAAAAAAAAAAAAAAAACTGCACAACATGTGCAAAAATAAATGTGAAATTAACAATATTTATACATATAGTCACAACCACTTGTTAAAATATGCTATAATTTCACCAGTTATCGATAAAATTCACATTTTTCAAGACTGATTTCCAAAATTCGCGATAATTTTACGATTGATCGCCAAAATGCATAATTTTTTTCATCGCTAATTAATAAAATTTCTGCGTTTTTTAAGTTAAATTCCCAAATACTCAATTATTTCGTCGATAATAGACGTAATTTGCACTTTGTTCTCAAAGCTGAATGCTGAAATACACAATAATTTTGCAGCTGATTTCGGAAATACGGGATTATTTTCACCGCTAACTATGGTGTCAATTTTTATAGTTAAAATTTACATTTAATTCCCAAATACCGCTATTATATCTCTGCTAACTAATAAAATTCACGATTTTTTTTTTTTTTTTTTTTTTTTCCTATAGCTGTTCCTGAAATTCACGATATTTTTGTGGTTGATTGCTGAAGCCTTGTATTATTTTGCGCCTAATCGATGAAATTCATATTCTTTATAAAGTTTAATCTCCAAATACTCAATTATTTCGCCGCTAATCTATGAAATTTATGCTTTTCTCAAAGCTAAATCCCGAAATATGCAATAATTTTGCAGCCTAATTTGGAAATACGGGATCATTTTACTATTAACTGTCAAAACTTTATGCTTAAGTGCAACTAATTGCTAAAATACGATATCATTTCGGCGTTAATCGATAAAATTTGAAATCTTTTCAAAGGTGATTTCTGAAATTCACGATGTTTTGTGGCTGATTATTGAAACACGCAATCATTTCGCCGTTGCTTAATAAGGTTATTTTAATCCTAATTGTTTGCTTAAATAGGCTTTATCTCTATGTTATTCAATGAAATTCGCCCTTTTTTACAAAGACAATATCCGATGTATGCAATAAATTTGCTGAAATATGGAATCAATCATTTACCGCTTATTTTTTAAAATTATGCAAGAGCAACTAATTGCTATTATAGACTATTATTTCACCCCAGTGGCAGAAACACCGTGACACGGTGACATAGTCGCGGACACAGAATAAATGCTTGCAGACAGTTTTTGTCTGCACTAATAAAACAATTAGTCCGTAACTTTCGAACACTCTTTGTCTGTCTCTGTACTAATAAAAAAATTGCCCACAACTTTCAGACAGTCTTTGTCTGCAATTTACGGACATTTTTCGCCTGCGACAATGCGCTACCGATGTATGACGTCTTAGATGCTCTCTGGTAGGAACTCTAGAGACCCCATATAGGTGCCTTGGTAGGAACACACAAAACAGTACCTAACAACGGCGACCTAAGGAGCCTATATCTCCCTTGATAGACAGCATATGCGTGTATTCTTTTTCCCTGTTACTAAGATTCTACGGGGACATAGAAAAGTGCTAATTTCTTTTAAAACTGCTCCAAAACTTCTCCTCCACTTCATAATTCACTTATAAAAATTTCTGTATCAAAACTAAAACTAATACTTTTGTTATTTATACTGTGTTGTGTCAAACATTGCTATAAATATTTAATTGAATGAGTTCAACTTATTATTTTATAATTGTTTATTACTATAGTTTTGTAGTAAAATTGCATTTGTGTATTGTTGCACGAGATCACCACTATTGTTAAGCTCTCTCCCCCAAAGATTGCTGCTATCAGCTTCAGGCTTTTTGAGTGTAAGCCATTCTCATCCCTGATTACAGGCAAATTTCGCAGACAGATTTTGAAATTTTAAAAGCCTGTCGCACACAGCTACAAACTTTTCTGCCACTGGTATTTCACTGCTAATTATTAAATTTTGTATGTTTTTAAAAAATGAATGCTGAGATATGAGATTATTTCACAAAACAATAATAAAATTACTTTTTTTTTATTATTTATACATTGCAGAAATACGCAATACGAAAGTCTATCTACAATACGGGATCGTTTCACCGATAACATTTACTTTTAATCTTTCAAAGTACGAAATAAGCTGTTAATTCATTACAAAACAACATAATATTCTTGCAGTGAATTATCGAAATCCCCAGTGGCAGAAAGTTTTGTAGCTGTCTGTGACAGGCTTTTAACATTTCATAATCTGTCTGCAAAATTTGTGTTAATCAGTGGTGAAAATGGCTTACACTCAAAAAGCCTGAAAGGTGATTTGGGGGGGGGGGGTAACATCAGTGGTGATATCGTGCAACAATACACGAATACAATTTTACTGCAGGACAATATAGTATAAACAATTGTGTGTACTCATTCAATTCATCTCATTCAATTAAATATTTTATAGCAATGTTTGACACAACAGAATATAGATAATTATAAATAATAAAAGTATTAGTTTTAGTTTTGATACAGAAGTTTTTTTTAAGTGAATTGTTATTCGAAAGTTGCAGACAAAAACTGTCCGCAAGCCGCTTTTCTGTGTCCGCAACTATGTCGCGGTGTTTCTGCCACTGGGTCGAAATCCATCGTTTCATGTCTTATTAACAAAATTTACCTTTATCATGGCTAATTGCTCAAATAGCGATTGTTTCTCTTTTTCACTAAATAAAGATAGGCAAATATTTTCACTGCTATAATGGACGAAATTCGTGCTATTTCTGAAAAGTGATATCACAGATGTTAAATACATATATTGAGTCAAAAATCAGCGAGATTTCTGCCTTTTTTTGGCGTATGTTTTCTGATTACATAATTTTTGCATCTGATTACAGAAATATATGCAATTTTCTCATCTTTTGAAATACTGAATCAATTTAAGTTGGACATTGAACTTATCACACAAATATCTTGGATGAATTTTGTTCCAACATTTATCTAGTTTCCAAGTTGCAGCCACTTGAAATCAGGCTGCTACTTGAAAATATGCCACAACGATAACTTTTAGAATACTAAACTGGTTCAGATCAAAGTTGGGTAGTGAATTTAATACAGTTTAAATATCTTGGAAAAGTTTGCTAGGCAACTTGCTCCACCATTTTGTTTCCAAGTGGCGGCCACTTAAAATTTTTTTATTACAATAACTTTTGTAATATGGAATCAGTTTGAATCGCATTTGCACAGTTGACATATCATTCAAATATCTTTGATAAGTTCACTGGGCATCTCAGTCACCCTGTCCTTTGTTTCTAAATGGTGGCCACTTGAAAATTATCACAATAACTTTTGAACCGATTTGCTTAAAACTCCATATGTAAATAGCCCTATTTAATAAATCCACCAAGTTCATTAATAAATTGTAGCTGCCATTTTGAAAAAAAATGGTGGCATCTTCATAAGAAAAGATAAATCAACTTAACCTTCCTATGAGCCGGAACGACTTGTTTTAATTTTTTCATCAATAACCTCTAAAAAGTAATGATATCAGTACAAAAACCCTTAACGGGTTAAAAGTTTGTGACGCAGCTACTTTATCACTATAAGAATTTGAAATATGGGTCTTAAAAATAATGATATCAAGTTTTAAGTGACGCTCTTCTATTAGTTAAAATATACATAGATTTTCTTATTTGATCATTCGCTTTTTTCTTTTATTTATATTTACAATGCAAACATAGTATTTTTAACTTCAAGATAAGACAAATATATAAAATATACTCACTGATGCTTTTTCATTTTCATTTCAATTTCAAAATAACAGTTTATAAAGGAATGATATAAAAATTCCAGTCACGCCTCGGTGTCATTTTAAAAGATTTGTTTTTAGATTCCATTAAAATTACCTTTGTTTTGTCTAATAAAGTATATTTACACATTGAAACAGTGCTTTTAATTTTCAAATATACTGTCAAATAATCACACTTTCACTGAGTTTGCATTATAAATTGAAATTATTTATTTCAATAAATTGATTTGTCTTTTGCGTCACGCTATCCAAAACTGCAAGTAAAATTTGTGCAAATGTTTTCTTTGCATCACACTATCTCTTTGCACAAACAAATTTTGACTTAGTTGGATACTATGATACAAAGTAACATTTACATAAATTTTACTCACAGTTTTGGATAGCGTGACGCAAAAGACAAATCAATTTATTGAAATAAATAATTTCAATTTATAATGCAAACTCAGTGAAAGTGTGATTATTTGACAGTATATTTGAAAATTAAAAGCACGGTTTCAATGCGTAAATATACTTTATTAGACAAAACAAAGGTAATTTTAATGGAATCTAAAAACAAATCTTTTAAAATGACACCGAGGCGTGACTGGAATTTTTATATCATTCCTTTATAAACTGTTATTTTGAAATTGAAATGAAAATGAAAAAGCATCAGTGAGTATATTTTATATATTTGTCTTATCTTGAAGTTAAAAATACTATGTTTGCATTGTAAATATAAATAAAAGAAAAAAGCGAATGATCAAATAAGAAAATCTATGTATATTTTAACTAATAGAAGAGCGTCACTTAAAACTTGATATCATTATTTTTAAGACCCATATTTCAAATTCTTATAGTGATAAAGTAGCTGCGTCACAAACTTTTAACCCGTTAAGGGTTTTTGTACTGATTTCTTTATACTGCCCAAAACATAACAGAATAAGCATAGATTATCCAGATGAATAAAAGCATATTTCTTAGGTATAATCGTTGTTCTACATGGTCCCACAAGGTTATTTAGCTACAATATATATATATATATATATATATATATATATATATATATAAATCATTGTATACTTTCCCATAAAATAATGCGTATAGAGTTCTCGTGAGCTATTTTTTCATTATTTAGACAAGGGGTATAAATTGCACTATTGCTTTTTGAATATACAAAATAATTAGCATACGTTACGGTCTTTGACAGGTATTTCATTGAGTGTTATTTTATATCTTTCTCCTGCACATAACGAATTCCACATACATTAATAAAATACAGAAACATGTGTTTCCTGTAGGGAGCGGTATGATATTTAAAGATTTGATTACATGGCCCCACAAATATATTTACATACATTTTCGTACGTATGTCCTAACTGCTCAATGGACACTTCTAATTGTGTTCGAACCTTTAAAAACATGAAACAACTTTAGAAGTTGAAGATTAAGCGATTTAAATGGTAAATATAAATGTTAAGTACAACTGTAAAATGTTTTAAAATTTATGCATGCCATATAATTTTTCTTTTTGTATTTAATTCTCTATGGTACAGTCGTTTATTCGAGTTTATTTATGATATGTACAATTACATTTTAAATATTTCTTGCTTTTACATAAAGCAGATATCGCAAGGCATTTAACACTAGCACACACGAAAAAGAATTAAAAATAAAAAATAGAAAATAAAAAACAAGACCTTCCGGCTTTTTCGGAAGGGTAGGTTGATTTCTTTTTCCTTATCAAGTAGCCGTCATTTTGTTTCAAAATGGCGGCTACAAATTATTAATGCACTTGGTAGAAATATTGATGTAGGCTATGCACATATGGAGTTTTAAGCAAATCGGTTCATAAATACACTTTTATGTGAATTTAAAATTTTCAAGTGGCCGGCGCTAGGAAAAAAAATGGTGTGTTAAGTTGACAAATATATGAAATGCGTTTGTGAGATAAGTCTACTGTACACACATAGTTCGAATTAATTCAAAATCTCAAAAGTCATTGTGTTGAAAATTTAAGTGGCTCCCACTTCGATAAAAATGGCAGAGGAAGTTGCTCATCTAAGATATCGTTGCAAATTTGAAAATAATTTTTTTTTTTTTTTTTATAAATTCTTTCAAAGAGGCTTAGTAAGTTGATAAAATGTTAGTTTCCTGCATTTCTAGTTTGTTTTAGCATTAAAATAGTCTAATTTTACCTTAAAAACGGATTAAAAAGATCCAGTAACGCATGTAATGGATTTGGCGCCAAATTTGGCGACTTTTTCCCTATGGCGACTTTTTTGGCGACTTTTGGCGAAACAATACTTATTATCGATATACCAAAGATGGTCGCAATAACGTGATTGGTTCATGAGTTACGTGAATTTTCTAAATTTTTGTTGTTTGAATGATAAATCCATTTTTCAACTTTGATTTGAATTGATTAAGTATTTCTAAAGTTCCAGCGAACACATCGAAGATATTTGAAGCATAGGTTACTGTCCAACTGTGGTTTAAATCAGTGCCGTGTTTCAAAAGTTATTATTATGGCAAATTTTCAAGTGGCAGTCTAAGTGGCTGCGACTTGTAAAACAAAATAGCAAAACAACTTGCCCATCGAAATCATCCAGTACATTTGCACGATAAGTTCATTGTCCAGTTCTAGTTTAAATTAAATCAGAATTTCAAAAATTATAATCATAAGAAATTTTCAGGTGGCACCACTTGTAAAAAAAAGTGGAGTGAGAAGCCTAGCGAACTTATCTGAGATATTTGAATGATAAATCCACTACCCAAACTTGAAGCGAATTGATTCTGTCTTACTAAAGTTACCATAATGACAAATTTTCAAATGGCCACCACTTGAAAATAAAATTGCGGATCAAGTCATCAAGAGAACTTATCCTAGATATTTGAACCAAAAGTTCACTAACCAGCTTTTATTTGAATCAGTTTAGTATTTTAAAAGTTATCGTGATGGCATATTTTCAAGTGGCAGTGTGATTTCAAGTGACTGGAACTTAGACACAAGATGTCGGGACAAGTTGCCTAGTGAAAACATTCAAGATAATTATATGATAATATCACTGTCAAAATTTGGTTCGATTTGAAGTATTATTTCAAAAGTTATCGTGATTTTAAATTTTCAAGTATGAGCCTGATTTCAAGTGACCGCGCTTAACTTAAGATATCTGCCACTTTATTAAAAGTGGCGGATATAGTTTATTAATAAACTTCATTGAGATCCTTATGTGGTCTGTATTTACATCACAATTCAAACAATTTCGGAATACGCTTTTTACAATTTAAATTTGAAATTTTCAAGTTGTCTCCACTTGAAAACAAAATGGCGGAGCAACTTGGTTAACAAACTCATCTAAGATATTTATAAGATAAGTTAAGACACTGTTCAAATTTGGTTCCATTTGGAGTATTATTTCGGAAGTTATTATGGTTTTAAATTTTCAAGTGGTGGCCTGATTTCAAGTTGTCCCGCTTAACTTAAGATATCCACCACTTTATTAAAAATGGCGGATAAAGTTCATTAATAAAGTTATTTGAGACACTTGTGTAATCTATGTATACATCAAAATTAAAAGAAATTCGCAATACGTTTTTTACAATTTGAATTTGAAATTTTCAAATGGTCTCCACTTGAAAACAAAATGGCGGAGCAACTTGGTTAACAAACTCATCCAAGATATTTATAAGATAAGTTAACACACTATTCAAATTTGGTTCGATTTGGAGTATTCTTTCGGAAGTTATAGGGATTTAAAATTTTCAAGTGGTAGCCTGATTTCAAGTGGTCCCGCTTAACTTAAGATATCTGCCACTTTATTAAAAATGGCGGATATAGTTTATTAATAAACTTCATTGAGATCCTTATGTGGTCTGTATTTACATCAAAATTCAAACAATTTCGGAATACACTTTTTACAATTTAAATTTGAAATTTTCAAGTGGTCTCCACTTGAAAACAAAATGGCGGAGCAACTTGGTTAACAAACTCATCCAAGATATTTATAAGATAAGTTAACACACTATTCAAATTTGGTTCGATTTGGAGTATTCTTTCAGAAATTATAGGGATTTAAAATTTTCAAGTGGTAGCCTGATTTCAAGTGGTCCCGTTTAACTTAAGATATCTGCCACTTTATTAAAAATGGCGGATATAGTTTATTAATAAACTTCATTGAGATCCTTATGTGGTCTGTATTTACATCAAAATTCAAACAATTTCGGAATACGCCTTTTACAATTTAAATTTGAAATTTTCAAGTGGTCTCCACTTGAAAACAAAATGGCGGAGCAACTTGGTTAACAAACTCATCTAAGATATTTATGACATAAGTTAAGACACTGTTCAAATTTGGTTCCATTTGGAGTATTATTTCGGATGTTATCATGGTTTTAAATTTTCAAGTGGTGGCCTAATTTCAAGTGGTCCCGCTTAACTTAAGATATCCGCCCCTTTATTAAAAATGGCAGATAAAGTTCATTAATAAAGTTATTTGAGACACTTGTGTAATCTATGTATACATCAAAATTTAAAAAAATTCGGAATACGCTTTTTACAATTTGAATTTGAAATTTTCAAGTGGTCTCCACTTGAAAACAAAATGGCGGAGCAACTTGGTTAACAAACTCATCTAAGATATTTATAAGATAAGTTAAGACACTGTTCAAATTTGGTTCGATTTGGAGTATTATTTCGGAAGTTATAGGGATTTTAAATTTTCAAGTGGTAGCCTGATTTCAAGTGGTCTCGTTTAACTTAAAATATCTGCCACTTTATTGAAAATGGCGGATAAACTTCATTAATAAACATCATTGAGACCCTCATGTGACCTGTATTTACAACAAAATTCAGCAAATCTTGCTTTAAATATGCTTTTTACAATGTCGGTTTGAAAATTTCAAGTGGCTGCCACTTGAAAACAAAATGTCGGAGCAACTTGGTTAACGAACTCATCCAAGATATTTATAAGATTAGTTCACTGTCCAAATTTGGTTCGATTTCGAGTATTATTTCGGGAGTTATCGTGATGACAATAATTTCATTATAGATAGATAGATAGATAGATAGATAGATAGATATATATATAGATAAACGAAGTGATTGCAATAGGTCGATTTCTAAAGAAATCAACCTAACACGAAGTAAGAGAATAACTGCTACAGTATTTTATGAAAATATCGCAACTGGTTCTAAAAATAATTCAACACAAAATGTGCAAAGCTATTTCATAAAGCTGAATAACTGATATTTGTCCAGCAAACACCAAACCCCGGAAACTTTGCTTTTACTTCTTATATATCAAGGAAAGATCAAACAACTGGTGTTGAAAAAGAATGAAAGAAAAAAAAAAAATGAAACACCCTCTCCAGCATTATCGAATACATATGCGGCTGCATAATACGTGTTTGTCTAGGGAAGAAGAAATTAGTGTGGTGTATTTTTAAGTGCAGGGTGGATTATGTTTGAACAGCAAAAACATGGAGTATATTTTCATGCTCTTGGTTTTTAATTACGAGAAAATGGTGTCATACGCACACGAAAAGGAGAACTTTAATAATTTCCAGGGTTGTCATAGAGAATGTCCTGTTTATGAATGAGATGAGTTATGAATAAATATGTTCTATTAGATCTGCAATATTAAGATAATGCACATTATTACATAAAAGACACCGAATGATGAAAACAGAGAATAAGTTACTATGAAATAGTAATTTTTCTTTCTTTCTCTTTTATTTTATTTTATTTTTTATTATTTTTTTATTTTTTTTTCATTGCAAAATAAAAAATGCGTAAATTTCAGATAATAAGTCTGAAGCCTAGCATTATATATATACCCAATCTAGAATTTAATTTGAAAATCTGTAAATTTTCTGTTGGAAAAAGAGTAGCTAGCAAATTATAAAATGTCAATGCAAGGCTGAACTTTAAATTAATCAAATAAAATTTTTTCTTTACAATCTCCAACTTTTCAACCAAATTTAGAAGTTTTAGGACTGTATACTCAAAAACACAATTTTTAAACACATTTCAATTGATGTCAAAATTAGTTAAAAATTTGCAATTAAAAAAATATTTTTTTCGATATTCAGTATTAAATATATATATATACATATGTGTGTGTGTGTGTGTGTGCGTGTGTGCAGTGGTATTAAAAAAAATACTTTTTTTTTTTTTTTTTTTTTGTACCAATAAATAAATGAAATAGCATTACGTAACATATAACTATCAGGAAGTCGGAAGATCGACAGCTCGCAAATTTTAAAATATCATTGCGAAGTGAGCTGGAAAAAAACTACATTTTAATTGTCTTTTAAGAAATCTCTATATAATCTTTAACGAATATAAAACCGAATTTGCTGCTTTTTGGACTATGAACTCATAATCTTCCTAATGTCCAATTTTTAACTTTTATGAAAATCTGTTTAAAATAACTTGAAAAAAAAAAAAAGTTATTTATCAACTGTCAAACATGATTTGGAAAATAGAAAACTTACAGATCCTGAATTTTATTTGAAGTTTCACAGTTTCCAGTTCACAAATGTAAAATATTAATGCAAATTGTCCTGAAAATAACACACATTTTAATTATTTTTTAAAAACCTGTCAAACAGATTTTCATCAAACACATTCCAAATAAATCAGCGTTCCACATTGAAATCGGTCTGTTCATTAGGAAGCTAAAGTGTTACGGACAGACACACAAAGTGTTCAATCCTATTACACTCCCCTTTTTTTAGTTTGGAATTTAAAAATATGGAAGTATACATTTTAATAACATATAGATTTATCGTCAAATGAAAATGTTTTTGTCTTTTAGCGAGTTAATATAGCACCTGCAAATAACAGCAATTTGGAACACGTTCTTTCAGTTTATTTATGTTGGATTATACGCTTCTTCATGAATGTATTTTACAATTATAATAATCTTTGGATTTTTATTCTTTTTGTTTCATTTGCTTGTTCAGTTGACAGCACAAGAACAAAGGTCAAATTCTAGTTCCAACTTTAAAATGTTTTAGTTCGTTTGGAATGTGCTTTAAGCTGCCTTATTTGATACTGTGTGTCGACAATAGCTGCAACATTAAAAGTCCAATGTATTGTTCTTTTGCAAAATATAGTTAAAATCATATAGTCGCAGATTTCTTTGCTGGATTATGTCGCAATTCCTTTAATACATTATTAAATTTAAAGAGCTCTCCCTGTAAGATGCCGAAAAATACATCATCCTTATTTAGTTGTAATTCCAAAATTTCATAAGAATCCTATCAAATTTCGTACTGCTACTGCAGCCTATAACTCTTATACTTCTAATGCAAATATTATGTTGTTAAATATCCTTAAAAAATTACATAGATATATTATAACTTATAAGAATATTTTTTTTATAAAAAATAATTTTCAACTCAAAAATAAAATTAAAAATCTTACTGATATTACTGATATAAGAACATTTGATTTCAAAGATCTTTTTAATAATATTGTTATTAAATATATGTTCGATATTATAAATAAACTTTTTGTAGAAATATGCAGTTTCTAAATCTAAATAATAACATAACTCCTTCAGCTTTTAAAACTCTGATTAGGTTTATCCTATATCATAACTATATTTCATTCCATAATTATTTATATAAACAACGTTTAGGGTTGCCACAAGGTGGTATTGCATCTTGTATGTTAGCTGATCTATACTTATATTATTATGAGCGTGACATTGAATGTACTAATTTTAGATTAATAAGATATATTGATGATATAATTATATTAAATTTGCATAAACATAATACCATTCATGATTTACCTGTTGATTATCCTGAAAATTTATCTCTTAGTAGCACTGATTTGGAATTTAATGTTATGAATTTCTTAGATTTTAAAATTATTCTTAATCATAATAGCCAATTGGAATTTGACTTGTATGATAAACGTAAAGATTTCCCCTTTAAAGTAATTTTTTTTTAGCATAATTATAAAACGTGTTTACATAAATCTGTTTTTGTTAATATTCTTCTTAATTTTAATCTACGAATAAAAAATATAGTATCTGATAATTATAAAAATGTAGAATTTCGATTTTTTAAAAATGTAGCATATATTAATGGTTATCCCAAACATAATTAAAAAAAAATTTTAATGGCTTTTTATTCTAAAATAAACTGTATTTTAGGCCTAGAAGTAAATAGTTGATTTTAAATCACTTGTTGTTATATTGTTGGTTTAGTATGATTATCCCTATGGTCTTCCAATATTTTTAAAATTCGTTGCAAATTACAACCGCAGATGGCAGCACTATTCAAGTATTTATTCTGAAAATCTGAATCCTAAACTGAGGAATTTTAATTTGAATGGGTTTGTTACATTTCTACATTAACTTTTTTTTTTTTTTTTTTAAATTATTTTCATATTACAACTGCAGATGGCAGCACTATTCAAGTTACTATACTATGAATCTCGATCCTAAATATAGGATTTAACTTAAATCTTTTTGTGTTGTCTCTATTTTTACTCCATGTTTCTTTACCCTTATTGTACAGATATTAACTGTACTTTTAATACCTATCTGGTTATTAAATTTGACATGTGACACACATTTCATACATTTTTATGTTGCTTTTTTTTTATTATTTTATTTGTGATTTTATTATTTTATTTGTATCGCTCATAATTTTTAAACTAATTTATTGGTCTCTCATATTTTGCGGTGAGTTTATTTTGATATACGTTTTTTCTTATTTTATTTCCAATGGATGTTTCGGGCCTGTGCACAAAGAAATACTTAGCTTTTTCTTTGCGACAGAAAAACATTCATTTTTTAAAATGTTTGCATTCTACCAGATCCTTGATAACATTAGAATGCAAATAATGCTGTTTTCTTATTCGAACTTGCTTTAATTCATTTAGACTTTATTCCTTTTTGGTTTCATTTGGGTCGTCTTTGCTTTTGATCATATTAGTTGTTTGAATACTGATCTTAATTCATCTTTAAATTCCAACTGTTTGTACAGATAATAATATATTTCTACTGTAGGTTCTGATTATCTATATCTATAGCTGTCTATTTATCTATCTCTCTCTCTCCCTCTCTCTCTCTCTCTCTCTCTCTCTATATATATATATATATATATATATATATATATATATAATAAACTCTTTAAGTAATACTTACACATTGCAGTGAACTTTTATACTCTGCAGGATATTATCTTCAACTTTTTTTTATATATGATTCAATGCATTTTCTCAACGCTTAGAAAAATATTGTACTCTTCGAGCTATTATAATCATTACAACAATGACTTATTTTATTTATTTATGTATTTATGTATTTATTTTTTTATTTGTATTTTATTTTATTTATTTATGTATTTATTTGTATTTATTTTTTTATTTTTATTTTATTTTATTTATTTATTTATTTTTGAAAGATTTTTCATGTTAAGAGCAATCTATATAAGCTATGAAAAAAATTTAATTTTTCAGTTTCCGAACCAGCGCTAAACTTGCATGGGAACGCAGTTCCCACACTTCTTTTTATTTTAGTGAATTTTTACATATTAGATGGAACACGTGGGAACACATTAAAAGTGCGTACTGAAACTCTCTACTGCTTCATTTCTGAAAAATCCAAGTCCCCGATTTTTTTTACCCTACTAATCTTTTCTGATAATGACACCAACATCTGAAGTGAAACTTGGGACACAAGCTTATTCTTCTTTGTAACTTTACCAGTAAGTGGTTAGTCATTTTACAATACCACGTTTAGTATAACCCTTTCAGTCGCAGTGTTCCCGCTGATGGAACATTCTCAAGTGCAAGAACTCATCCCGGAAATTTTTTAGCATAAATTTACATTTATAACATAGCAGAAAAGGCCTTTTTTTTTAACGTGAAAATTTAAAATTTCTTATATTTTAATTATGTTCGTAAATTCCGGTGGCAGTGTAATTTAAATGATCCGAATTACCTTACGCCGCAAAGGGTTAAAATACTCCGGAATAAATTGAAATGTTGGGATCTATGCAACTTTTACGAGTTTTTGTTGTCGATAATGTTTACTTATAAAGTGATTTATTTATTAAATTAAATATTATTTGAATTTAATAAGGTTTACTTACAGATGTTTCAAACCGAAAATTTCTCGAAAAGGAACAATGCAAATTTTTTATTTTTTAAATATTTATGATCAACTATGTGTCTAAAAGCCATTTTTAAAATTAGTTTAGTAATTTTTAAAATAAATTAAGTAGTGAACGTTAAAGGGTTAAAAGCAAATTATTAGAAATAACCATAAGTGAAAACAGTTTGTATAATTATATTTTATTGAGAAATAAAATGAAATCACAGTTTAATCAAAATATCAAAAGCGAAAATTAAACAATAATTTGTTTTCTAGAAGAATACAATCGGTTTAACTAGAAATACCATTGAAAAAGGAGACGATATCTTGCTAATTTTTCGTAATATTTGATTTTTGACTTAGAAAATTGAAGTAAAATGTATCAATGATCGTCTATGAACTTGAAAATGAGAGGCACATACGAACAAAAGTTTTGAAAATTAGCGTTCTCACACTTTTTATGTTAGAAATTAAGCCCTGTTCTGAACAAATACTTTTGAAGCACAAACACATATATTATAAATTTGAATAATTTCTTCCTTACGTGATTAACATAAATGATGTAAGAAATTAAGGTAACTCATTATTTTATTTATTTATACGTACAGATATATTTTTTTAACCACATACAGAAATTTACAGTTATTAGAAAAAAAAATAATTAATTAATTAATAAAAAAAAGTGTAGTACAGTAGAATCTTTATCTATATTTTCCTTGCGATCTATATTTTCCTTCACTTTTTTTCTGTTATAAATTACGATGGATTTTAAATATAACATTTTATACAATTAGGAAAACAATTAAATTTGAAGGGGGAAAAAATGTCTAGGAAAATTATATAATTCAATGTCGCTGATAATATTCCAATGTCGAAGATAATTGGGAATCTATTGTAACTTGTGTACATCTGATACCTTAATTTAAATGAAGAAGAAGAAGAAGAAGAAGGAGAAGAAGAGTTAGTATTTAACTGTTTTTATTTCAATAAATTTTACATTTTTAATAAAAGTTCTTGCGTTTAGTAGCTATTTTAAACATTTACTTTCATGAAAGGGACAAGTAAGCAATGTATGTCTTCTGATACACAATTAAATCTCAAAATTTAAGCAAAATGCATGAGACTGTACGCCTTTTTTTTTGTCTGTTTTGCTTTACTTGTACTCACTGTGATAATTCGTTTTAGTCTATTTATTAAAATTGGTTTACTGAAGCATGTATTAATGATTTGAAATTTCTAATTTTAATGATATTTACATCTTCACTTACATTTCTTTAAAATTGTTATGTATATATATTTATATATATATATATATATATATATATATATATATACCCCCCCCCCAAAAAAATAAAATAAAAATAAATAAATAAATAAATAAATAAAAAGCTAAGGTAGGAGCGTGCGGGAAGTTTACTTTCGAAAAATATCTAGAATTTGATGTTTCCCATCTCAATCACAAAATTTTTATTTAAAGCATTTTACAATTAAAAAAAAAAAAAAAAATCCATGAAAATAGTTATGTGATGCGTCTTCTGATACGGAATTAAATCTCCAAAATTAGTTCAAGTACACGACTCCATCTCGTCTTCATTACTTCGGTTAAATTTTCTCAATTAATTAATATATTTCAGTACAATTTACATATTAAAAGCGGTTTACTGATAAATATTTTTCACTCATTAAAGTTTATCTCAACGAATACAATTTTACTTCAAAAACTCTAACAATTGAAAGCTATTAAAAAAATTTACTTTACCAAATAAAGAAGAGTTGAGCGAAGCGAGCAGCATGCGTCTTCTGATACATAATTAAATCTCAAGAATTAGACAAAATACATGATTCTTTACCCTCTTTGGTCCAACAGCGGCCGGGGCGGGCAGTTCTGCGCTGAAAGCTGGTAGACGTGAGGTGCCGGGATCGATCCCAAGTTGCGTTCGTTATCCTAGCCGTTCGGAGTTTTCCGTGGTTTTCTCCCAAACTTGTGTAAATACCCTAATGGCACAGCCAGTCGATGTGACGTCACCCTGACGTCACAGATGGTCACAAGTGTCACAGTCTCAACGGTGACCGAAAAGGGACTCCATTAATTAGTCATATTGTGACCCTTAAATGACAGTCACCTAGGTGACTGCAATGTCACTCCTTAAATGGGTCACATTGTGACTCTTAGATATGTCCCCACGGTGACTAAAATGCGACTCCTTTAATGCGTCACATAGTGACTCTTTGATGACAGTCACCACGGTGACAAAAATGTGACCCTTAAATGACAGTCACCAAAGTGACTGCAATGTGACTCCTTAAATGGGTCACATTTTGACTCTTAGATGACAGTCACTGGGGTGACCAAAATGCGACTCCTTAAATGTGTCACATTGTGACTCCTAGATAACTCACTATGATGACTAAAATGTGACTCCTTTATAAGTCATACTGTGACTGATTGATGGCAGTCACCACGATGACCAAAATGTGATTACTTTAATGCATCATATTGTAACTCTTAAATAACAGTCACTCGGGTGTACAAAATGCGATTTCTTTAATGCCTCATATTGTGACTTTTAGATAATTCACTACGATGATTAAAAGGTGACTCCTTTAATCAATCACATTGTGACTCTTGGAAGACCACCACTTCGGTGAGCAAGATATGGCTCCTTTAATGCGTCACATTGTGGTTAGACACACTTATTAATGTGACTAAAACGATTGTACTTTAATTTCTTGTCATTGACGGGCTAGGACCCTTTAGAAAATTTCCTCTGGGCCCCTTAAGTCCCCTAGACCTAGGATTATAGTGCAGTCAATCGGTCTTTATTCCCACAACCCAACCTTTTATCGTCTTCTTTCGTTACTTTTTTTCTATTAATGCATTTAATATATTATATAATTTATCTATTAAAATATTTTACTAACAAATATTTACGATTTGAAATTTTTCATCTCAACGAAAGCACTTTTATTGAAAAAATTCTTACAATCAATAGCTAAGGGAAAAAAAAAAAAAAAAAAAAAAAAAAAAAACTATTTTTTAGAAAAGGAATAGTTAAGTAAGCAATTCACACTTTCGGATTTATATAATTTACTTAGTAAAAAAATATATATATATTCATTAAAAATAGACATATTTTCCAGAAAATAAATAGTCAAGTGAGAATTCTGCGTGTTCTAGTACATAATTAAATTTCAAAATTTGACAAAGTAAACAACTCCATCTCACCGTCTTTACTTTAGCTGCTTTTTCTCTTGTAATAGCTTCAATTTTTATATAACATACTTATTAAAATAACTTTATTGATCAAAAATATTTGAGGTTTGAATTCTCCTACCGCTTGAAAAACATTTTTACTTAAAAATTATTACAAATATTAGCTGTTTAAATATATATATATATATATATATTTAACTGTTTTTCCACTATTAATAAATTTTAATATTTATATAATTTACGTATTAAAAGAAGCTCATTGATAAATGTTTTGACACGATTTGAAACTTTCTTTTTAAATGAATACATTATTAATAATAAATTTTTATAATTACATACTATTAAAAAATCTTTTATTTTTCAAGAAAAGACATTTTTAAGTGAGCAGCATGCATCCTCTTATACATAATTAAATCTCAAGGAATTAGAGAAAATACATGACTCCATATCATCTTCTTTACTTTGGATGCACTTTCCTTCGGTCTCCTCCCTTCTCTAGTTCACAGTCTCTAGGGGCCATTTAACTCTTCAAGCTCTCCAGCGACGCGCGAAAGAGACATCAAACAGTTTCTCTGACCTTTATGCACCTTATCTTTTCGCGGATGCCAGGGAAGCAGGGAGAACTAAAGGATGCAGGCAAAACTCCGACCACGAGCACGTGACAGTAATTATAAAGCAGCCACGTGACCCAAAGTAGATTAATGGAGTCCATTTTCTGCCACCCCTAGATCGTCCGTCACATGGTAACTGTCGTGTGACAGTGATTCTGTCACGAGAGAAACTCTTTCAGCCATCCTTCAGATCCCTCCGTCACAGAGATGCGCGGGATTTTGGGTTAGGGAGATTTAAGAATGGGGATGCATTATGAAAACGCATTTATAAGGCAGATCACGTAGTTGGAAAATAGATCGCGATCATATCGTCATATCGAAGAAGATTCGAATTATGTGTTATATTTTTTGAATTCTAAATGAGGTATAATAAAATGACTTTCTCTATTTTCCTGTATGGTGCCTCAAAATGTCGGAATATTTAAATTAAAGAAAATTATCACAATATGTCTTCCTTGTTGTTGATAAGTATGGTATAAAAAATAACATAAAAGATTTGTATAATCTGACAGGAACAACTGAGACGAGACTTACGATTCATATAGGTTTTAACGTTTTCGCTACACGTTGAGGTTGCAGTTGGGTGGGCTTTTCGTTGTACTAGAGCTACGCAATGTGAACCTGGCGACGGTCTGGGATTCAGTCCTAAGGGCGGTAAAAAAGACATGTGACATCACAATTTTATTACTTCGCAGTATAAATAATTCCCCCGCTTCAGTAACACTCGGAAGTATTTTTTTACGTGTACGATAGGATTAAATTTTTATGTGTGTGGATATAGTTCTGTTGGAAAAACCATGTTTTCTCAGTAAGAAATTACAGTCGGTAACAAAAGTGTCCGAACACTAGCAAAAATTCCTATGTAAAAAAAGTACACTTCATACGGTTTTGTTAAATAAATCCTTGTCGAATCATGTTCTTAGTCAGTGTAAGAACAGGATTCGACAAGGATTTATTTAACAAAACCGTATGAAGTGCACTTTTTTTACATAGGAATTTTTGCTAGTGTTCGGACACTTTTGTTACCGACTGTACAAATATATCAAAATCAGTGTACGTAATTCTACTTGGTATTTTCACTTTATATAAATTTTGTACTGGCTTTTTTCAAACGAAAAATCGTTGTTTCTTTTTATTTATTTGTTTCATAAAAATTGTAGCACTCGAATATTGTACTAAAATGATGCACTTACACTTTCATGTGGTGATATATTTTGCAATTTGAACAATTATTATTAAAAAATAGATACATGTATATATATATATTTTTATAGATAATTAAATAATGTTTCATTATTTTCATTTTCATTATTATTATCATACTTACAATTTTACTTTCACTTTTAATTCGTATGATAATTGATACTTCCAATATCTTATAAAAATTTCTAGGACAAACTTCTATAATTTATTTAATGATCTTTTTTGGGCAGTTTATTTCTTTATATGTATAATTTAAAGTTAAATAGAAACAAACGTAACAGAAAGAAGAAAGTGCATAATTAGCAATTACAAGAAACGCTATATCTAATTAGAATTCAGAGAAATGATTATAAACTACATTTTATAAATTATAGATTTGAAGACAACTCACCTGAGGAAATAGGATGTTTCGTAATGAGGTTCCTAAAAGAAATATTAATTATTACCATCATCAGCACATGTAATAGGAACTACCACAAAATAAAATGATTCTCGAAGCTTGATTCCTAATTACACATTTCCCCTTTCATCTCATTTATACTCTTTTTAATTATATCAACTGGATATCAAAGGATTTTTGTTTAAAAATTTTTCAATGAAGAGTTTTCAATAGAAAATGCTGTTTTCCAGGCAGTCGATTCAAATCAATCCCTCAAGTCGAATTTTCTTCCCTATCTGAATTGAATCGCTTTCACAAAACCTTTTAAACAGAAACGGATAACAAAGGGGGAAACTTCCAGGCTACGTATATCAATTTATATGCTTGTGTCCCTTTCTACCTCATTGAATATCGGCTTAATGTCAAAGCACTTCTATTTCGATAACAAGCTGGAGCATCGTTTCTGATGGTTGTCCAAAGGTAGTAGACGCCTGCAGGAAACAAAACAAATTTTCCAATTGGAGTTGCTACTCAATCTCCCCGGGCATGTTTTCTGAAGCAATTTGCTTCACCCCCGAGAAATAATAATAATGGTAATAAAAATTCTTTTATCGATTTTTATTTCAATTTTTCTGTAATCTTCGTTGCGATGGAGAAATATCCGAACATAGAAGGTAACGTATCTTTTACGGATTTAACGACAAACTCTTTACCGATCTTTTTTTTTCCTCTTCTTCTTTTTCTTCTTCAATAGCTGTTGCTTTCTCCGGTTTTGATCGATTCGTAATTGGGGAATTATTCGAAGACGCGGCAGACTGGATATTGCCCGATTATTCCTAGGGATAGGTTATTTGAGTCGAAATAACTCTCATCATCGGATTTCGATAAGTAAAAGTGATATGCATTCTTGAAGTCTGAGTAGAGGAACGCATTTAACTGTAATGATTTTTCGATTTAAAGCAGTTTTAGAAGATTGTTTTCTTTTCAAAACTAAATATTAAGAAATGAACCTCCCGTTAATGTGGACTTGTTGAACTCATACCGTGTTGATATATAGAAAAAAAAGTTTAAGACAGTATTGAGGGGAACTTATTTACTTTTTATTTAGTATATATTTAAAAAGTGTTTTCGATTTATTTATCACTCTTTTAAAAGTTTTACGTACATGTACATTTCTTTATTATTATTTTTTTAAGTAATAGAGAATGTCCTTTAGTGAATTATCTTTATATTTAAAAAACATATAACGGATTCGCTACTTGTGCATGCTCTTAACGATATAATGTCATAATAAATATAAAATTATCAATTAATAAATTTACTTACTCATCATATTATTATTTATTTATTTATTTATTTATATTTATTTTATCTTTATTTATTTATTAAATTGTTCGAAATCTCGAAATATTAAAAAGACCTTTAGTGGAAGTGAATAATAGGTGCTGTGTAAAAGCATTTTGGGATTTCCTTTACAAATACTTAAATCATTTAAGCCATAAAATAATTTAAATCATTTGTTTTCCAATGCATATTTTTAGATGCATAAAACATTTCCTTTCGTTTGAAAAATTAAGTGCATTAAAACTACTTCGTTTATTTCATTTCATTTATTTAATTATTATTATTATTATTATTATTACTATTTATTTCAAAAGTATATAATATTTATCGTTATTATTAAATTTCAAACAGTTTTAAAGGCTATTTTAAAACGCTTCAGAACTTGCGAAATTTTTATTTATTATTTAATCCTAAAAAAACAGAGTTTTTTATAATAATTTAACGCATCTCATAGAAAACATCTTAGGGGAAGCCGGGGTAATAAGAGACAAAGGGGGTAATAAGAGACAAAAAATATTAATAAAATCTATACTATTAATCTAAATAACTTGAAATAAATATCTCGTAATAATTTCATTAAATGGACTCCTCTTGATTTTTTAGGTGATTTTTGAACTTAATTTTTTTTTGAAAAATTCTTTTTTTAAATTTTCATCAAATCCTTGTCTCTAATAACCCCACGTGGGTAATAAGAGACCAGGCTTGTAACTGTCCATATATAGCAATGTAAAATCATGTGAGATAATAAAAGACATCTGGAACAATTCTGAATCAGCCAATAGTTTTAAATTTTTATTATTTACATCCATTCAAAAAATATGTTTGCTCGAAAATTAACTGTCATAAATGTGTTTGTGAAATACATTTCTTTTAATATTGGGTCCTAAATAATATAATATTGTACTTAATGATAGTGCTACGTAATCAACATAACCTAGGGATTAACCAAAAACATCAATATAATTTCTAAAATGGGCAGAAAATATTTTACCCATTTTCTAAAGTGTAGTCGAAAATAGGCAAAAAAGACATATCTTTGAAGTATATACAAGCGAACAAAATGTTATAAAAGATTTTTCTAGTAATTATAAATGAACTTATTTATTATGTAATGAAGTATTAATGACTAAATACTAACTTATACACATTCTAAACATAAAGTTACCTAATCATATCAACTAATTATGGTCTAGCCTAATGAGTAAAACTGCTTTTTGATTTAAAGTGAAAAAAAAAAAAAATGTTCTCTTGGTAAACTTAGACTGGGCCTAACACTACGTAAACTCTCCGTAAACTAGTCAGGCAGAATTAACAGGAACTACAATTGGGGGGGGGACACAGGAATTAACAGTGGGGGTAATAAGAGACTCATGTCTCTTATTACCCCCACAAAAAATAAAAATGGGGTAATAAGAAACATGCCTAGAATATGTAAATAAAGAATGATTTCAAGGTTTTAAAAAATTGTACATCAAAAGTCACAGTCTTGGTCAAAAGGTTACACATTAATAAATCCCAAACATCTTACTTACAAAAAAAAAAAAAATAAATAAAAAAAATAAAGAAAAATTTAGAGAAAGCCACGAACTTTCAGGGTAAGTTCAAAGTGAAGGTTTTTTTCCGTCGTATAAAAAGAATTCAAAATATGTTATAAACATCTCAGTAAGTGTATTGTAGTAAAGAATACACATGGTACTTAATATTACATATTTTTAAAGATGTCTAAGTATATTTTTGGTGGGTTTTTTGACTGCGTCTCTTATAACCCCTGTCTCTTATTACCCCGGCTTCCCCTAAACATTGTTGTTCATATTTTTATAGAATTAATAAAATAATATTAATAATAATAATAATAAATTGGAAAATGTAATAACTGGAAAATGGATCATGAATAGTTTCAGCTCTTTTAAAAAGACATAAGTAATCTTTAAAATTTTTGTTCTGTTCTTTGTTTAATAACTTATTCGTACAGAACAAGTTTATCTATATTTTTTCTCCCTTTTTCTGGAATCAGTGTAGAATTAAAGAAAATAAGTTGGACAAGATTAGTAATAAGATCAATAAAAAAATTTTTAGAACTCTATGAATATCATAATTAAGCTATTTTGTGCTTATTTCTCAAGTATGAATATTACAACTGAATGTAAAATTTACATTGCTATAAATAAATAAATAAATATACTTTTTTTTTTTTTTGGAGAATTTTATAAAAAGGAAAAGTCAAACACATACTACAAAAAAAGGAAGAAAATGTTAATTTACAGATGATCAATAGTTCTTGGTTGACAAGTTTTTTTTTTCCACAACTGTCTTTGCACATTTCATAGAAAAAACTGTTATTATTTAAGGGATTTTCTGTTTTTAAACAGCTACTAATTACATATTACTACAAAATAAGCATGTCGTATACATATTCTTTAGAATATGTTATAACAGTCCTAAATTGCTTTCTTATAGGTTCATTTTAATACACACACACACACACACATACATATATATATATAGAGAGAGAGAGGGGGGGGGGGAGGGCATTTATATAAGCAGAGCGAGCAACTTTCTCTCACACTTATATAAACGTATTTACACTACCGCTCGCTGATACAGAAAAAATTCCCGTTGGTTAGAATTTAGTTTTATTTGTCACCCACTAGAAATAATAATAATAAAAAAAAATAATTACAAATAAATAACAATTTTTATTTCTTTATTTCTTTATTTTGTATAAATCATGAATGTTTCCCATAAAAAAAAAAAAAAATGCTTCCCCCCCCCCTTTTATTTCTCTGAATAATTTTTCATATTCATTAGCACATACAAGTCGAGTTTTTTCGGAAACATTTTTCATGATAGTGGAAATTCTCAACAACAGCTACGTTATTTAAATAACATAATACTATAAATAAGAATTTTTTTTTTTTTTAAATTAAAGTTATTATAAATCGGAATTTTGTGTTTCAAAATACCTTGGAAAAAGAAAATTGTAATTTATAATCACTTTAATCAAATTCATTTATTTTCCATTCTAATTTGCATTATGGCAAATGTTTAATGATTATTTTATATACTTTATCAAAACTCGATTATTTTTACACTGTTAATTTTATTAAAATTTTATTAATAAAACCGCATGTACTTTTAATCACTGTAATTGCAGCCTGGATTTTATTTAAATTGAAAAGATATGTTTTTAAAAACTCCAATGTTTAATTTCATTAAAAGTCGATATTTTATGCTGTTTTTTTTTTTTTTTTCCTTATACGTTACCATGGTAACTCGTCATGGTAACCCATCATTATATACACCAGCCATAATGAATATTTTAGATATTCTTCGACCACATTTCATGAAACCATTGAAGCCTCTGCGCAAGCGCTACTTCAACGAGTCCAGAATTCAACGAGTCCGAATAGGGTGCCAGTCATCTGGCTCGTAGAAAATGAATGATAACAGGGTGCGAATTATTGGATGTTTTCGAAATCACAACCTGCCGGTCAAGTTGGCACCTCTCTAACATTTTGGACGCGTCGTCGCTGGTAGTTTTAGGGAACGTGGTTGCACTAAATCTTAAATTTTCCAAACAACAAAAATACATAAACTTTTCTAAGTCACATTGCAGGCTTGTAATTAAATATAACTTTGCATTCAAAATCAATAACAACAACAACAACAATAATAAAAATAATAAATTGTTTATTTGGTTGAACGGTAAAGTATCAAGTTTCTAGAAAATTCATTTTATGAAATGAAAGACATACATACTGTTTTTATTTCAAAATGGTTTAAGTTTTTTAGAAAGAATTACTTAACAGTTTTAATAAGTTAACAGATTATTCAACAGTTTATACTACTTAGTACATAATATTTTCAACGCTGATTATGTCTAGGAACTATTCCATTCCATATTTTTAAAAATTGTCACCTATATTACCGGACCTATAGTCTCTATATGTGAGTGTTCGGGAGTACTAAAAATTAAAATGTATATAAATATAATATATATATATATATATATATATATATACATACATATAAACATAATTAAAGCATATTCTTTACAAAGGAAAATATTATATTTTTGAGGACAATGACGGAATAGATAATTATTCTAAGGCATCATTATTTATTTAGCACTATTCATGAGACAAAGCTCTCTTTTCCAATAAACGTTTTCAGTTATGCGTATTTTTGCGTGCTGTAATAGGTCATTCCAAACAATAAAATAAGTTTTATCACTATTACTAATCTTATTATTTCATGTTTAATGGTACAACTGCTATCCACTAAAACGTCAGTACATATATTGGCCGGGCAAAAACATATATTGGTACGTCAGTACCAATATATGTCAGTACCAATAATGTAAGTCAAGTATGTCAGTACCAATATGTCAGTACCATATGTCAGTATGTCAGTACCATAAGTACAGCCAAGTCAGTACAGCCAAGTATGTCAGTACCATATGTCAGTACCAATAATGTAAGTCAGTACCAATAATATGTCAGTACCAATATATTGGTCGGCATTGTAAAATTTGAAGCATGTGTAAAGCAACGGAATAAGCACCGCAAATTCCTAGCTTTTCTCTTACTAAATTAAACTGTATAAAAGCGGACGCCAATACTACTTATTTACACTTTAAAGTTATTAAAGTAGCATCTTTTATGCTCATATAATAATTCCCTATAACATTAAACATAAGAAAATTATTCCTACGGTAAAAAGTAGTTCACTAAAATTAAGAACTCAAACTATATGAAAAAATGCAACTAACATCGTTGCTAACTTTATTCTGTTCTATTTCTTGAATTAAAAAACAAAACTGTGGATGCCACACGCATCACATAATCTTTACATTTTAACAAATTTTGAAGATAGCACGCGCTCATATTTTACATAAAAATTAAAAGCATTAAATTCATTTAACTCTTTTTTTCTTTAAAATATTGTTCAGCACGTGAACTTACAAAAAATAGAGGATAAATAATAAACAAATTTATACACTGAAATTGAAAATGGCTCAGTTATAACATCCTCCCACCTTTTGATTATAGGTTATAATCAAAACCAACTGTTGCAGGTGTAGTTCTCAATACATTAGTCTTTCAGGGACTTTAATTCTCCTTCCCGCTTTGCTATATCTGACTGGTTCCTCTTCTGAAGTTACAACGGGTTTAACAGTTTGAGCAGAGGTTTCCTTTGAATGGTATGCTTCTTTCAGTTTTGAAATATTATTTGATGATGTTACTTCTAAAGGATATAATCTTTGAATAGGTCGTAAAAGTTCATGTTGCAAAGTTTGAACCTTTACAAGTCGAACTTTCTTATCTTTGCCAGGAATAAGTTCTGTGATACGGCCTAGTGGCCAGTGGATTCGTTTCTTGTTGTCAGATCCAATTAATACAATATCTCCGACAGCGATACCCTTTTCTGACTGTTTTCTATTTGCTCGCTGTATGAGAGCACCCAAATATTCGGATCTGAATCGATCTCTCAAAGCTCTGAGTAGGGACTGCCTGTATCTGAGCCTCTTTGATAAAGAATTTTGTTCAACTGCATCAACATCTGGAAGCTGAATTTCGTGAACATCTTGAAGAAACATAGATGGGGAGATAGGCTTTACAGTCGCATCTTCAGAAAGGTATGTTAGAGGCCTTGAATTCACTACACTTTCAACATCAGCTAAAAGAGTTGTCATTTCTTCGTACGTAAGACAGGCGCGTCCTAAGACTCTTTTAAGAAGATCTTTTATTACCCTAATCAGTCTCTCCCAGAAGCAACCTCACCACGCCGCCGTTGGCGGGTTAAACTTCCAGTCTATGGAGTTGACAGACCCATATTTTTGTATACATTGCCAATCTAAGCTTCTCAAATAATTAGCTGCGCCAACAAAATTTGTTCCGTTATCACAGTAGATAACAGAGCATCTTCCTCTGCGAGCCACAAATCTTCTCAAACCCATCAAAAATGCATCTGTGGAAGCAGAGGTCACTAGCTCTAGATGAACAGCTCTATGTATAGCACATGTGAAAATCAAAATCCAACTCTTCTTATCGTTCTTAAGATACAAAGGACCAGCCATATCTATGCTTGTAATTTGAAATACGGCAGAATCTTTTACTCGGTTTTCAGGTAGAGGAGCACTAGATGTCCATAAAGCCCTTGAATTAAACCTTTTACAAATCACACAGCTGGCTAACACAAGCTTTACACTCTTTCTTCCGTTGAGGATCCAATACCTTTCTCTAAGCAAATTTAAGAGGATTTGTAACCCCGCATGACAGTTCTTTACATGAATATAAGAAATAAGTCGCTTAACAACTTCATGCTTTGAAGGGAGAATTATGGGATGGAGAAAATCTTCACTATCTTTCCTGTAAGTTATTTTAGTTTTCAAACGAATGACATCTTGCTCATCCTTACAGGTTTGTAATGTCTTCAATCTTTCATCACTTTCCGAAGAGAAAGATTCTTTTTGAACCATACGTAGAGTTTTTATCTCAGCTTCCCGAAATTCAGTAGCCGTCAATTCGCCTTTACTCTTCTTATCAGGATTTAAACAATTATGCTTAAAGCGAAGAATCCAAGCAACTAAACGTATGATTTTTTCATAACTTGAAAAGTAGCGGTAATACCAGTTATTGTTGGATGGAAATTCAGGTTTCGTCAACATACAAGTAGACTTTGACCTTTCTTTCTGAATTTCTTCCTCATTCCAATCTTCATCGGAAGTGTTCATGTGGTTTCTAAATTCTGCTGAATCTTTCATCCAATGTGGGCCCTCCCACCATCTGATTAAAGCTAATTGCTTAGCCTTGCAGCCTCTAGACGGCAAGTCTGCTGGATTCTTCTCACTTGGTATATGTTTCCATGATGAAGGACTGCTTAATTTCTGAATCTCTTGAACCCGATTTCGGACAAACACAGACCAGCTCTCATTTCTTGATATCCAAGCAAGCACTGTTGAGGAATCGCTCCAGTAATATCTCTTCATTTCCTGCCAACCCAAAACATCCACAACAGTTTTCGCCAAACGAGCGCCAATAGTAGCTGCTAATAGCTCCATCCTTGGTACAGTCGTATTCTTTAAAGGCGCAACTCGGGACTTGGCAGCAAGCAGAATTATTTCCCCTTGATCTTCCTTTTCTATCCTCAAGAATACTACTGCTGCGTAAGCATCTTTACTTCCATCAACGAAAGTATGAATTGTGCATGCATGTAAGTTTTCTGGAGTGATCTGGATATGTCTTGGTATCTTAACATCGTTTAAATATTTAAGTTCTTGGAACCATAATAGGAATTCTTTTTGTAATTCACCAGTTATTTCGTCATCCCAATTAATACCTAATTTCCAAGCTTTCTGTAACATCAATTTAGGATAAAGCATCACCGGAGCAGTAAAACCAAAAGGATCAAAAATTTTATGAACTGCCGATAACATACTTCGCTTGGTAATCCTTTCTGTGTTGAAATCGTTTAGCCATTTCATGTTGACTTTTAATGTATCGGAAACCTTATCCCAAATCAGACCCAATACTTGAGTTTCCTTCTGGTTCGATGTTTCAGCGTGATCACCAGTGTATTCCCACTGCCTTAAATCAAAACCAGCATTTGCCATTATTTTCTTTGAGTCCGAGATAAATTTCTTTAGATCTTCTTCACTGTGCACACTAGTGGCGACATTGTCTACATAAAAACTATGCAAAAGCCTTTGCTTGAAACTTTCCTCAAAATTTGCACTATTTTTGATGTGATATTCAATTACTGATGACAAAAGAAAAGGGCTACACTTTACACCGAAAACGACTCGTGCATGCCTAAATACTTTAAGTTTCTTCTCTTTTAGATCTTTCCACCATAGAAATCGTAGGAAATCTCTATCCTTTTCACAAATGCTAATTTGAAGAAATGCTTTTCTAATATCGGCGGTTACACCAAATTTTCTTTCTCTGAAACGTAGGAGAATATCTGGAATAAGCTCAATCAAATTTGGGCCACACTGCAGACACTGATTTAAAGATGGATGGTTAGCCAACTTTGCTGAAGCATCGAAAACCGGACGGATAGGTGTTGTACTACTGGTCTCTTTAATAACTGGGTGATGAGGTAAGTAATTACCATAAGAGTTCACTTTGGTAGCAGGAACTTCTTCTATGATCCCCTCATTCAACCAGTCCATAAATATATTTTCATATTTTTCGTACATGTTCTTAGGTAATAACTTAGAAGTTGTACTTTCCAAACGTCTTACAGCCAAAATCAAGTTATCTGGTAATACAGATGTGTCGTCAGCCCAAGGAAGACAAATTTCGTAACGACCATCCTTGCTAATTTTTACTGTCTCTAAGAAATGTTCCTTTGTTTGACGGTCAATCTCACTTTTAGATTTCTTTTCTATAGTATCTGTTATTCCGATCAAGTCCAATCTCCATAAGTTTGAGATATCAGCTTCATTTACAAACAAAGACGTCACCATCATTGCTAAATTATTTGTTGAGACTTCGGTGTGAGGCGCCTTGCCCATTAATGTCCAACCGAGGTATTGTTTCTATGGCAACAAGACCAGATGTCAATACTTTTCTTTTGCCAGTTAACATCTTTCCCATAATATCAGCACCAATCAATATTTCGATAACTTCACGGCAATGACTTACATCAGATAATTCTATTCCATATTCTTTCAACTCTTTAATCCACGGACCATTAGTGACGGGTTGAATGTTTTCACATATAGTAATTTGATCCATCACTTCAAAATTACAGGTGAACTTCTCCTTCATATCCTTAACCTTTATTCTATAACAATTATGTTGGCATTCCTTTGTTGTAACTCCGCCAAACAATGAATGCATCATTTTTTCTTGACGAATGGGAGTATAATTCATCTCTTCTGCTATACTTTTCAAAATATAAGATTTTTGGGATGCTGAATCTAACAATAAACGAACTGTTTTTTGCTTGTTTTCGGAGATGAGTTTCACTTTTAAGGTTTGAAGGAATACTTTAGAACTTTGCTTATTAAAATTTGTCATGTTTACTTCGCTTCTGACTGAATTTTCTTCAACCTTTTCTTGTGCAGTTTTACCTTGAGAATCACGCAAATCGCACATCAAAGGCACATGCTTCTTAGAACAGATAATGCATCTTAAAACTGCTCGACATTTTTTCACTGTATGATTAGGTAACAAACAAGCGAAGCATCAATTTTTATCCTTTACAATCTTTTGTATCTCAGTTAAACTCAATTTTCGAGCTGAAAAGCATTCAGAGCTCAAATGTTTGCCTTGGCAAAAAATGCATACCCTTTTGAAATCTAAAGCAGAAGACGTTGTCAATAAACCTGCAGCTGTCGATATCTTATTTCGCATATAGTCTGCACTTGCACTCTTTTTCCTTTTAGAATATTTATTATCTTCACGCTTTGTCAAACCGAAGCCCGCTACAGCTAAAGATATTCTCTCTTCACCTTCTACTTCCGTTTTCAAAAAATGCATCAGATTATTCAACCTTCCTTTAGCATCCGTATTAGAAGAAGAGAGATTCGAGCGATTCCAGGCCTTCAAAAAGTCTGCTGGGAAACAAGACTCAACCATAGGGTATAAAATGGAGGCATATTTATCAGTGGTAACACCTAATGTTTCTAGCGCCCGTAAATATGACTCAAGCTTATCATATAATGAAGTTAATGCAAATCTACCTTTTGTTTGCACAGATATTATCAATTTCAATAACTCTCGTACATACACTTCTACTAGAATATCTTCCCTGCCAAAACGAGCCTTTAAACTTTCCACTGCCTTTGAATAATTGGCGCCAGTTGGCGGGAAACTTTCAACAACTTCTCTTGCGCGTGAACCAGCGATTGTTGCTTGTACTAAATACTGGAACTTGTCCTCTGGGGCAATCTCATCATCTTTATCGATTTGTTCAAATTGGCTCCAAAAAGGCAACCAATCCTTAATTTCTCCGCCAAATTTCCTGAATTCCAGCTTAGGTAAAGTAAATTTTCGTCTCATAGTACTATTTTCATAATTACTTAAAATAGCATCAGTTTGAATTTGCCCAGATGATTGTATTCTCGCCGATTCTAAATCATGATTCAATCTTAATTTCTCTTTCTCCAGTTCTGCTTCTTTTTCCAGCTTTAATGCCTCAGCTTCTTTCCAAGCTTGTTCTTGTTTTTCTTCTTTCAAAGCTTGTTCTTGTTTCTCTTCTTTCATTTTTCTTTCAGCTATAGCATTTTCTAAAATATCTTTCACAAATTCGGGATCCTTTTCATACTCTTTACTATTTAAAATCAGCTCTTTTAAGCTTGCTATTGTGAACGTCGAAGGCAAAGTCTCTCCAATTTCTTCGTCTACCCATTTCAAATCTTCTTTTTTAAATCCTTTAACGGTTTTAAACATCTTGTTAATCTTAATGTAATCAAAATAATTTTACTTCACTTGAAGGGTCCTGTCGCAGTGACTCCAGTATTTTTATGTAAAGCAACGGAATAAGCACCGCAAATTCCTAGCTTTTCTCTTACTAAATTAAACTGTATAAAAGCGGACGCCAATACTACTTATTTACACTTTAAAGTTATTAAAGTAGCATCTTTTATGCTCATATAATAATTCCCTATAACATTAAACATAAGAAAATTATTCCTACGGTAAAAAGTAGTTCACTAAAATTAAGAACTCAAACTATATGAAAAAATGCAACTAACATCGTTGCTAACTTTATTCTGTTCTATTTCTTGAATTAAAAAACAAAACTGTGGATGCCACACGCATCACATAATCTTTACATTTTAACAAATTTTGAAGATAGCACGCGCTCATATTTTACATAAAAATTAAAAGCATTAAATTCATTTAACTCTTTTTTTCTTTGATATATTGTTCAGCACGTGAACTTACAAAAAATAGAGGATAAATAATAAACAAATTTATACACTGAAATTGAAAATGGCTCAGTTATAACAGCATGCATTTAGTTATAAAATGTACGATTATAAAAGTATGAGCACAAAAAATATGCATCAATACTAATTAATAGATCTTTTTTTGAATATTTATTGTTTTAGGAAGTAACCAGTATCAGTTAATAATTATGCAAAATAAATTGCTAAATATTTTGCGTAAAGAATATTTTTTACGTTATTATTAAAATGTAGCGTATGGTTAAGAGGAGGAGAAGACACAATATGACAAATTTTATTTTTTAACGCTTTTTTTTACTACGGATCTGGATCATTACTGTAACACATCAAAAAGTTAAAGTTATTTTTACAGCAAGCTTTGAAATGTGATTTTAATGACTGTTTCTGTCTTGCAATATTAGAGTTAACACAAAATGTTTATAAAATTCCCAACAGATGGCGATATTATGTGATGTTTTCACACCAAAGTTACATATATAAATATATATATAAATTCAAATGAAAACTTTCTAAACGTAAACAGTTTTCATAGACGCAATTTGTGCGAAATAAAACAATTTACGAGTCAGCTGCCGTTATGACAAAATTAAGAGATTTTTAAAATTTTTTCATCTAAACTGTAAACCAGAACATTTTGAAAATATTTTAGGTCATTTTGCACGATGTTCCAGACACCCAACAAACACCTTATTGTCAATAATGTTTTTGTCTAATATTTTTAAAACTATTTTTTATTTGCTCCAGATAACATAATCAAACGTATGGGTAAATCTGTTTAAAATATGAGATCTTGAGATATAAAGGGTTAATATTAATATATAATAATTTATATTGAACATTTTGTCACATTCAACGAAGAAATTATTAGCAAAAAAAAAAAAAAGATCGTAATTGCATTTGTACTAATTTGAAATATAATTACTTTAAAATTAATAAAGGTTTTATCTATATATTACACAATTTAATTTAGTTCTGTATATATATATATTTAACTAGAATTCAATGTTTAACAGCTTTTATATAACATATAAACACATAAAAAGACGAACTTTCAACATTTTATCATAACATTTTTGTAATTTTAAGCATATTTACAACAAAAACAGTGATAATATTTTCAAATATTCTTTTTTTCCCCCAAGAATGAAGCTCTTTAGAAAATTTAAATATTCGTCTTTTTAGTTAGAGGATATTTTATCATGTATATAAATACATGTATGTATATATATATATTTATGTAACGTCAAATCTCTATCAAATCATAAATAATCTTTTTAATAGATACAAACATCAAATTAAATTATCTAATAGCTTTAATGCTGAAAATTTTAACTCTTTCTAATTTCATAATACATAACAGTTATATCTTACATAAAAACCTCATATATTTACAAAGAGTGGGAATCCCGCAAGGAGGATGTAGCTGCAGTATGATGGGCGATCTTTATCTTTATTATTATGAGTACAAATTTAGTTATGATAATATTTTACATTACCGCTATACTGATGATATAATTCTTTCCTTCACTAATAATAATTCACCTGATTTAACTCCATAAGAATATGTTGATATGTATGAAAAAGACAAAATTTTGGCTTTAAGGTAAATTTGTTTACTAATTTTAATTTATGTCTACATCTCTTTGTATACAGAAATAGCATTTTTAATTAAATGTTTCGAATAAATAATTTATGCTGATCAAAACCAAAAATATTAATAAACTTGTTAAAGATACTATTAACGTGGGATTCCCAAAAAACTTTGTTTATTCATTAATATAGCAAGTGTGTGTTATTATTAAACAGTTATAGTGCCTGTGTTATTATTAAACAGTATTACACTGGTATGTGTATTACTAAAAAAATAAATAAGTAAGTACAATAATAAAGAAAATAATAAAATAAAATTTAAAGGTGAAGATTGGGTGGACAGATGTTTGATTAAGGAGTAGGGTGGTGTTGTTTGGCTGGTTGTTTGGGTGGGATGCTGAATGAATATTAAATAAATAAATAAATAAATAAATAAATAAATAAATGGAAGCTTTATAGTATTTATTTAAATTAACACTTTGTCTATACACTAAAAAATCTGATGTGGGCACCACATGACTTTCTTATACACTTTTAGAAATATACATAATGTTAAAAAACATTGACACTGGACCCGAAACAGTTGGCTAAAAATATAAAAAAAAAATGAATTATCACCGTGTTCTGAGGTTTTCTGAAAGTTAGTTAAAAACCGATTGCAAGATTTGTACTGGTAACGCTGACGAAGGCAGCAGGGACCCGAAAAAAATGGATAAAAGTATTAAAAAAAAGGTATTTTCACCGTGTTCTGAACTCTGAAATTTCAAATGTCTAGCTAGTCGGGAAGTTAGTTAAATAAATTTTCTGTTGAACCATATAAACGCTGCCGAAGGCAGCAGGGGCCTGAAACAGTTGGCTAAAAGTATTAAAACGATGCATATCCACCGTGTTCTGAACTATTCTGAAAGTTTCAAGTGTCTAGCTAGTCAGGAAGTTAGTTAAATAAATTTTCTGTTAAACCATATAAACGGTGCCGCAGGCAGCAGTGACCCGAAACAATTGGCTAAAAATATTTAAAAAATGCATTGTCACAGTGTTCTGAGCTTTTCCGGAAGTTTTAAATGTCTAGCTACTCGGGAAGTTAGTTAAAATCGATTCCAAGATTTGCACTGGTAACGCTGCCGAAGTCAGCAGGGACCCTATACAGTTGGCTAAAAGTATTAAAAAAAATTATTTTCACCGTGTTCTATCTAGTCTGAAAGTTTCAAATGTCTAGCTAGTCGGGAAGTTAGTTAAATAAATTTTCTGTCGAATCATATAAGCGCTGCCGAAGGCAGCGGGACTTGAAATAGTTGACTAAAATTATTAGAAAAATGTATTGTCACCGTGTTGTGAGCTGTCCTGAAAATTTCAAATATCTAGCTAGTCGAGAAGTTAGTTAAAAATCGATTGCAAGATTTGTCTATACCGTTTTTTGATACATTATGGCTAAAACCTGTGTATTTTTGTCATTATGAACCTAATTTTCCTAAATATCTCCAAAACGGAAAATCATAGAAAGTCCAAAAAGGGAGGTGCACAACTAGATGTTATAACAAACCTATGTACCAATTCGCAACTTTCTACGTCCAACCGTTTTTGAGTTATGCGACATACCCACACACAGACACACACACACACATACAGACGTCACGAAAAATCGTGTAAAATCCCTTATTTCTCTAAAACGAGAGCTCGTGTTAAGATGACACTTGCAGGTGTGCAACTACACATCATGAAAGTCACACGTATAAATTAGCAACATTCAGCGATCATTCGTTTTCGAGCAATGTGAAATACAAAATCCATTTCGCAAATCGGGATTACTATACTTCCTTATACTTTGTATAAGGAAGTAAAAAGTATATATTCATTGAGTTAAAAAGAAAGAAATAAAAATTAAGTTACTAATTAAAAATGACTAACTCTACAAATAAAAATATATAACTTGTATAAATCGTTTCTTTTATATTAAATAATTGGTTTATAGTATTTATTAAATATTCATTTTGGGGATAAACAATCCTTGCTTAATATTATTTGGTTTAGTAATTGTAATTAATATTATTGAAAGTTTTTTAATGTAAATTAAATCAATAATGATATTTTCGAGGTCTTAATTAAATCTGCAACTAAACTTCATGTTTAGTTGAACATTTTAACATACTTAAATTAGAGGAGGGTATTATGGAATACCATTTACATTTCTTATAATAACTTTACTTGTTTTTAATAAAAATCCCCAAAATCATGATGAGTACATAGTGTAATTATTTGCAATAAATTTTCAATGCAAAAAAAATCCAAAAAAAAAAAAAATTTGTTGCTGTTATAAAAATTTTACTTTAAGCAAAATTTACAAATGGAGGTCAATATGAAATAGTCGGTAATATGGAATAGGTGGTTTAAACAGTTTAAACCATAGAAAAACTAATTAGACTTCGTAAAATCATCTTCGGAGAATTTTCTGTGACAGAAGATACATTCGACATCTTTATTTTTTGTTTCTTTAGTTAAATACATAAGTCAATTTCAGATGATACTATGATATACCTAGTATTCCATAATACTCGACACGCCATCTTTAAAAATGAACTTTTTAATTGATGGACAAAATATTTTCAGCTGGAAAACGACCAATGTATAACAAAATACAATTCTTTGAGCATACATTATGCTTAACATCAATGTTCAAATCACATGCGTACTAGTAATTTTAAATGTCTGAAAACTAACCTGCAAAAACTTTTAAAAATCACAAAACATACTACTTTGTTCTATAGAGAATGGTACGACAGCAACAAGCGGTTGCTTCTTACTGTATTGCTTCATGGGACTCCTTCTTGAGTAATTCATAGTATTTTGAAGAGATAGCAGCACCAATCAGAGCCGAAACCTCGGTATTTCATATTTCCCGACTATTCCATAATACCCTCCTCTCCTCTACGATGAGTGTGAATTCCAGCATGTGGTTTATGAATTTATTTTTGGTAAAGATTTGAGTATTCTAATTGCAGGTTATAATGTATCTTATTTTCTATTATTTCATTGAAAATATTATAATAATTACAGGGTTGAATTACCTTTTGTGTATTTTGCGTAACATCCCTTGCCAAAAAATGAAACCTTGCATATTCCAGCTTAACGTTGGGGTGGAAACTCTTTATGAATTGCCTCTGCATTCTGAGCTCATTATTTCATTCATTATTCAGTTATTTGTGTCTAGCTCCGTAAATTCAGCTATTTTCTCTTTTTTTTTTTTTTTTTCTTGTTTAATTTTTTTATTCATTTCGTTTAAAAAACTTTTAATTACTATCAATTAAAATCTCTTTCCTGTTATGTTTTTATATGTTTTGTATTTTTATTGGAATTAATTTAAAGTGAGTATTCTTCTTATTTTTTCAATAATAATAATAATAAATAAATAAAATATTTAAAAGTAATAATCATGTTAAATAACTGCCAAATTGGATTTTGTGGGTTGTTATGGCAAATTATTCATATTTTTATTTTTTGTTCTCATTCTAATTGTTAAAATAATATATATGCACACACAGACAGATATATACAGTCGACAGCAAAACTATCCGAGCACTAGCAGAAATTCCTATATGAAAAAAGTACACTTAACACAGTTTTTTAAATAAATCCTTGTAGAATCCTGTTTTTTAGTCAGTCTAAGAACATAATTGGACGAGGATATGTATTCAGTATGCTTTTCAGTTCATATCTATTCAGTCTATATATATTCAGTATGTTTTTATTCTTTTGGTTTTGTCTTATTTTGATCCTTATAAATCTTCTAACTTATAACATTGGGTTTGATCCTTCTCTATCGTTATATATATATATATACTAGAAAAGCACCGGTTCGAGAACGAACTGAATTCCGAATGCGGGAAAAATTTCAAAATCAAACTCGAATTGCAATCCTTGCAGATCTTGTTAAGGAGCCACAAGATCGACTCTTGTACAAAGTTTTCGTTCATCCTTACGTTTTCCGCCTCGCTCCTAAACCTTTCAGCTTCCGTAGGCCTCCACTGATTGCGACCCTCACGTTGAACATATTGTGTTCTTCTGTTTTCTAATCTGTTTTCTCGTTCTAATGACGACTCTCGTTGGATCTGACTTGCATGACGTTGGCAATCTTAATTTAACCTAGCATCCAGTACTTCAAGGGTTTCATTTGAGCGGCGAAGAGCCATCCTGGATCTATTTTGAAACTTCCTTAGCTCCTGATCTCTGGTCTCCACCATCCGTTTTTTTTAACATGTCGAGTGCCATGTCAGCCATCGGTGGCTGACACTAAACATTCCGCTTAAGTCACGTCAACCACCGGTGACTGACAGTGTAAATATGTTTTAAAGCTAAAATAATTACATTGTTTTAAGTAATTACTGAAAATTTGATTAAAATTTACTTAATTTTTATTTATCACAAGATTATATCCTTAAGGCATTTTAATGGATTTTATTGAAAAACAGTAAACATAACGCGCTTCTAAACCAGCGAGCGTTGCCTGACGGGGATTTCCTTAAGAATTCGCGTGGCACTCAACGTGTTAAACGGACTGCTTGTTCTTCAGCAGTCTCCATTTATCGCTTTAAACGTCTACGCTCATTGTTTCTGTCTAGTCTCTTTTGATCTTCGTCTTTGCCGCTAGGTTCCATCTGATCCAAGATAGTGAATGAGAGAGAGCAAACAAAAGAGATCCACACTTTAAAATTCAATCCGTCTTTGCCGCTAAGATCCACCTGATCAAAGATAGAGAGTGAGAGAGAACAAACAAAAGAGATCCACACTTTAAAAACCAATAAAGTAGCATAAAAGTGTGATTATACCTATGGTATAATGAAATAATGATAATAATTAAAATTCAAAAGCTCAAGCTGTAAAACAAAATGTTGTTTCTCTTTAAACATTCTCTTATAAACATTTTCTTTATTCTATTTCTTTAATTCAAATTCTTTAATCTATTTCATTAATGTATTTCTTATAAACATTTTATACAGATGCCACATATATCATATAAACTCTTATTTTTTACACTCTTTTAAAGATAGCACGTAATCATATTTTTACATAAAAATCAAAACATTAAATTCATTTAACCATTTTTTTTTCTTTTATATTTTGTTCAGCATGTGATCTTATATCCGGTGCGTCCACACACAGAGTCCAAGGAAATCTCTTATCCATTTACACACACACACACACACACACACACACACACACACACACACACACACACACACACATATACACACACACGCACGCACACACACACATATATATATATAATGTTCATTTGAATATAATCCTGGGAGTAAAACTTGTATCAGACATAAAAATTTGATATGATGAAAAAAATGAAAATTAAAAATTAAAAATATGGAATTATTCTAAAAGTTGTAATAGTTAGATGTTATCTTTCTCAACACCTGTTTAAAAAAAAACACGATTAAAAGAATGGTATTTTTTTAGTTAGTATAAATAAAATTGTGATCATTTTTTGATGACATTTCCACCATTTAAAGGTAACCCTTTAGTAATAACGGTAAAAATTATAACTGATATTAATTATAGTTATTTTATTTCTTTTTTGTGTGGAAGCTTGTCAATAACTGAAATAGATTTCAAATTATGACTATTTTTTAGTCATACTGATATATTTTGAAATTCAATATTTAATAGGATTGGATCAACATGATTTTTTTTTTTTTTTCTATAATTTTTTCTGCGCCATCGTTGTTTCGTAAGTTTTATTTGAGATTTTGTGAAAAAAGAAAACAGAAAAGAAGAAAAAAAAACTTTCCATCATTGAATTTCGATCAGTGAAAGAGATACGCTACTTTGATGACTGAAGGGCAGCAAAAAGCGAAACGCGTTTTTCTATAATGATTTTTCAATTTGAAGCTGATGGAGTGATTAAAGATCGTTTTCTTATTAAGCATTTAGAATGATGTTTACGTTTTTTTCTTTTTTTTTTCTTTCTTTTCTTTTTTTTTTTTTTTTGTTTTTTTAATTATAAGAACTTGTTGACTTTTATATCATTTTTGTATGTTCTCATACCTGTATATAGTAGAGAAAATACTGTCAATTTTTTAAAATTAAGCATTAAATATTTTAATCTCCCCTAAATCCAAAGATCAGTTTTTAGCAGTTGGTCTGTGTGTCATAATAAAAATAGTCACTAAATCAAAAGCTACTAACTTATAACTCGTAAACGAATACACTGCTCGGCATGAAAATTGCTTCTGACACCATTTCAGCATATTCTTATGTAAAATGACCTCCTGAATCCGAATGTGACGCCCATTTTGCCCTATCACCTACCGTTTTTAGTAACAACCCCCTATTTTTATCATTTTCGGTGATTTTGTGTTTATAAATTTGATTTTTAGGAGAGGGGGGGGGGTTTAACTGTTAAATATCTTCTGAGGGGCTACAGACTTGGAAAATTCTAAAACATGAACATTTTTTTTTCTCGGGGGGGGGGGGGGATTTGCCACAGAAATTCTGTATTACATATCTTATATTTTTTAAATCTACTATTAATGTTAGTTTTTAAACTTTATATTTTTTTGTTTTGGGGCGTTAAATTAATATTTTTTTCATTCTTCAAATGAAATTCATGGTCATATAATTACCGAACAGTAAAAACAATTGAGGGAGGGTGATGGTGTATCTAGAAAACGGTGGGTGACTGGGCAAAATGGAAGTCATGTTCGGATTCAGGAGGTCATTTTACATAAGAATCAGCAAGAACGGTATGAGAAATAGATTTTTTTTTTTTCAGAGTAGTGATATTAGCAGAAAATCAAAAGTCGGCATTATTTTACGGAAAGTAAATCAGACGTATCGTTCTACGGCTAAAAGTGGTTTGAAGTGCATTTTAAGTTATGTTATGATATTTTTCATGCCAATTTAAGTGCCAATTTAAGTGCCAAATTAAGTGCCAATTTAAATGCCACATTTAGTGCCAAATTTAAGTACAATATTTGTTGCATTTATATTTTAAAGTTTCTGCTCAGAGCAAGACTGTCCAAATTTTGTCGAATAAATTTAAAAGAGAAGCACGTACTAATTTTATATGAATAATTTGAAACAAAATTTACATTTAATAACAGCTTTAGCGTTGAATATTTTATGAATGCAGTTACAATATTCTAGCGGAGGAAGTGAAGGGGGATTGGTAGCCCTTTTAGAAAGTAATGCATTCCAATTAAAACCGTTTCTAGAATTATATTGGATTATTTTTAAGGTACACTAGAAACGTTTATACAGTATTACATACCTGAAACCATAAATTATAATAATGTGTCAGTATGTAGGGGAAGAGTGTACAGTCGGCTGCAAAAGTATCCAAGGACTAGCAAAAATGCCTATATAAAAAAAGTACACTTAATACAGTTTTGTCAAATACATCCTTATTAAATCCTGTTCTATGTCAGTCTACGAACACGATTCGACAAGGATTTATTTAACAAAACAGTACTTACTTCATATAGGGAATTTTGTTAGTGCTCGGATACGTTTGCTGCTGCCGACTATAGTGCAAATGCTACACAATATTTATTTATTTATTTTTAAACATTGATTAAATGAACTCATGCTTAAATCAGAAGTATAGTTCAGAAAACCCTTTTTTAAATGTATAATATTAAATGCAATCTTAAAAAATATATATAACGTTAAGAGCGGACAATACCTAATCTCGCAGGCAGCCTTGGCCCATGTTATTATATGGGAAAATTTGATTACATAATTACTCATTACCTAATGTATATTTTTCAATTCTGTTTTCGCATTTAGAAAATTCATAAGCGTTCAATTAGTACTTGTTTTCCAAAAATTGATTTTTTTAAATTTTAGTATTTCATTTTGCGACTAGAAAATGAGAAAAATACATTGTGTGAAAAATCGCATTTTTGAACTCAAAATTAAAATGTAAAAATTAAATGAATTTTTCAAAAATGAGTACTCATTTAACGGTTATGAATTTTCTGACTGCGAAAACAGAATTAAAAAATATACATTAGGTAATGTGTAATTGTCGCAACAAATTTTTCCATAGAATAACATTGGCCACGGCTGTCCGCGGGATTAGGTATTGTCCCCTCTTAGGAGGACTGAGACGTTTGCAACAACCGGGAAGAGAAAAATTTAGGTTGCTACTTTAATAGCATAATCAATTGTTGCATAATTAATCTTTTTTTTTTCTGAGATATTAACAGGAAGTTCAAAAACTATTTGTTGCAAATTATTTACTCTTATGTTTTTTTTTTTTTTTTCTGTTTTTTTTTTTAAATAATAGAACTGTAAACATACATATTTTACTCTTAAGGATTTTTTCTCTTTATCCAATTTGGTAAACTTTTCTAAAAAACGAATGAAAATCTTACCTTGAAATCATTTATTATGATAGAAAATACTTTGTTTATGTACTAAACCTATTTTATGTTTTATTTTTTTTATTTTTTCAATACAAAAAATACGGCAATTTTTACTTATTAGAAATATGCATTTTTAACACATATATTTGCTGTTTTAAAAAATATCACAAGGTTTATACATAAAAAAATAGGTTCACTATATGCAGAGACACACACTTATTCCATTTCTCTCTAAAATTTCAGAGAATTATTTTCAACAGATTTTTCACAAAGTGTACCAATATACAAAAAAATGACATATTGAGAAAAATGTAAAAAGCATTTTAAGCCCTTTAAGTTTAAATGTTTATATATAATTAAAACATTCCTGCCCCATAGTCATTTTGTCCTAAAATTTCTTTTTTCTTTCCTACATGTTTTTTCTGTAACTTTTTTTTTTTTTTTTTATTCAGATAATGCACTCAAGTTCAGTTTCTCTGCACTTTTAACAGAAACTTTTGTGAACTGATTGCCATGAACTTTATTCTACCAAACTTTTTCTGTCGAACCATGGTCAAAAAAAAAAAAAAAAAAAAAAAAAAATCCGAAGCAATAAATTATATATTTTTGTAATCTGCAGAATCTGTACTATTTTTTAAGCCAATAATTGAAAAATCGAAATTTTGAAGATATTTCACGTCCCAGTCCCCTTAACTGTTATTGTTCAGTAAAAGTAAGAGAAAAAAAAAAGAAATTGTATATTTCTGTTCTTCAGGACTGTGAAGTATGTTTATTTAATTAAAAGAAGACATTTTCATAAATTCGAAAATCAGTTATTAACAATTTTACTTTCACAAAAAGTATTGAGTTTTTACATCTCTTTGCCCAGCTTTATTTTCGAATGAAGACTAATGAGTAGGATCAGAAATAAAAACTATACTCTGTTCGTTGAGAACTGATAGCGAAAGTAAATAAAAGCAACGTGATTCTTGGCGATATTGCTGAATGACTGGCGTTGGATTGAAGACAAAGTCCTTCTCTTTGACAAGCGAAGGACTTCTTTTTTCGTTTGTTTATTTCGTACCGTTGTTTTCTATTCCTTTGGTGTTTAATGGGAATTATGAAAAATGAAAACATGGAATAATGTCCTTGGAAGGAAAGATAAAGGCAATTAACCCAGAGAATAGATTTTATCCAGCTGCCACAAACTATACTCATTTATAAGGCAGGGAAAGCATAACCTTCGGTCAATATAAAGTGCGTATCAGATCCAGCAACTTTAGAAACAACCAAGTTTTGAGCCGACTTTAGCGCCGATTTTTTCTCGACGAAAACACCGTAGATGTTACAATAGACAGGTGAAAAATTGATGAAAGAAGACTAACTTTGACGCTTATCACTTTTCTTAGCGCGAATAAAATAAGCAATGATTAGTGTTAAAATTCCCTTTCATTTCTGTAAAATATCGCATCATTATTTCTATTTTGATCTTTGTTACAACTATTGTCATAACGCCATACGAAAATAAAAACGATTAATTCAAAATTCTTAACATTTAACGGTAAAATAAACGTGCTTAACGATAATATTTCCTCTTCAAATCTCCACTTTAAGCGATTCCCGTGTTCCGCCATCCTGGAAATATGACGTATCAAAATAGCGCATACTGATTGGATGAGTCTCTGGAAAAATTGTGTGTAGAGACAATTTTATCAAGACAGCTCTGTAAAAGTTGAGCAAGTTCGGTGTGCGCTATCACACTGGAAGTAGAGAAAAAATTTTCCGAAAAATCGACGCTGATCAGTGGTTGGCTCTAAAATCGCCTATAAACGCGTCGTGTCTTATACGCGCTTAAACAGAATAGCCCATTCAGCGAGAAAACATAAATGTGGCAAACTTTGGTGCTAAAATAGCAACCTTTTATGTTTACTTTCGGTATCAGTTCTCCGCGAACAGATGTTGTGTCTACGACAAGATTTTCTTCTTTATTTTCCTATGCAGACGATTTTCATTACAGAGAAGCATATTACTAAATGTATAAAGAAGTCAATTTTATGCTGACATCTGAGGAAATCTTCTATTCTTTTTTTAGTTAAGTTTCATTCTTTTTTTTTTCTCTGGTTAAAAATGAAAGGAATGGATAACTTTGTTTTATTTTGTCACATATGATAGTTTAACTATTTGTTAAAAAAAAAAAAAGCGGTATATTTTTTTGAAAGATATCCTTATTGTAAATTCACACACCCTGGGGGCAAAGTGACGATCCTACATACACACAACTTTTTCCTAGTTAACTACAGCTATTATACATAATTAATATTATTTTCTGAATCAATCGTTAAAAATAACTCTCGCATGCACATAAAATACGAAATTTCGTCCCATACTGCCATGTTGAAAATTATGATAAAATGGGATGATAGTACCATCTGTTGAGTGAACAATCTGAATGCTGTTGGCCCTAGTTTAAGTAAAGATCAAACTAAATAACAAGTTTGGTTAAACCTTAAATGAATAATGAACAAGATGGGGCATGCGTGTTTTAGTTTATGTATAAAATATCTAAGTATGTTGAGCATAGGGTTATAGCAATGCTACAACGTGATTGGTTGACGATATATTGACAACTTTTTGAGTCGTCTTCGACTCCCGTCGCCGGCAACCGGAGATAATAATAATTTGATTTAGGGCTCAGGGTCCACTGCTTTATTCACGTTACTGCTTGAGCATCTATTGCATAAATCAAATATGCATTGTTTCCCCGTTCTGAGAAAATAATAATATAATTAATAAATAAAGTAAAACGCATTGTATAAAGGAAAGAATGAAAAGTCAAACAGCGATAAATGCGCCAAGGATGAATCAGTGGCGGATCCAGAACTTGACTTTTGGGGGGGGGGGGGGGCTAAGATTTTTCAAAGTGTTATTCTAGACCAATACAAAAATTACAATTGCAATATTTAATTATGAATGTCAGTGTTTTTTTTTTTTTTTTGGGGGGGGGGGGAGCTTCAGCCTCCTAGCCCCCCCCCCCTTAAATCCGCCACTGGGATGAATACCTTATTTCAGGAAACTTGGAAGTTTAGTAACAAGTGCTGGTAATTTGTTAGACAGGGACCGTAAGCATTTGAGTATTGAGACGCACTATCTTGTACATTATTCATCTAAAGGTTAAACTTCGTTGGTTCAGGAGACACAGCATCCACAAAATTAAGGATACATACACACAAAAACAGACAGACAAACAAATATGTTCTAAAAAGGGTCAAATCGTGCTTAACACATCTCAAAACATGTAAATGCGTCAAAAACAGGAGTTCAAAAATTTTCACGAATATAATATTTTCTTATATATATATATATATATATTTAAGCATATATATTTTCTTATATATATATTTATATATATATAAGAAATATTATATAAGAATTTCTTATATAATATTTTCTTATATAATTTATATATATATATATTTATATATATATAATTTAATATTCCAATATATATATATATTTAAGAAAGTTCCAAAAGAATAGTTAACTGAAATATCCGCCTTTCAAAACCATTTGTCATCATCTACACAATATCCATGTTTTAAATTAAATTATCTTAATTAATGATTTTATTAATTTTAATTTCTACATTTTTATATTTACATGTAACATACTTCATTATTATTTTAGGATGTTCAGATAAATTAAACTGAAAACAATAGACTTTTTTGTTATCGAAATTTTATTTATTAGTATCACCCAGTGGTCGAAACTCGACCACTTTTTTGCAAAGGGAAGCAAAACAATGTAACTGCCTTCTCTTAAACGAAATTAAATTGCAACGCAGTTGCGGCAATTGTTTGTCGATATGCATTCAAACTGAATATCAGCAGAGTTTTACTTAATATATTTCTCTAAGTTTCGTACACTGTAGATGCTGAGCCTTTCCTGAAATGAGAGGAAATCGTAACGGGGAAGAGTCCCCTTTTGGGTGGTAATAGCCCAAAAGCTAATATGCACCTTATCAAACCAAGGTACAACCAAACATCAAATTCGGTTAAATTAATTACATTGGTTCATAAACTAGAGTGTTTGAACTCAAAAAGACAGATATTTTCTAAAAAGGGTTGAATTGAGTTCGGGAAATCTCAAAAGGTGTAACTTCATCGAAAACTGAAAATCTAATTTTTTTTCTGAATTTTCTACTTTCTTCTTATGTATTCAGAGGATAGAATAACAAATCCACTTTTTAAAAAACAAGTAGTCAGTTTCAGTTAATTAAAATGCAAGGAAATCTCAAAACGTGTAAATTCATCGAAAACCAGAAATCGAATTTTTTTCAGTATATTCTATTTTCTTATCATGTATGCAGAAATTAGTAATAAATCCACCTTTCTAAAAAATAAGTAGTCAGTTTCAAATAATTGAAATGCAAGAAAATCTCAAAACATTAATCTTCATCGAAAACTGAAAGTCTAAACTTTTTCTGAATCTTTTACTTTTTTCTTTTTTATGCAAAGGATAGAATAATAAAGCTACTTTTTAAAAATAAGTTGTCAGTTTCAGTTAATTGAAATGCAAGGAAATCTCAAAACCTGTAAATTCGTCGAAAACGGGAAATTGAATTTTTTTTCGTATCTTCTACTTGCTTCTTTTACATGCAAAAGCTAGTAATAAATCCACTTAAAAAAAATATATATATATAAGTAGTCGATTTCAGTTAGTTGAAACGCAAGGATGGATGAATGGTTGGGTTTTACGTCGCCCTAGTGCTGCGCAGATTGAAACGCAAGGAAATCTGAAAAAGTGTAAATTCATTGAAAACTGGAAAAATACATTTTTTTTTTTTTTTGTATCTTCTACCTTCTGCTTATACATGCAGAAGCTAGTAATGTATCTATCTCTTTAAAAATAAGTAGTCACTTTTATAGTAATAAATCCTTTTTTTTTTTTTTTTATAAGTAGTCAATTTTATTTATTTGGAATGCATTTTATTTTAGTTTAAAAATATGTTAGAGCTAATGCAAATCACCCAGAAAAAAAAAAAAAAATAGAGCTTTAATAAATCAAATCCCTTTTTTAATTTGCTTATATTTTCCACAGTATAATCTTTCGAACTAACACTCATTCACTGAAATTTCTACCATTTTAATGACTGCTTTCTCTTAGAATAAAAAAATCTGTAGTCGAGAGTATAGTGGACATCTGTACAAATTACTATGTCAATGGTTTTATTTGAGTTTTAAGAAATTCTAACATTTAACAACTTTCTACTTTAGGTAGAAAGTTTAATATAAAAGAATACTTGAATAAAATGGAAAAATGCATAAAAGAGTATTTTTAAACACCTTCTTGACGTCGCAAGAAAATAATTTTTATATTCTGCAAATCTGGCTAATCATATTTTTCGAATGGTACCATTTTCAACCCTCTACTCTTATAATTAATGTATTTAAAATGTACCTCAAATTTCATAGATAACAAGTTGAAACTCAAATAATATTGTTTTATTTAATGTTATATTGTTTTAATTTTCAAATTTCATTATTATTTAAAAAAATTTCATACAAATATAACTGAAGACAGTAAACCTTTTTTGTAATTTTAAAGAAATTTCTAGCAGAAATTGAAACTGAATTTATGATACTCAAAATAATATTGTTTTATTTAATGTTAATGTTATATTGTTACATTTTTTATATTTCATTTTTGTTTTAAAATTTTTCATATAAATTAAACTGGTTGGTTGGTTGGGTTTTTACGTCGAAATAATGCTGCGCAGATGGGCAATTGGCGACGGTCTGGGACACACCCCTAGAGGTGGTCCGGAGACATGCCATCGCAATTTTGATCCTCCACGGAAGGGATGGCTCTCCCGCTTCGGTGACCCCCAGAGGTATAATTTTTGATGGGAACATGGAGGTCATTGCGACCACGACAGATTTTACGTGCACCAGCCACCATTAGTGTACACGACGGTCTTTGGCCGGCTTGAGTACCGAACCCGCAATCTTCCAATTACGAGGCCGGTGCTCTACGACTGGTCTACCGCGGCCCAAAATTAAACTGGAAACAATAGACTTTTCTTTATTATTTAAAATATATTTTTTACAGAAATTGAAACAGCATTCATCAGGCACTAAATAGTGTTGTTTTATTTAATGTTAATGGCACATTGTTATATTTTTCATATTTTAATGTAATTTTAAATTTTCCGTATAAATTAAACCGGAAACAACACAATTTTTTTTTTCTACTTAAAATATTTTTGTAAGAAAATGTTAAACTGCATGTATCAGACTCCCGATAATGTTATTTGAAATATATTTCTAACAGAAATTAAAACTTCATTTATCCGACTCTAGATAATGTTGTTTGAAATATAAATTCTAAAATATTAAAACTCTTTCATCATTTTTCATCATCGAAAAATTTAGTTTTAATAAAAGAGGAAACTGCTCCTATCATTTCTCTCACAACATCTGAACACCTATCTTTAGCATAATACCCGTATTTACCCGTTTTACGTATTACAAATAGTGATTTGCCTCATTTCCACTGACCAACTATGTATCACGGATGATTCGAAGTTGAATGGTCATTCAGTGGTCCGGACTGCTGAAATCCTATTGTTCAATAATAGACAGGCGGGAACTGTATAATACATTATGAAATGTTCTATCATCATCAGTTCTCCAGTTAGCCTCTTTGTTCCAACCATACGGTGCAGTCAGATGCATTTGGGTTTAACTCCACAAGTGATGTCCTCTCTTGATTTAATGCAACATACAGACATATGGAGTTCAACAAGAGCGTTAAGGATGGAATTAGAATAAATACATACGGATTTTTATCACATTGTTTACATATCACGTAAAATCCCGTTCTTAAAAAGAAGGATCCCTTCTTTTAGGCATTCCTGAAATCAAATGTTTACTTTAAAAAAACTGTTTTACGCATCCGTGCACTTTATGGCGTATATATACGCCAGTGGCATTTTCAGCATCGATTTATGAGAATAAAATTTAAATAACTGAATCACAAAAATGTAAAATCATTCTGCTAAATAGCACAACTCTTTATAGGGACACCAAAAATCGGCGCTTACTGTTCGAGATAGGAAAATATTATATGTGCTACTTTAGAGAGAAACTAAAGTGAAGTTGCTGAACTATATTTAACATTTTGTACTTCAAAATCTGATATCAGTAAATTTTGACACTTTTACAGGAAAAAAATTGTAATTTATCATTAATATCTATTTTTTCTTCTATAATCTGAAGCTAAAGAAAATATCATATAATTTATTAGATTTTAATAGATGAAATTGATATTTCGAATTTTATTATTATTCTGAAATGCTTGAATGAAAATTGTCCTTTTTATGCCTGAGAAAAGTTTTATCATTTTTTTTTTTTTTTTAAGTACGTTTATGAGAATTTATATACATATTATTTATTTTTGTGTTATGGTATTATATTCCAAAATTTTACTTATTAAAGCAAGTTACTATTTGAAGAATTATACATGTAGAGATGTTTGTAATATTTTATTTTAAACAAAATACTGATTTACCCATCTGAGTATTCATAATTTGTTCTTTTAAAGAATTCCATCAAAGTATAGATTACGTATTATTTATTTAATTTTATAGCTATTGGAAAAAAAAAAAAAAAAGGTGAATTTGGAAGAAATCCTGTATATACATACATGGTTCCGCCTTTTTTTCTGATTTTTTTTTTTTTTTTTACTACATTTATATTGCAATATCTCTATATTATGTCTTCACGATCAGTTAAGGTGAAAATTGCTGCATAAAAATAGTGTTGTAAAAATCAGGGAAAATGTCGGAACTGTTCCATACATGCATATACATCCCGCGACAAAAGTATAGGTACAAAGGGTTTTTTCTTTGATTTTTCATAAAATAACATTATCTAAATTGTGCTTATCATTTATTATTATCATAAAATAACACTATTCCCGGACTAATTTTTGTTTTAAGACTAATTTAGAAAAATTTTAAGACTAAAATTTTTCTAATTTAAGACTACACACTGCGACAAAAAGATAGGAACAAAGGGGTTTGTTTTAAAATTTTGAATATGATTATTTTGAATATGAATATTTTGAATATGATTCAAATATTTAATATGTTTTTGATATGATAATATTTTGTTATGATAATAAATGATCAGTACAATTTAGATAATGTTATTTTATGGAAAATTTGAAAAAACCCTTTGTTCCTATCTTTTTGTCGCGGAGTGTAGTTTTGAATTAGAAAAATTTTAGTCTTAAAACTTTTCTAAATTAGTCTTAAAACAAAAATTAGTCCGGGAATAGTGTTATTTTATGATAATAATAAATGCACAATTTAGATACTGTTATTTTATGAAAAATCAAAGAAAAAACCCTTTGTACCTATCTTTTTGTAGCGGGGTGTATATATAATCTGTACCCCGGAGGTAAAGGACACAATGTTCTTTTGTTTTACATGAGTACATTATCACTTTAATAATCTGTTAAAGTATCATATTCGTATTACCGCTAAACTATAAAAAATGACGGTATTTTTTACAGTAAAATGTACTGGCAAAAAGGAGTGCCAGAATATTCTGCTGTTAAAATAATAATAATAATAATAACAATAATAATATACAAAAGAAACATCTGTAAAAGTGTCTTTTTAACAAATATTTCCGCTGTAAAAATTAGCATTATTTTTCACAATGTAGATGCAAAGAAATGCATTTAAACATACATTTAAAGTTGAAAAACTGTACAGCTACAGTTTGCTCCCCTGTACAGTTACATTTTTTGGGGCATGGTGTGATTTACCTCCGGGGTACAGACATATAATTGCAGAAGTTTTAGATATTTTCCGGAATAATTACAAATTAATGACAAATACATTTGAAAGGTGTACGTTCCAGGAGTCGGTACAGTGACACTTTTTTATTACCACTACTTTTATAAAGCAAACTCTGTAATTGCAGATAACGATTACAAATTATTACCTTTTCTATTAACTGTAGTGCTATAAAACACATATCCTTCTTAATTTTAATATTTCTTTATGGAAACAAACAAACAAACAAACAAACAAACAAAAAAAAACCTTATATATTATTAAAATTAATATTTCAATGTTTTATCAAACGGATGGTGCTAGATAATCATTTTTAACTGCAACCAATATTTCAGTATGAAGTTATACCATTTTAGTGGAGCTTCCTACTGAAATGGCACCATTAAAAGGGTAAAAGTTTGCACAAAAATATTGGTTGAAACTAACTGGAATCATTTTTATGGTGAAATGTAAAGTTTTATTTTTAACAGTGCAATGACTAAGACTATAACGATTTAAAGCATTTAATTTAATTTCAAAACCCTTTGTAACATAGCTTAATATTTAATTTAACCTTGAATATATAAAGTAAGTTTGTTAACTGTAGGTAGATGTGTGTAACAACTGAAATATTTTGTAACAGATAATTTAGCTAGATTTTTTCCTTGTTGGTTATTCTTCTTTTGTTTTATCCAGGAATAGTAATGTCAAACTAGTCCTTAAAATTAACTATGAACAGATTGGTATGTAAATTCAATACCAACTTCGTTTCAAATAATTAAAAAAATATTCAGAATATTAAACATTGTTTTATTTTGTGTTCTATCTATTTATTTTTTCCGCCGGTGAGAGAGCGCATAGATTTGTATAGTTTAATGTGATAAGTTTTAAGGTTCCTGTTATAGAATAATTTCTCAAACAGAAAAAAAAATGTAACATTTAAAAATAGGCACGGGTAGTACAATAAACCCGCACTAAAATCCATATAGTTTCGCGAGTGAATATTCTCTTTTCTATGGACAGCTTTGTAAAAGAAATAACACTAGAAATAACATTAGTAATCAGTAAAATATATATATATATATAATTTTTCATACTTTTATATATATACTAATTTTGCTGTATTAAAAAAAAAAAAAAAAAAAAAAAACTTTACAATTATGTATTACATCAAAGAATGCTTTATATGCTTTTCAGATAAGTAAATTTTATAGACAAAATTTTTTCTAAATGAATATGTCTGTTAACGTTTAATTTCTCCCAGAAAATAAGGTTATAAAATAGCATATATTGATAACTTTGCTTATATATCAGTATATTTCATATTTTTGCATATAGGGCACAAACATATTTTCACGAATTTTAGTGTAATATGTGAAATGGAAAAGTTCATTTCAAAATCTTAGATATTAAAATTTTTCCATTTTACACGAATTTTTCCGTGAATGAACAGAAAATAATACTAATATAATGTAAGTACCCAAGAGAACCATAAAAGTCCTAATTTGAAAAATTAATTATCAATAATTAATATTTTCTTAAAGTTTTTATAAAAAATTTCATTAAATATTTTCAATGTTAAGAATTGTTTTTTTAGAGATCATTATTGATAATACACATTTTATGAATGCATTTTTGAAGGCTATTTTGCACTTAATTAAAGAACTATTAATGAAAGCATTACCGGTTTCGAAAGGATGTGGCCTTTCTTATTCAGGTGCGAAGTACGAGCTACTGTCTTGGAGGCAAAAGCAAGGCTGAAGACCAACACCAAGACTTTTTCAATATTGCTTGAAACTTGAAGAAGAAAGGCTTTGTCCTTTCGAAACCAGTAATGCTTTCATCAATTTTATACGTGTGAAAAAGTTTTGAAATTTAAATATTTAGTACTTGTTATTTTCTCTTTAGAGAACGTATTGACATTGGGTAAAAATTTTCAAAATTAATTTTTGCTATAATTTCACGTTTTAAGGGCTCTGAATCCGAAAATCATTTTTTAGCGCTATACCCTTACATATGTTTATATATGTATTTAAGTCACTTATCAAAATAACTTAGACAATTTTTAGCAGAAAGCCAAAATTCCGTATTCTAAATCTGTATAACTTGGTGATTTTATGGAAATCTAACAAATATTTTTTTGCTATGATCTACAAAAATATTTAAGTGCATTACATGTATGGGGAAGTTTCTCGCTGGTATTCTTAATAGCATTATATTCTGTTAAAAAATAATAATTCAACATACATTTTTATATGCATAGTAAAATATTCATATAAAACATGTGTATATATGTTTCGTGTTGAATATGAAATGGAAACTATTCAATCTTTGTTTATGGGAGTCACACAAAAGAATTTGGATATATTAGGGGTATAAATGGAAATCGCTTGAAATGTATTTAATGTTTAGTTATACGTTTTTCTTGCTATTTACAGATACTTACATAGAGTTTAATAAGATGGGCTGGGTAAAAATGTTCTGAATAATTTGAAAGAAATTAATAAATAATAATAAAAAGAAGCACTAAAACTTAGGTTATGCATGTTACTTATTATACTATATTTAAATACACTACGTGATGGGTATGCAATTTATAGTCTACTAGCAGGCTTTGCCCACTTCGCTGGGCACTATATTTAAACGATTTCTTTGTAATTGAATATATTTCGATTGTCGACTATTTTCGTCACAGCTTTAGTATGGGACCTCCTTGGCAATATCAAACATTTTTTGATCTTCTCGAATCTGTACAACAAAACTATTATTAAAACAAATATTTTCGAAAACAGTCCAATAGCAGTTGTTAATTCTTCGAATATTCTGGAAACAGTTGAAGCTGTTACTCGTACAGTATAAATCATTATTCGGTGAATGTTCTGGGACAGTCCAAAAAATAGTCACTTGTTCCACAGAAGTAAAGCAGATAACATCAAATACTCCAGAATAAAAATTTTCGCTCACTCACGAAAAATGTCCAGTCTGTTAGAGTTCAGTCCCTAAAGTGCAATCACTTAGAATAGGTCTCTGAATAACTCTGAATCGCAGTGACTGCATACTCTTTCGCAAAAATCATCTCACTCCTATTTATAACTTTTAGCGATGGGGCATGGCGATGACTCCATCGAGAATCCCTTAGTAAGCTCAAGGTCTATGTTCCCGTGTATCGGAGAGCTTCGAAACTTCAGGAACCCTAAACTACCATTTTTCGCCAAATTTGGTCGCCCACTCGCCAAGTTTGTCGCCATGAATATGCTTCCCATTAAACATATCTTTATTTAGTTATTTAAATATTAATTTGAATTAATCAAATATTTTTGCCCGACAGCGTGCAAGTGTATTCACACACAGCAGCTCATTTATATGTATGTTAAATTAGCGTAGTGATTGGTATTAAAAAAATAAATAAATAAACATTATCGTGCTACACAACTTTATTATATCCCTCCCTTGGCGGCTTTTGAATTTTTGTCGCCATATTAGCGATTTTTTTTTTTTTTTTTGTATAATTTCTTGCATAAAAATAGAAAGCGTTTTATCGGACATCTTTCCGTTAATATATTGGGAGTACAAATTAATTCGGTCCGTTTTTTTTCGTTAAAAAAACATTTTATTTATTATCAAAATGAAAAAACATGTTATTCAAAGTATTGTCCATCGGTAGCCACAACTTTTGTCCACCTTTCTGGCAATTTTCGGATTCCATCTCTGAAAAATGAGTCCTCTCTGGACGCAAACCATGAATCGAGCCATTCTTGAATTTCTTCGAAAGAAGTGAAGCGGTGTCCAGCCAAATCGTGATGCATCCGTCGGAACAACCAATAATCAGAAGGAGCAAGGTCTGGCGAATACGGCGGGTGGGGTAGAACCTCCCATTTCAACGTTTCCAAGTAATTTTTAACGACAATTGCCACATCGCTTTTCAACGTCGCGCGGTTTCAACTCGTATGGGACCCAATTTCCTTGCTTTTGAACCATTCCCATTTTTTTTAAGCGCACGGAAATTGCTTGCTGAGTGACTCCCAACGATCCTGCAAGCTCTTGTTGCGTTTGGCACTGATCTTGATCGAGCAATTCCTCCAATTCGGCGTCTTCGAACTTTTTCGGCTGGCCCGGGCGCTCATTGTCTTCGACACTAAAATCACCATTTTTGAAGCGTCGAAACCACTCTCTACATGATTTATCACATGGCGCAGATTCACCATAAACTTCCACAAGCGATCGATGCGCTTCAGCGGCACTTTTCTTCCAATTAAAAAAGAAAATCAAAACTTCCCGCAAATGTTGTTTCTTTAGCACAAAACTCGACATATTGAATGCTCAAAGAACCAATGTTGTTGTATAAAACTCGAAGCTTCGTTGACTGAATATGGTTGACAAAGGTCAAACCTTTCTAACAATGCCAAAAACATCTATCATTATTCAGTAAACAAATCAGCCAGAGCCATCTATTGAAAACGGACCGAATTAATTTGTACTCCCAATATAAGAACCCTTCATATTCTGTTTATTTTATTAATGGTTTTTAGGTTTAAAATAGTGCTTGCTAAAATAAATTTTCTAATTTTAAAACTGCACTTTTTTTTTCTATAAAATCTGCTCAGATAAAAGTAGATCCTTTATGTGACTACTATTTTAGTTTATTTTTTTATTTTTTTCGTTTTGTAATATTGTATAAAGTTTATATTTTTGATGCTTTGGTGCTAAAATCGCTGTTGCTAAATTAAACCTCAAGAACTTTAAAATATCTTTCAAATGATATATTAAAAAAAATTTAATCATAATTAGAAATTGAAATATTGAAATTTGAAAATATTACAGCGCCATAAAAGAAAACTGATTCAGGACACCTCAAAACGTGTAAATCTGGTGAAAACTTTCGATAATTTAAAAGAACTTAAAAATATCTTTCGAATGATGTATTAAAAATAATTTAATCATAATTAGAAATTGAAATATTGAAATTTGAAAATATTACAGCGCCATCTGGCGGTACAAATTTCTGTATTCCACTGTTCGATTCCAAATCAAAAAAGCGTTCTAATGATGTATTACTTATGAAATTATTTTAATTAGTAGCTGAGATGCAAAAGAAAACCTAATCAGGAGACCTCAAAGCGTGTAAATCGGGTGAAATCTCGCACGCATCGCGAGTGGTGCACACCTATTTCTTCCCCACCCTTTCAGCCCCTCCTAATTAACCTACGTATACCAATTTTGAACGGTCTAACTCAATTAGCTGAGATGCAAAAGAAAACCCAATCAGAACTCCTTAAAACGTGTAAATCAGGTGAAAACTTTCGATAATATAAAAGAACATTAAAATATCTTTCAAATGATGTATTAAAAATAATTTAATCATAATTAGAAATTGAAATTTTAAAATATTAAAGCGTCATCTTGCGGTAGGAATTTCTGTAATGTACAGTTCGATTCCAAATCAACAAAGCTTTTTAATGATGTATTACTTATGAAATTATTTTAATTAGTAGCTGAGATACAAAAGAAAACTGATTCGGGATACCTCAAAACGTGTAAATCTGGTGAAAACTTTCGATAATATATTAAAAATAATTTAATCATAATTAGAAATTGAAATACGCGTATTAGAAGAAAATTTAATTTGCAATTAAAATGTAAACCTTTGACGAAAATCGATGAAATTTGAACTGCAAGTTTATTTTGTGGTGTTAACATTTTATACCAAGTGTCGTGCGCGAATTCGAAAAATTGAAGAAAATAGAAATTTGCAATTTTTTATCCCGCTTAAAATACATCTGATTATCAACGGCAAGTGTTTTTTTTTTTTTTTTTCGCTTCCGAGCAGAAATCTCTCTTCCTTGAAGTGGTTCCCATGGTAACGAGAAACGGCAATGGAAGGAAGGTCGCCTTATTCAAATCAATGCTTTAATGGCTAAAATAAAAAAAAATTATAACTCAATTAGTTTTTGAAATTTTCTCTCAATCTTTTGGGAATTGAATTATGGAAGCAAGATCCATATACAAAAAAAAAAAAGAAATGATTTATCTCTAAACGCTTTTGAGATAAAAAATGTTTTGTGAAAAAATCGATGTTTCGTACAATCTAAAAATATGGATCGCTAATCCGTATTTTGTAAAAATGTTTGTATGGTTCGAAAGAAGATTAAATGACCTTTCTGAATATATCAATTGTTAAGAAATGGAACAGTTACTCGGTCGTACAGGGCGTTTCAAAAAAGACGATCGAAAAAAAAAAGAGAAAATTTCGACCCTTTAAAAAAAAATTTTAAATATAAAAAATCCGTATTTTTTTTTTAAAAAATTGTACCGTAAAAATTGATAATAAATGCTCTTTCTCGTGGTACAGGTGTATTTTCGATATTTCCAACAGATCGGCAGCGATCGCTTTACAAAATCCCACGAAATTTCTTCTTTCTCCTTCTTCTTTTGAGGTAAGCGGTCCCGGTCGAAAATGATGATCGCGTGCCATTTTGAATCGTTTTGTCGTTAGACATGGGTCGACATTTTAATTAATAATCTCCGCTAATTAGGGTCGCATCGTTTAGCAAATTAGATAACGTACATATGCGATAAATTCTCCGTCCGACTGTACCTGTCCGAAGACCGGGCGACCATTAGCGGCGGAGCCTTAGCTGTTTCAAGCCGTTTCTCACAGACAGACAGACACACACACAGACAAACGCGTACAGATTTTAATAATATAAGAGATATTAGCATCGTAAACTATATTAGCACTTTATCAATGTGTAAAAAAAAAATTAAAATTAAAAATGACGTCAATTTTTGTGAGATGCATACTTTATTTTTTTTATATAATTTTTTTATTGTTCACGTTCAGATAAATGTATTTATCTTCCTGTTGGGAAAAAAAATAAATTCGTATGTATATATGTATATATATATATATATATATATATATATATTTTGGCAACAATTAAATTATGGATAAAATTTAAATGGCTTATTTTTTGCTATTATTAGCTTATTATTTTCATATTTTTATTAATTAAAAGAAAACTAAACAAAAATTCGAAAATCTGACTTCGATGTGCACAATGACCCTTCGGCACCTTTGTGTTAAATCTCGTGACTGTCCGAGCTTCCGTTTTCGAGAACAGTGAAATATACATACATACATATATATATGTATACAAACATTCCTCACTGTTATTTTGATATAACTATTTGAATTTAATAACATTTCATTATTCATTTACAATTCTTTTTACACGAATAGCATCAAAATTACGTACAAAATTGACTTGTTCATGTCATCAATTAGAATACCTTTGAAATTGTGAACAACCAGTTTCAATATAGAAGGCAATGCACTGCATTTGTTTCTAAATTTTTCTGAATTAATTTTGCAATTACTTGCAGCATTAATCAAGAGAGTATTTTTTAAGTTATTTAAAGGAATCATCAAAAGGTCTTGTCATGTAATGATATAATTTTAAATATTTAAAAATATCGGAAAAATTTACTGAAGTATTCCAGTGTTTTGTTTTCACATTTATTTGGGAGCACGTGTTAATCTATGTAAATGTGTGACAAGCTGGCTAAAAACATAAAAAAAAAAAAAAATGTCTGCTGTGACTCCACTTGATTTGGCTTTCCTTCATCAGGTGCAAAATACACGTGCTACTACTTTGGAAGCAAAAGCAAAATTTAGTTTTTATTTTGCCTCCAAAGAAGTAGCATGTGCTTTTTTGCGCCAGAAGAATAAAGGCCACATGTTTTTGATACCGGCAGGGCTTCCCTTTATTTTATGATGTGTAATGAAATTTTTATGTTTAAATATTTATTGTACACCAGTTTCTTAATTTGCAGTGTTTAGTAATTTAAATTTGCAAAGAGAAATAATTTGGAAATGCATGTGCAAAAAGCGTACCCCAAGCGGGCGCAGACATTCTAGTATTTAAGAGCAAATATTACTTTTCATTCATAAAACTAAAATTTTAATTGTGTAACTTTATTTTGGTTTACAATTCACCCACATTTAGAATAAATTCCTAAATCAGATGGAGAATGAAAGTTTGTTGCTTTCTTTTTTTCTCACTCTCCTCTTTACTCCTTCTCAAAATCAAAAGATCTCAGGCATTTCAAATTCAACAAATCAGGTTAAAATTCAACTATATAAATAATACGGTTTTATATAAATATTTGCGATTAAAAAATTATAATAATAATAATAAAATACATATTTCTAGAGTCTGTAACTTTTTCTTACTTTCACAAATTTAAAAAAGAAAAATATTCTGAGAAAGTTAATTTGTAAAGTTACTTGGTATATTTATGGAATTATTACGAAACCAGCTATATTATTTTTTGTAGGAATTAGAATTATCGCCAATAAGTAGTTTTAGAATCTTTAAATTTGTTCCAAAAATAACGTAGAGGATATATATATATATATATATATATATATATATATATATATATATATATATATATATATGTTACAGATTAAAGCCTAAATTTATATCATTAATAATTTAAAACAAAAATATGATCATCTTGTCTTATTTTAAATATTGTTAAAAGTAATAAACTATTCTTTATTATTCTCTAAACACTAAACAACATATTTAATTTCAATTTAAGTTATTACAATATATAGGAGAAAAAGAATTAAATTCCAAAATTTAAGCGACTTTCTTTTCAAGATAAACGTCTAACTTGTGCTTCACTGCACATTTACATTAAATCATGCATCCCTTAAATCGTTTATAACAGATTACAGAAGATTGAGATGAATTGTTTACATACATTAAAAACGTAATTTTTTTAATTTTTTTTTTTCCTTTTTCTTTTTGTTAAAAAAAAAAAAAAAAATGTTCTATTAATTTTTAGCTGTCATATTGTGAAATGATAATTTGATTTGAATCATACTGATGTTCATACCAAAATGTAGCATCGCTCTACAAAATACAATCTTAAAATGAAAAATAACAGGTTTAAAAAAAAAAAAAAAAAAAAACCTTCCACTTCAACTAAGAAAAATAAATCACCTTCCAAAAACCTTTTGCAACTGATCATTTGTGTTCAAGCGCTCAATTAATTTCTGCTTGACAGCTAGAACTTACTTTTTTTTTTTTTTTTTCTCTTTTTTGATATTTTTGTTTTAGTTCTTTTTATTTCTTCAAGAGATCTGGGTTTCTTCTTCTATATCTATTTATTTTGGGGTCGCATGCATTCCCTGGTGTTTTGTGCGATTGTCAAGGGGCGGCAAATCGATAAATGACTCCTTCAAGACGACTAACAGGTAGTTTTCTTCCGGCTAAATGCCACATTAAAAAAATGTCGGCATTAACTGCTCATGTGGGGGCGGAAACAAATTAAAAAATGCTTTTTATTTTCTTTGTAACAAGAGAATTTGATTAATTCCTAATATCATTCAACAAAGCAAATGATGTTGGGTAACGTGGTCTTTTCAAAATTCTACGTTTTCAAGATTTAAATCACTTATTTGTTGTTAGAAAACAAACTTATTTTCTTTTGTCTTAATATACATATTTTCTGTTTAAATAGTTTATATGTATATATATATATATATATATAATTTTAATTATTTAGTACCATAGTAACAATCAGCAGACAAACGATAGATAATTAAATTAAATATTAATTGAGATTTATTTCGATTAAAAATAGTCACGGTAGTAATTTAATTTGAGTACCAATATGTTAAATAATTGTAATAATAATTAATAGTTATGGTATACGAATAAATAAGAAAATGAGGAAAACTTTAAAATATATATATATAATATGTTTATAACTGTAAATTGGATATTTTCGTTTATTTAAGTTAATTATAACTAAGAATCACCTATTTCAGTATAATTTTTATTTATAAAGAGTTGTATTCTAAAAAATTATAAACAAATAAAAAATAAATAATCGGCAGGTTAATGTATATACATTTTTGAGCATTTATTTGTATGCTTTTTTGGTGTTGGACATGGACAATCATGACAATTTTGTACATTCTTGTAAGTAAAGATTCACCGATTCTCCTGTATGCATATGATTCCTCGTCAATAAAGCACTAGTTAGAACCTATATGATATGCAAAATTTCAAAATAAAGATATAAAGTATTTTCGAACTTCGATTTCTTCAAAATTCCAGTTTTATAGACATTATGTAAATGTACGATTTAAATAAATGAAAAGTTACCATAGCACAAACCTTTGAACTTACAATTACCTTTTTTTAAACTTTGAGTATAGGAAATAAAACAATGCGTTTGAAGAAGTAATAAATAAGATATAATTGCTCATTTGACTGTGCTTTCAAAATTAAATAAAAAAGTGAGTGAATGTTGTTCTAAATACAATATATTAGATATATAGATATTCTTGTACTTTTTCTGGTTCTGCTTAAATTGAAAATTTCTGCAATCTAAATAAGCATAATATTAGAGATTACTAACTACACAATTAACAATGGAATTATTATTATTATTATTATTATCTTAATATTGTTCACTTTCCTATTTTTTTCTTGCTATTATTTTGAATCAATAGAATAAAAAAACCGTGAAATTTATTTCTAAATACAATGAACAAAATTTTCAAATAATCTACTGTACCAACTGTTCATTTTTTTTTTTTTTTTTTTTTTTAATAATTATATATCTTGACAATTTTTAAGGAATTGGTTCTTTTTTACAAACAATAACTAACTGTTTTGTTTTTTCCTTATTATTTATTTAATGGAAACAATTATACTTTAAATATTTCTTAAAATCCGAAAATAACTATTATATTTGTCGATAATCATAAATTGACGAAATTAGAGCTACTTAAAACAAAAATGTTATTTAAATTTATTTTTATTATTTTTTTTTTAATTCTCTAATTGAAATATTTTATGATACAGTCATTTCCATCAGGCTGATATAAACTATTCATTTAATATCATTAACATTACTCACTATCCTTTGTCGTTTTCTCCGAAACTCGCGTAAATACGGGCTAGGACCCCTTAGAAAGACCCCCACGGAGGGCATTCCTCCTGTAGGCCTAGGACACATCAGGAGTCAATCGGCCTTAAATCCTACAACCAACCAACCAACCTTTGTCGTTTTCAATTACATCTTAAAATTTGTTTAATTATCGTATTATAATTAAATGTGATAGAAAAGTAACTTAAAATAAGTGGAATTTTAGTTTATTTTAGTATCAGCTATAATGTTTCTGTTTTTTTTTTTTTTTTTTTTTTTTTATAGAAAACTGTTCTTTTTTAAACAATCACAAAAGTTTATCTTTTTCTTCCTTACATATTTAAAGAAAAAACTGCATATATATATATACATAAAAACTGCATATATATATATATATATATATATATATATATATTTATAAAAACTTTGTTCTAGTTCTATTTATTTAATAATTCAGGTTTTACTCCCTCCGATATTTAAATTTTATCTTATATATATATATATATAGATAGATAAATAGATATTCTTTAATATTAATTATACATGATGTATATCCATTTAATATTTTTTATAGATTATTTTAATGCTCATTATATATGTGTTAATGTGAATTCTTTTTTATATAATACAGGCTTTCAAATGATATATCACAAGTATATATATTTTTTATTTTTTTCACTTTAAGGTCAAACATTTTGACATTTGACCTCTAATATCTCATAAAGTACACATTTAATTTTCTTTTGAAAATTATATGTTGTTTTTATATTTATTATCTATAACTATTGCAAATTCCAACATGGGACGGCCTTGGGTGCTGAGTTATAAATTAATATGCAACCCTAAATCAGTAATTTCATACTAACATAGCGTAAGTTTTTTCCATATTCTGTTCCCTAATTACCTTAGAGATATAAGATTGGCATCATTAGAAAGCTTATAATGCAGACTTTTAAATGATATATTTCATGTATATATCTTTTAAAGTTTTTATTTTAAGGTCAAACATTTTGAATTTAAACTTCAATGTCTCAAAAAGTATACATTTAATTTTCATTTAAAAATTATACGTTATTATTATGTTTATTATCTATAATTATTGTAAGTTTCAATATGGGGCGGCCATTTTTTTTTTTTTTTAGTAAAACGTACGTTATGTTAATAAGGAAATACTGGTAGAGTTTCATTTTAAATTATAACTCAGTATTCCATGGCCGTACGATGATGAAATTATAGATAATAAACGTAAGAATAAAATATAATGTATGTACTTTTTGAGATATTGAAAGTCAAATGCCAAAATGTTTGTCCTTAAAATGAAAAATAAAAAAAATGTATACAGTTGACATATCATATGAAAGCCTGTATTATAAGCTTTCTAATAATACCAATCTTATATATCTAAGTTAATTATGGTACAAAATATGGAAAAAACTTACGTTTTGTTAGTATGAAAATACTGATTTAGGGTTGCATATTAATATATAACTCAGCAACCCATGGTCGTCTCATGTTGAAATGTGCAGTAGTTATAGTTAATAAATGTAAAAATAACCTATACTTTTTAAAATAAAATGAAATGTGTACTTTTTGAGATATTATAAGTCAAAGATAAAAATGTTTGACCTTTAAGTGAAAACATTTAAAAATATATACTTGTGGTATATCGTTTGAAAGCCTGAATTATAAGCTTTCTATTTGATACTAATCTTTTATCTCTAAGTTTATTAGGAAAGAAAATATGGGCACACTAGACGAATTTCGAAAATTTGCATTTTGAAACCATTTTTTTTCAGCCCTGTATGTCAAAAACTAAAAGAGATAGGGACTTATTAATTGGTATAAATTCATTTCTCTATAGAACAAACAATTGAGCCCAATTTCATAAAAATCTGTGAGGGGGAGGGTTTTTGCTATGTTCATTTGAATGGAATGACACATTATATAATCTTTAAATATATATATATATATATTACAAAATATTCATTATAAAATGAAAATAAATTACAAATAGCCTTAAATCCATGTAACAAATACGCATTTAAATAACCGAATGTAAAATGCTGCCTATGAAGTTATGTACTCTCTGAAGTATTGCATTGTAAAACTATGTAGATCTATTTCACTTAGCAATGTTTTTATTTTGAAAAAAATCTATACCATCATAATAGTGATATTCATTTGTAGATTTCTGCAGAAGAGAGCAAAAATTAATCCTTAGAATGCATGCATAAAGCTTATTCTTTATTTAATATCTTGATAAATTATATGTAATTGAATAATAATGCTAGAAGAGCTTTAATATGACAGTACACAAATATTTAACATGATTTTGGAAATGCTTTAACATGAAAGGAAAAAGAAATGCATAATAATTGTCTATCCATACTAACTGAGCATATCTTCATATGTATATATCAACCAACCTTTATCTATCCATATATACATACATACATACATACATATATATATATATATATAATGAATAATTTAATTCCTTTACAATACTCAGCAAATGAAAGAAAGATGAAAATACCAACAATGAATAAGATATCGTAATAAAATTTAGTATTAAAATTTAGCAGTTAATAGATACAAAACAATACCAACACAACAAAAATAGAACTGATTTTAACTTATAGGTAAGACTGACACTAAAATGGTACGATACAGCTTAAGAACCAATAAAAGACAAAAACAATTTAAATTACTTACGCTAATGACAGATAAAATAACTAAAAGACCACAGAAATAATAATTGGATAAAATTGCTTAAAATTAGATGTAAAAACAGTCAGGGGGCATGTACTTCATAAAGCTGTGAAAACGGCATCGATTTCATAAAACAATATAGCTAATCATTGCAAGTTATATTGTTCCAGCCCCGATCGAGGCAGCAAAACCAATTTGAATGAGAAATTAAATTATTAAATCAAATCATCAAGGAATCCATAGAGAAAACTCGAAAAAAGCAGAATAGCCACATGTAAAACTTTTACACAAACTGGAGAATAGGAAGATGCCAACAAATTAATGGTGGATAGTGGTTGGGCTTTACGTCGCACTAGTGCTCAAATTAATGAAATTAAAAATAAAAGCATTGCAAACAACGATTAATCGATAAAGAATTAACATCTGAGCATTTTCATTAACGATAAAATTCACCGAGTAATTATTTATTAATAACTGAGTATATATATATTAATATATAGAGTTTAATTAATTATCCCTTTAAGTCGAATAATATCTCATTTACTTAGAAATTGAAACCGTATTTCCAACTCGTATTAATGAACTACCTTTTGACGAAATTTGTCTAAATATAAGTGATACTGATAAATTCATTAATTATGAACAACTTTTTTTGCAAAAATCGATTATTTGATAAAGAATTAACATCTGAGCTGTTTCATTAACGAGTAAATTCACTGAGTAATTATTTATTGAGTTACTGAAATTTTAATTTTAAGCTAGTTAAAGTATAAATTTGTTAAATTTTAATTCAAATTATACGTAAATCAATGAACATTAAAACTTTCATAGAAAGGATATTAATGCTAGAAAACATTAAGTCAGCAGTGAGCAAGCGCCATCTAGTGTTTAGCTAGATAAACAATAAGTCAGTTAAATTAATTCAGGTTCAAACAGACCAATGCTATAAGGAGTATTTTTAAGAAGTTTTAATTTCAGGTATTAAGAGAATATGTGGAATCATTTAAATAATTAGAGATTTGATTAGTGGATCTTGATAATGTTAAACCTAAAATATTTCAACTAAATATATTAAATTAATCCTAAATCCGAAGTTATTAGTAAGAATTAAATGTTAAGTTGTATGACTCTGCAATGTTAAGTTGTAATGCTTGTTGACTCAATCACAAGCAATAATCCCAAAGAGCACACATGTAAGGATAAGCAATACAAGGCAGTCAACAATTATTAAAGTTACTTTTATTTTATTTAGTTTAATCTTATATATATATTAAAAAAAAAAAAAAAAAATCTGATATGTCCCCATGACTAAAATCAATGCCCATATTGTAATGTCTTAGCACCTTGGGTTTTCCCAACAGACAGTAAAAAGGAATTTCACTATTTTCTTTTAGCGCATTTGAAAAAAAAAAAAAAAAAAAAAAAAAAAAAAAAAAGAAGAAGGGGTGGGGGGCAAGTGGCTTCTAACAGAAATTTTCTTAAGCAATATTGTAAGGGATTATAATGGAATAATTTTTTTTTTCCAATTCTGTGTGATATGTAACTATTTTCTGTGTTTGACAAATACATACGGATTGACAGAAAACACAGTGACTCAAGTTTAGCTGATCTGTACAAATTAAATCCCGCGAGATATTATTTAGGTTCCATGTATCTTCTTTTACTATTAAACTCTAACATTTAAAATGTTTGGATAAAGTATCGATTTCCAACAAATTTTGTGTTCGAACACTCTAAATTTTAATGTGATATTTAAGACCTGCATTACAGTGTATAATATTAAAAACATTGTATTTTATTTAAACTGAAATTTCCAGGACTTAGAAAAATTAACAATGCTTAGAACTTCGCTGATAACTAATACCCTTTATCTATCAAACTTTGATCTGAAATGATAAATTTTCTGTTTCATGTGTCCTATAGTTACATCATTTTCAACAAAGGTTTTAGATATATTTAAAATTCAATTATTAATATTCGTCTAAATTCTCTTTTGCCCCAAGTTTCCTCATGTATTTGCTGTCCTATTTCCTCTATCGTACAAAGAAGAAATCTAAATCTCGAAATTTCAGACGTTTTTATTAAAGACTTTTTCTTTATCTTATTATCTCTATCATAAACCTACTGCCGAATCCGGGTTAAAAACTGAAAAAGGGGAAAATAAATTAGAAATATCAGTCCTATCGTTTCAAATTTTAATTCCTTTCAGTCATTTAAAAAAGTACACGTCCCGTTACGAATTCGGTACCAAATGAAAGGGGTGATTTTTCTGAATACAGGGGTGCAAACAATTTTTCCACATGACAATTAATTTTTTTTTAAATTAACTAAAGTATGAAATTTATGTGTCAACTCTTAATTTTAAACTTTTGATGTTTTTAGAGTGAATCAAGCTTATAGAAAAGTCTTTAATTAAAAACTTTTTTTTTTAAATATTTTATTTATGTTTTATTTGTTACTACAAATTTCTGTTTCAAAATAATATTATTAATAAAAATTTTGACTTACCTCCATGTTTTCAAGTCAAATGACAAGAATTCGATATATAAAAAAGGAATTTCGCTTTTTTTTTTTTCTGTAATACTTTGAATACCCCTGATATCAGAACTAAAACGTGGGACCAAAACAGCGAGACCACAGTGATGGGACCAAAATAGCGGGACTAAAACGGCGGGACAAAAATGGCAGGAGCAAAACGACGGGACCAAAATTTTCTCGGGACCAAAGCGGCAGGACTAAAGTCGCGGGATCTAAAGTGTCATGTATCCACGTGTGTGAGGTTTAATAGGAATATCTGTGCAATAAATAAAAGAATACCACAATAACACATATGATTTAATTTTTTTATTTTAAATGAAAGAAAAATGCATCAATCAGTCAAAAGCACTTTTGAAATTGGATAATGTTAAAATTTCAAAAACATTTTTTGAAACAACTTTAAAAGAATGATAGCTATGTTTCAAAATCAAATAGAATTCTTAAACAATTATTTTTTTTAAACAATAATGTATTTATTTTTAGTCTTTATTTCTTAAACAATTGTAAACATTGAAATAAATAAATAAATAAACAATAAAAATTCGATATTGTTCTAATAATTATCACACGTTTGAATTTCATAAGTACAAAATCTATAATGAAAATTATCCGTAGATAGAAAATATTCCCTATAAATACATATTTATAATATAAACATAAAGTGAATTTATCTTAGTTTACTAACAGTTTTCCCATTATTTTTAAAACTAATGTAGGGCAATGAATAATAAAAAAAAAACATATTTATTTTAATTTCATTGCTTTATATAAATAATAAACTCTTTTATAAATTTAATTACAATTATTCGGATATTTCGAAATATATATGTTTCGTATAGTTCGTATATATATATATATGTTTCGTATATTTGCATAGTATATTTCAATTTCGAAATTTTATTTTATAATTTCTTTAGAAAATGATTTATTTTTATTTATTATTATTATTATTATTATTATTATTATTATTATTTTAACTATAAAAATCTCAAGAATTATTTTAGTAAATATTACCCCCCCCCTCCCCCCGCCGAGAAACTTTATGTAGTATTATGTAACCATATTTTTTTTTTTAACTGGATTCAATGTACACGCTTAAAAAGGGAATTAATTTCTGTATGGATCTATGATGAAACTATTTCGATTTTGTAAACGACCCCTCTAATAAATGTACTTCTTTTTCCCTCAAGGAATATTGTGTGCATTAAGAGTGCAGTGTGACATTTCTAATTCCTCTTTTTAAAATCTATTTCTTTTGTTCTTCTAAGTATTCTATCCGATTTATCTAAATATATTTATTTTTCTTTGTTAATTTTTTGGCAGAGTTTTTCACCTCTTTGCTCATTTCCATGCTCTTTCATTTTTTTTTTTTTTTTTTTTTTTTTTTTTTTAAATAAAGATTTAAATTTTTCAAGATTCAGGGGAAGAAATTCATGAGATTTTTCAAAGACTACTTGAACGAATCAAGAAATGGCCTGCGGGAAGGTATGGTTAGGAAATTAGCGTTGATATATTATGCGATTAAAATTGTAAGTTCTTAAAAAAGATTTTTTTTTAATAGCGGTATTTTATAACAAATTACTAATTTCTTTAAGTTTTTATTTTGAGTATGCATTGTTGGTAACAAGTGTTCCTTGTAAAACTAATTTTTCTTTTACAGGAATCTTTGAAATACTGTTTAAGCCCTTTACTTTTTTCCCCCGGTAAATAAGAAAAATATTCTAGTGATTTCATTATTATATTCATCATTTTAAGATTTTACTTGAAGTTATGATGAGAATATTATTATTCTATTCGTTCGGAAATTAATGCTTATATTTTGTAACTTTACTATGTATTAATTTTTTTTACTATTATTTTATTTATTTATTAATTTATTTATTTTCTTATAAGGATATAACAATACTTAAACTTGTATCCATATATCTATACATAAAATATATATATCTTAAATTTGCTATTGATACTATAATTAAATGGCTGATATTTTTTTCTATAAGGATCCTTTGATGCTTTAAATTGTCAAAATGACCAATGTAACATTTGTTCCAATAAAGCAAATAGTTAATTGTAGAGGCATTTAATTATAAAAATAATACAAGGTATGAAGAAAGAAAATCAACCAACATGTTAAATTACATTGGATATACTAATACTTGAAACTGAGAGGTGTGCGATTAGTTTTAAAAAAGAAATACATGTTTTAAATGCAATTAACTCTAAAAATAATGTACAAGTTAATGAATACAGACAGATAACAAATAATAAACATTGTGAGTGAGGTCTAATGATATTGCTGATACTTAAAATTTATAAAATGGTCAATACATGTAATCTATCATTAGTTAAAAAAAATAATATATCTATTTTAAAGTAGTTAACCATAAAAATAACACAACCTAATGAAATAAGACGAAAAATAATTATAAGATCAAAACTTTTATAAACCATGTTTTTAAATTTTCTTTTGAATCATAGCTACATTAGCACTTTATCAATGCGCATGAAATCTTTAAACCGATAGTGACGTCAATTTTTGTGAGATACATAATTTAACTTTTTACAATTTTTTAAAGCTCATGTTTAATTAATTTATTTATTTAATCACGTTTATTTATTTTTATATCGAAAGAAAATGAACTCGTAAGATTTTTTTGGAAACAATTAAAGTATTGCTGCTATTTATAGGGTATTAAGAGGTTATTATTTTCATATTTTAATTAATTATAAGAAAACTATTCGAAAATCGGACTTCGAAGTATTGTGTTGTCATCGGGTTGTGAGCTATTGTGAAAGTTTCAAATGTCTAGCTAGTAGGAAAGCTAGTTAAAATTCGATTGCAATACTTGTACCGGACAAACAAACAAGAATAGAAGTTAATAAAAACATGGTAATAAGTATTAAAATAAAGAGAGCCTATCACTTTTAAACTTCTAAAATGAGAAATGTATCATTAGTTTAAAAAAAGCAAATAGATGCCTTTATTCAGATGGTGTTATGAATAATACAAGGCATTAAGACAGAAAAAATAAATAAATATTAAAGTGTATAGCATCTATCAATATTTAAAATTGTGAAAGTAACAATATATCATTAGTTTTTAAAGACAAACGTATATTATGGATGCAATTAAAAGTAAAGTAAAGGAAGACATAAAGGCAGAAAAAGAATAATTATTAAACTATAGGAAATTTAAATCACTTTCTTCGCATATGTAATAATAGCATTATTAATAACATTCGATGAGACAGTACGTTTTGAAATTATATTTTGAAATTCATTTCTGTTATTTTTTTTTTCTTTTTAAATATCATTAACAAATGTTGATTGTATACTCATAAATAAATAATTTAATATAGTTAAAAAAAATCTGACTCTACAGTACAAATGGATAATTTTAATTTAACGAAAGAGAAAGGGGTGGAAAAAATAGAATAGAGCAAATACTAATGAAGAAAATAAAAGTTCAAGTTCAATGTTTTATAAAATTAATCGTAGTTATTGAATATATACTAAATTTGTCTAATAAATTTATCTAATATCTAATAAATTTTCTACAAACAAGTTCTATTTTGGTTGAACATTTGTTTATGTTTCTTTTATTATTTACTTATTGATGTTGCACTGCATTCTCTCTTTAAATTTTTATTAATGGTATAAATATATATTTTTACAATTTTGATTGAAAAAAATTATGAATTTCTTCAGAAATTCTTCTAACTCGTTCTGCCATTTATTAATATTAATAAAAATATTATTATTATTTCAATGATATTTTATTACAGATATTAAATTGTTAGTAATTAAATTTTATTTTTTAAAAAGTGTTTAACTTGAAGATAAATGAAATATTTTTCGATGAAAATAAACCTTTTTGCTGAATCTATTATTAGTCTGAGTTCAACAATTTGTCCTTAGCATGCATAACATAAAAATTATTACTCGAATTATTATTATTATTATTATTATTTTGTACTTTCTTCTATATTCAATAGAAGAAAATATTGTATTCGTAAAAATTTTCGACTTCCGGTTTTCTACGGATTTACACGTTTTGAGAGAACTAGAACACGATTTTACTATTTTTAGAAAATCTCTGTCTGTGTGAGAGACAAAAAAAATTGTGTCATCTGTATCTCCAGAACTTCTGCACACAATTGTATATAAATTTATATGTAGATGCACCTTGACCTGAATTAGTGCCTATCAACTTTTGGTGTCAACCGCTCAACAGGTGGCGCTGCTATACAGCGATTTTTGCAATTTAAGGGGAGGCTATATCTCAAGTTCTATTGCGTATAATCAAATAAAACTTGATATGTGAGAAGATCATTATGAGATATTATGCTGATTCAATTCGGATGCTTATATGCCAATAGATGGCGCTGTAATACTGGAAATTTCCTCAATATTGGGAAGGCTATATCCCGATTGTATGTCATATAACTGTAAGAAACTTGATATGTGAGATAACCATTATTAAAGTGCATTTTTTAAGATGTTATTTATAGATAATAAAACTGTCGCTCTTTAGATATTTAGTGTTAGTTTTCCTAAGATGAAAATAATTTGCATTCATCATGTTTGATAATTTTAATAAATAATAGTTTTAATAAATTATTTGCCCTTAGTGAATTTGTATAGGAAAATAGAGAAGTAAATATTGTGGTGGCCACAAGATACTAGTTTTCATCTGATAAAGAAACGTGTTTTATTTTAGCGTACGTATATATATGAATTTTATATGCTAATTGTATTTCTATTAATGCATAATTTATATATACATATGTATTTATATATATTGTGCAAGGGTATTTAAAGTTAAATTTGTAATTACTATTTTAAAATGCAAGAAAATAATTAAAAAAAAATAATTTTCTATGAAACATGGTTGAAAAATTAACATATATTATTTTAAACTTATAAGTAATTATGAAAATTTTAATAAGTACAGTAAATAATAATAATATAATAATAATAACAAAACAGGGACGTATTTAAGTGCAACGCGGAGTATGTGATCATATATCGAATAACATTTCATAGAATTATTTTTAAAAAAATATATTTCTGTAAGTAGATACTTATTTTTCCATGCATAAAATTATTGATCATTTAAAATTATGTTAAAAAGTATTCCTTGAATATGTAATGCTTGAATATTTATGTATGAAATAAATTAAATTATATAAAATTGTCTATTGTAAGAATGATATGTGTATATACATATTTGTACCATAGCTATAAAAGACACCACGTCATTATTTATTTATTTATTTATTTATTTTGAAAAAGAACTAGCAACGTGTCCTTGATATGCTCTTTTTTCTGTATTACATTAGTACATTTCATCTATAATAATGCATTGCACTGAAAGAAATATACCGCTTTTATATATGACAAATAAGTAGTTATTTTCTGAATCTCTAAACTACAAATATAGATTTTTGAGTTATGTGTATAAGGTAAACAAATAAACTGTGTAGACAAAATTATCGAGAATTTCTAGTCTATAGTTTTCTAGATGGTAAAACAATATTATGAATATTATGAATCTTTTTTATTGAGAGAAACTCCCGTTTGATTTCCTAGAATTGGGACATAAAACAAAATTACAATTATTAAAACTCGCCTCTTGTATCCGTGCTTATTTGCAAAGATTTTTAAATAAGTTTGGCTACGCTAATAAAGGAAAAAGCTCCAGACTTCGTATAGTGGATTTTAGAACTCGCTTTTAAAGGGGACTAGAATTGATAAGAATGACATTGAACTATTTTTACTAGAGCCACAATCTAGATTCTAGATGTCAGTTACAGAATTTTTTCTCAGTCTACCACAAAAAGTGAGTATTGCAGTTTCGAATTTAAAGTTAATGAAAACAAAAACGAAAAGTCATGCGGTTCGCATTGATTATTAACACTTTCAAACTATACGTACTCGTTGCACCATTTAACCTTTAATGTTCTTTAGCTACGTTATAACACAACGGTCAAATAAAAAAAAATAGAAAGACAAACCGACAGACTAATTGAATTGATAATCACTCTTAAACAGTGTCGTAATGTATTAAAACCGATTAACACAAACGGAAATGCGATTCCAGTAGTCCCCAATTGTAGCCCTTAATGTATCTGAAAATTTTAGTGCATCCCTACAAACCTGAACACTAAACATATCATACTCTACACTAAACATTATTTTAGCATATTAGAAATAAATTTGAATTTTATTATTTAAATGTGAATTTTATGATTTTCGCAGTCGAAAGTTATTTAAATGTGATTTATAAAAATGTCTGTCCTAAAACGTAGTGTACTGGCCTTTTTGGTTGTTGTCCCTGTACACAAACTAGTTGTACAGGACCTTAGGGTTAGAACTCGCTAATGAAGAATTGAATTACGGATGACATGGAAGGATTTTTACTAGAACCATAATTTAAATTCTAGATGTCAGTCACAGAAATTTTTTAAGTGTAAAATATCACTAAGTGATTACTACTAGTTGAAAAGAAGTGCACTAAAAGATGTATTTGAAGATGGAAAAAAAATGCTCTCTCGAAAAATTATATTTTTGTGACGGTAAGTGCACCAGTGATTGATACTTTTAGAGCAATCTCTGATTTTTTTTAATGTTCTAGTCATCAGAAAATATTTTTAGAAATCTTAAGTTAGTACATATGGTATGAAAGACATTCAGAACCACATATATGTTAAAATATATAACAATTGATAACAATATTTTTTTTTATGAATTTTTATTTGACACCCACTCAATGTTCCAGTGTTTGACACTACTAGTTATTCATTTTACCAGTTATTAGCACCCTATGCCCCAGTGTTTGACATAAAATATTAAAATTCTTGTATGTAAAATATATGATTTTATTTTTTTTCTTATTTATTAATTATTTCGGGATAGATGTCAATTACTGGAGCATGCCAATCACTAGAGCACCTATTCTTTTACCACCGGAGTATAGATTTATATTAGCAACAGATGAAATTTCAATTTATTGTTAATTATAAATTGTAATTAAAAATAAAATATTCTTAAACGATATTAAATTTATGCATTTGTAGTAAATGAATGAATTTTTACGTTAAAAAACTCCTAAATGGAGTTTTTCGTTTTCATAGAACTGTTTCAAAAATTTTAATAGTTTGCGTATATAAAAATTGAATTTTATATGTATACAGATTTTATAATATTTTTTTTTTTTTTTAACTATTAAATGTTGATTTGAACTTAGTAATTTTACAGTTTAAAAAAATTATAAAATAATTACAATTATATATATATATAATGATTATACTTTTAGGAATAGCTTTAATGCAATAGCAATATCTTGAATTCCCAACTTTATAAAAGCGAAATTTGAACTTATAAATAGATCGTGTGATTTGTTGTTGTAAACTGTATTTTAAATTATGTTGTACAATGTCAAGCAAAATTTATCATCGTAAAGTTCATACTGATAAAGTTTCTAATCATAATTGGAATAGCTTTAGTATAGCATCTTTTGGCGAAATTTGAAATTTCGCACCGAAGTAACTTCGACATTTCTCTTAACTTACGCAATTTCGATAGTCATTTTAATTCTTCCCTAAAATGATGTCAAAAATTTTTAAGTCGTGAAGGAGGTCCTACACTAAAACTGCAACTCAGATTTTTTTTTTTTTTTTTTTTTTTTTTTTAATCTGAATTTTTTCCTTGTTATCTAGAAAATTTGAAGGTTATATTTATTTATTTGATTAATTTCAATTATAAATAAAACGTTTATAATATATCATTGCATACAGTGGAAATTGTTTTAAACATTTAATATATCAATCTGCCTCTAACCAATTAAGAAAAAGGAAAAAAAAAAAAAAAAAAAGCAGGTTTAACGACTGCATCTTGTACATAGAATATACTAGTTTATTTTTCTACCCTTTCTGCAGTTCTATTTATATCTTTAATTTATTTGTCTAAATCACAAATATAATATTAAATTTATTTCTTTAAAATATATTTTTTAAGTTAAGAGTAAATTTTATTTATCCAAATGGCATCAACAAAGACAAAAACTTGAATTTTAAATTTATCAAATATATATATATATATACTCGTATATCTTATTACGTTTAAATTTAAGAAAAAAATCACAGTATTTTATCTTTTATTTTGTTAAATAGTTAACGAATGTAGTACTTTGCGCCGTTTTTATATAATAGTAGTAATAATAATAATATCGTTAACGAAAGCCCGCCAAGTTGTAGATTATCGTTTTGCAAGGAGTCTCTTCGAGTTATGTGTACACCTTTCATTCAGAAAATTAGATTTTAGAATTCGGATCACCTTTTTGAGATTTAGCTATATATTTATACTCGGTATTCGTCTCTCTTAACAATTTTAGAGGTTCATTTTACATCGCGTATTTCCCTGAAATTTTATTCCACTTTATGCAACTTTAACAGTTCTAAATGTTTGTTTAAGAATTAACTCTCTTTTGTGTATTTTTTCTTTGCAAACTTGCCTTATATTATTCAGAATTCTTGTGAAAAATATACTTAGTTCCAATCACTAAAAAATTTTACTACTCATGTGAAAAAGATTTCTCGTCAAATTATTATTGTTTTAATTTATTTGTAACAATTCTTAAAAAAAAAAAAAAAAAAAAGTTTAAAGCTACAAAAATTCAAATATATTTTTAAAAGAACTATTTTTTATTTTTTATTTTATTATTATTATTATTATTATTATTATTTTACATACTTATGTAAGTCACACATACAACTTTCAATTACTAATTACAATAATCAGAAATTACATTTTTAAATACACTATGTCTAGTGAGTTTTCGTCTTAAAATAAAATGGTTTATGTTTTTCGTTCTTTTTAAAGTTTCTTTAAACAAAAACAGTGCACAACTCATTTTTAAAGGGGAAAAAAATCATAAAAGACATGAACCTCTGAAAATCCAAATGATTGTAAGAAAGAAAAAAGGAATTCGCAATAAACTGTGCAACCAAGAAGGCACTTACTCTTCAACAAAGTAATTGACCACTTAAAAAGAAAACGGTTTTAAAAAATAAATAAATAAAAGTCAAGACCTTAAAGGATTAGAAGCTCTAATTAAAAAGAAAGAATTGGATTGAGAATTGCGATCGTTCTAAACGCATCTTTTAGATGTTTTAAACTTCTTTTTTTATGTAGAAAGAATAATGAGCAACAGTGGTGGATTTTTTCTAAAGCATCCTTTCTACTTAAATTTAGTAATCATTTCAAGTGCTTAGCAGAAAAACACACTCATTTCTTTTTTCTTATTTTAAAAACGGATATAATAAAACCGTGAATAAACTTAAACATTATTAAAATAGAAAATTAAAGAAATAATTTATTTAAATGGTATTTTATATTCATATAAAAAAAAAAAGAAAGAAAGAAATTATTTTGTTTAATGCATTTCATTGCTATGTAAAAAAAAAAAAAAAAAAAAAAGAAGAAGAAGAAGAAAAAGAAAGAAATTTAATTTGAAAAGGAATTAAAATTTCAGAGATAAAGAGAATAGAATATTAAAATTATGTCATATCATTCACTTTTGTTTCAATCGAATTTTAAGGAATTTCATAAAATTCTATTGTAGCAAATTAATTTATACTGAATAATTGGAAAAATAACCAAGAAATCGTCAATACTTATAAGAAAAAAAGCATGCTTTAGACATAGAAATACAAGATTTTTGTGAAAAATTCTTAAAAGGACTATATGACAAGAAACCAATATATCTATAATAAGTTTGAAGGCATATCCAAATTATCTTTTTCTACTTATTATAAGACAAATTCTAATTAAACAATGGAATGAAACATGATCATCTTCGGTATTTGCAACTGGTGTACATTGTTTTATTTTCTACATGTATTCTTGATGATATATGTACCTAGTATAAATACCATTAGAAACACAATTAAAAACAAAATCTAAAAATAAAAGACATTTTCTTAAATAAAATTTCTGTTTGAAAATATTTCTTTACTGGGAATCTAGGAAAATAGCACTTGACGTAATAATAGTATTTCGCAATTATCTGAAGTCTGTACTTCAAACTTATGAATCTACATTTTCATCCATAAAATGATAAACTCTTATTTTGCATACTCGTATTTTTTATCCACAATTATTGAAATTCTTTCCCTTTTTGTTTTCATTTCATTCCGTCTATTACTTGGAAGATTTTGTATGAATTTATATTTCCTACAAATGAATGAATGAATGAATTTATATTTTTATCACGTCGTCCACAATATAAAAGCTGCAAAATATACCAACAATACTTATATAACAAGGAAAGTAATTACATTCAGAAAAAGTATGTCTACGTAATAATTTGAGTGTATACAATGCCGGCAAAAAAAAAATCTTTACACTTGAGCAGCAAAAAACAAATTACATGTCAGTTGCCGTTCCCGTCAAAAAAATAATGTCGAACCTTAGTGATGACACGTGGCGTTAGTTGGTCACTATTTTCTCATCTCATCTTTACATTTTATTGCCGAATGCAAATGTTTAGGCATGGATCTCGTCTACATCTGCCAGTTGGCTACAACTGGCTACATCCAGAATGGTCTGCCAAAACTCTGGCTGCATCAATCACAGAGGTTCCCTTCTCTAGCAGAGTCGAGGCATGAGATTTCTCTTCCATTTAAAGCTTAATCCAACCCATTGTGTGTAGTGGGAATACTTATGAAGATTATCAAACTTTTAACAAATGAACGAAATACTGGCTGGCGGGAGAAAAGGGTGTACAACCTGACTCTAAAAGTCCACGAGGTGAACTGAGTATTGACGGGATAGGGAAAGGTCGTCTGTGATCTACTAACACCATGTGTCATCACTGGAGTTCAATTCATTTTTATGGCTGGAATGGCAACTGACATGTAAAGTATTTTTTTGCCGCTCACGTGTAAAGTTTTTTTTTTTTTTTTTTTCCGGCACTGTAAAATTTGCAGTTGCCAATTTAAATCTTAAACAGCTTTTAATTTTCCCGTCACAAATGAGGTAGCATTTGAACAAATAAAATATTATTTCTACTTCTTTTTTATTTATTTATTTATTTATTTTATTTGCAATTATTACCCACGATTGTTTTCTTAAAAATAAAATATCAACTGCACTCTAACTGTGAAAATAATAACTTACTTTCATCCAATGCAAAACTAATTTCACTGGAAGTAAAACAAAATAATACCAAGGGAAATTTATTTGGCGTATAAAAATTTTATTATCCATACATATCCAAGGGTGAATCTCAACTATTCATAATGAAATATGAAAAGTAAAAATTGCAAAATACCATATTATATAAATAGCGTCTTTTATTCACTTGGACATCAATCTTTTTGCAAATTCAGCAATCCCTCCATCGTAAACATTCAAAATTCCTCTTTTAAATTCAACACTTTATGATCTTCAGTGCAGTAAAAAAGGAAAAAGTGCCATAGCATCATTGTTCTAAAACCGTCGATAATATTACTCAAAAGCCAGTAAAAAAAATGGAACGCCAATTGATAACGTTTCATTGTAGGATGGACTTTGAAAGTTTTATTCATATTTCATTTTAAGAATCGTAATATACAGGATTGGTGCTTAGTCCTATCCTTTACAAATAAAGTCATCATCTCTTTTTCTTTGACTCCTGTTGGAAGCAAGACAAACTGTTGTTGCCAATAATAAAATTTAAAAACATAAAAAAAAAAAAAAGTTTTATATATATTTTTATGATGGATCGTGGACTGAGACAATCTTTGAAATTGTCTGAGATAAACTGAAAATGCAATTTATGAATTGCTGTCTTCCATTTTATTTTAAAAGAATAAAAAAAAAAAAAAAAAATAGCAAAGAGCAAAGTATGTTTGAGATTTGTTGAAAAAAAAAAAAAAAAAATATATATATATATAAAACATTTTTGAGATTTTTGTTAAATTAAAGAGGATTGACTTTGACTTGGTTTGGGGATTTTAGAACTAATATTTTACCATGAGAGACTTGAATGCTTTGTTTTATGACTTGTACACTGTGCATAGCATGACGCATGGATACAATTATTTTACATTATGTTTAAAATTTTAAGTTTTATACTAATTGCAGTTTAAGGAAGTATTTTGTTAGCTTTTAAAATATGGTTTTAAGTGATGTTTATTTTAATGCAAGAGTTATATGTGTACATTTTTTGAAAATCTTCATTAAAAATAGGCATGAAAATGGAAATTTCCAGTTAGTCGCCAGTGACGGATATTCCATTTTTAACTTATTCGCAATTTTATCACAACTTAATAATGGCTAATATCCCTTCGACTTTCTTAGATTAGTAGCAACCTTTTGCCATTTTTTTTTCTTTATTATATTAAAATGTATGTATATAGAACGCTGTACAAAAATAAAAACTTATAGAAAAGTTAAAGTAGTAATAATTTTAATAAAACTACAGTATTTAGTAAATTTTTTTTATATATATATTGTTGATCGCTGACCAGCAAAACTGATTTTAAGCATTTTTGAGATAACAGATTTTAATTTAAGGATTATCAGTAAAAAGGGACGCAATAATTTTAATACTTAATTGTACTTACTTTTTGAAGAAAAATGTTATTTTCATATATACATATGCATACAATATTTGTATTTTTTTCTCTTGAAAGTTTTCTTTCTAATTTCATTTGGAAAAACATAATCTGGATTAACCAGGGCTGGTCTTATTTAAATTAATTGCAGATTATGTGAAATGATGATATTCTCTAGCTATCATTTTTTCACAGCGTAAAAGCAACTTCTATTTCACCCCTCACAACCTCGCGCATAACATAACTAGCGCTGGAAAAAAAAATCTTTTTTTTGTGTGTGAGTGTGTGTGTGTTTGTTTGTTTATGCATTATGTATTACGAGGAAAAAAGTTTACCATTAATTAACATTTTTAAACGCTGTTTTTTTTTTTTTTTTTTTTTTTTTTTTTTTTTTTTTTTGTTTAGTCACCATGTGCGAGTGGATAGTAGATTTTTTCAGGAGGTCTGATTGCAATAATTACAACTTATTCATGGAATAGAATAATAGTTTTGTGACAACCTCAATTGAATCATAATTTTAAATTCGAATTTAATTTTTTTACTAAAATTTAAATATTATAACTAATTCTTTTTTCTTTTTTTTTTTTTTTTTTTTTTAACTTTTCAAAATTTCTTTGGCAAAGACAAAACTTAGTATCTAATTTCAATAATTTCACATAATATACAGATTGATTCAAAATTGTTGTGACCAGTTTTAAAAGCATGCAACTATTTATGGTAGATTTTAATCGCTTTACCACGAGTTTTTTTTTTTTTTTTTTTTTTTTTTTTTTTTTTTTTTTTTAAGTGAGACAGCTCGATTACCAATCTAGATATTTTTATTAGTGGGAGTAAATTATGGCTCCGAAATAAGATCCTCAAACCCAAAACGGAAAGCTTTTGAAGGATGTTTGCTCAAATTCTGTTATAAATAAAGTATTATTAAAAATCAGAAAAGACATTTTTCTAATTGATTACTATCTAAACTTCAAAAAGAAATAAAATTTGGCTGGCAATCAAAAGCTCCAGGGAAAACAAATGTGGACAGACGGAAGTCCTCGATGAAAAAGAAAATAAGAAGCTAAAAGAGAGTAGAAAATTCTCTAAGAGCTGTAGAAAATTCTCTACCTCAAAAAACTATAGCAAAGAAACTACAGGTATCACAATCGACAATTTGTCGTCAGGTAAAGAAAATTAGCTATAAAAAATTGAATAAACCAGTCTGCCATCAAATGTCTGCAAAGACCGTAGAAAAACGAAGAAAATGTTCTTGGCCTCTGTATTTAATGTTATGCAAAGGTAGATACAAAACATGAATAACTTCTGATGAAGCACTGTTTTATCTGTCATATTCACAACTCGCAAAACGAAGGTACAATATGTTTCACACAAAAAACGTTGCAAAGACGCATCTGTTTTGCAAAAGGCAAGTTGGCCATCAGGTGTTATGGTATAGATGGAAATGTCCTCTCAAGGCTCAACAAAACCCTTTTTTTTGTAGAACCAAAGGCTAAAATTGATGCTAAATACTATCAGAATAAAGTTTTGAAGCACACGACCAAAGAAAGTAAACGTCTTTACCCTCAAATAAGCTTTGTCATTCACCAAGTTTCTGCACCAAGTCATACTGCAAAATCACTATAAAATGGCTGAAAGATAAAAAAAAAAAAATTTCTTCCCTCTGAGAAATGGCTATCATGATCCCCTGACTATGTTCCTTGCGATTATTTTTTTTATGGGGATTCTTAAAAAAAAAAAAAAAAAAAAAAAAAAACAATTAAGTAGACGTAAAGTAAGAACGCTTCAAGGGCTTCAAAAAATAATCAAAGAGAAAAATATCACAAAAATGGTTGAAAAAGCTCTTTTGGCTTGACTTAAAGTTTTACGGAAACTGTATTATGCTAAAGAAAACTACATTGAAAATTTCATGTAATTAACTTAATTCAATAAAATTTTCTGATGCTCTGAAATTGGTCACACTAATTTTGAATCAACGTGTATGTTGGAATTGTAACACTGTGTTTGTGCAACACTGTTTTTGTAATGAGATTAATAAGATTTTTAACAAAATAACATATATATAAAAATTTATCCAGCCCATGAATAACACTTATTTATAGTAAAACACAAATATAACCGCTATGTCAAAATAATACAAATATAAGAGCTATGTCATAATAATACATAAATGAATAAGAAAATTTCCGTTTTTTTTTTTTTTTTCTTTTTGAAAAATTGCTTGACAATGTCAAGAATTTGTATTTTTACAGGACTCAAAACTCTAAATAAGCATTTGAATGATTTTATCCTACATTTCTTTGGCAAAATATACAGGGAAGACTTAAATCAATAGTTTTACAATTTCATCTAATTTATTTTATTTTAAAATGACCTTTTATTATTTTTCTTATTTTATTCTCTTCATATATTTGAATATGTCAATACTTAAAATTGAAGATCTTTAAAAATTAGGTCATTCCGATTTCATTGCAATAAAAAGCTACAGTTTCATATTTTATAATCCAAAAAATGTAATTAGTGCTAAAATAATTTTCTAGTTTCATATAAATACTTCCTTAATTTAAGTAAAAATAAATAAAGCGTCCATTTAACCAAATTTAAAATAAAAATATAAAAATAAATTGAAAATCTTGCATAACTTATTTTCTTCCTATATTGTTTCTACGTATAATATCATAAAGTCATTTTCATGTTTTTAACCACTTGTAAATTCATGATTTATTTGATTTTAACTTAGACTCTTTACAAAGTGCCTGTTATTCTGAATACAAGTATTAAAATAGACTTACCGTATAGAATTGGTTCATAGAGACCTATTTTTCATCCAAGACATAATTAATTAAAAATTGGGAAAAAAATAATATATTCACTTTAATGAAACGAAGAACTGTTGCGATATTAAGCCGAAAGGACTCGCTAAATAAACGCAAAATTAACGATTGCTATACTAATATGTGCATATACAAACATCTGAAAGATATAAAACTTTCAGTTACACAGTAGTAAGAATTTGTGATGATTTGGTAGCGAATATTTGGGAAGCAGTTAAAAAAATACACGTAATTGTTGGAAGAGAAAGTTAAATAATCTATTGAAACATTATATCTTTGCTTATTGAAGATTCGTAGAATCAATAGAAAACAAAGTTTAAAAACCTTTTTACAACATATTTCAAAAATTAAAAATATCATAATTTTATTAATAAACTGTATAATAATAAAAATACGCAATGGACACGCAGTAAAATTTTCATTTGTACGCATTCTTTCGTCATGTATTGTATTTCTAGTTCACATCAGAAATTTTAATTTTTATAGTTAAAATCCTGGTTTTATGAAAGATAAACTATGGCAAACTATTTATAACAGAAAAAAATTGCTTACTAATACTCTGTCAAAAATATATCGTTTGTCTCTCATTTCATTAAAGGTTACACTTCGTGCCATCCCTGATAAAACATAATCTTTCCCATCTAAGAAAATTAAATGCATAATATAGAGATCAACAGGAAAATGTAGGGCAGAACGAGGTGGCTATTGATAAAGTTTTGCAAATTAATCAAAAGTGACAAAAGAACCTGTCTAAGGATAATTAATAGAAACAGTGTGTCTCTACCAAAAAAAGTGAGGGAAAGATTGAGAAAACATCCTTATTCTGCAAAAACCATAGTTTTTTTTATAACTTTTATTACTATTATTTAATTTTATAGATAGTGTTTTACAGATATTATTTTATTGAGTTTTTTTTAAATCCTTTTTATGTCAAAATATTTTAGCATTTACATGTAAATTTTTGTTTGGAATATTCATATTTTAAATACCTTTGCCATATGGAGATTAATTTTGAAGGTTATAAACAATGTTTTTTTTTTTTTTTTTTTTTTTTTCTTTCATCAAAACTTGGCAAACTGAGTTTTTTACAGGTAAACAACAATTACACGAGAAAGGATATTTAAAAGAGAGTTAATATGGCGAGTTTGAAAAAAAAATTATGTACAGACGTTTTTAAAGGAATGCACTTGTGAGACTTCAAATTCACCTATTTATGCAAGACGCCCTTCAATTTTTACAAACTAACCAACTACTACATACGAAAGGACATCTAGTTCTAGTAGGGTGTTTATATAGCAACTTTGAAGAAAATCGCTAAAGTCATATCTGAGACAAGAATTTATGGTCTTACTTCCGGTTTCATATACCTACTTCCGGTTCTCCAATTTTCACCAACAGTTTTAAAAAATCCATCTGTATATACACCGGACCTAACTCCCTTCTGAAGTTTCGTCGTTCTAATTTTATTAGAATAGAAGATATGACATTCAGACGATTCCCTGCACGCACACACATTCTCACATATACTGACCAATTGCCAAAAACCACATTTTTGGAATCAGGTGACCTTAAAACATGTAAATCAGTTGAAAACTCGATATCGAATTTTCGACCGAATATTACCTACGGTAGTATTCTTCAATTAGGTACTTCCATTACCTACGGTAGTAGGGTAATGGAAGTAAATATGTACTAGCGATTTATTGGTAATAATTCTGTTTTTATTAACTAACGTAAAATTTTTATCTTGCTACTCATGTATGATATCCTTTAGACTGGATTACTTTTCTTATACTTTCTGGATTAACAGATACACCATTTACTTCCGCACACAAGTTTAGGAGCACTTAGTTGGGGATTTTTTTTTTCTTTTTTTTTAATATTCCTCAGAATAAAGCGTTTTGTTCCATCAGATAACTCAGTTTGACTTCCAGGTCTTTTTTTTTTTCTTTCTACGGTGTCTCTTATAACGTTTAATTATATCGAAAACTGTTGAATGACTTAAATTAAGTAAATTGCTAATTTTTCAAACAGATTTGCTCTTTATTGTAGGCAAATCATAACTAATCTACGGGTTTCTGACGATATTTGCATTCCTGAAGGAGCCATTGTAAGATAACTATAAATAACTGCAATTCTCTTAAATTTGGTAGATTAACTCAAGCAAACGACTTAAAAACTAGTTGGCATAGGTGGACTCTGCTCAGTTCCCCATCATATTTATGTTCTCATAAATTTCTAGTGGGAGACATATTATAATCATGTTAAAAGAAATGAATTTGACCAAAGCTTGATACAGTGACAGAAGGAAATCCCGCCTAATAGGCTATCCACCGTTCACTTCGATATATTTATCTTATTCTAATCTATTAATTTATTTTATCAGGGTCAATTCCGTTGTTTAGTTTTCATGCTACTATTTCCAATGCAATAATCCTCAAAGTTCATATTTATATGAAAATTTTTCAATTTCGCTATGTTGATAAAATCGTAAATTACGAATAATTTACGAAATTTTCCTATTATAATATTTGTAATCAATCATGTTCAAACAAATATCATAAATGTAATTTTGAAGCTGTCTAGTATTTGTGATCCTCAAAATGGAAGTTTATGCTCAATTTTGCCTTATTCTGCCATTTTAAGTAAATCGTAAATTCCAAATAACTTACGAATTTTTTAATTTGGAAAAATCATAGTCTATTATAATCATGCCAGTATCCAAAATAATATTTAAAAAGTGGTTTGACATCTTTACGATGAAAATATCCCTCAAGATTGACGTTTATGTGAAATTTTGCTCTATTCTGCCATGTTAAGAAATTCGTAAGTTTCCACTAACTTACGAAATTTTTATATTGGAAAATTCATAGTCATTAATATTCATGCCAGTGTTCTAAATAATATTTCAAAAGTAGTCTGACATCTTTACTATGAAAATATCTCTCAAAATTGACGTTTATGTGAAATTTCGCCCTATACTGCCATGTTAAGAAATTCGTAAATTTCCAATAACTTGCGAAATTTTCAAAGTAGCATATTTATAGTTACTGATCTTCATTCCGGCATCAAAACTGATATTTAAAAACTGATCCGACATTTTTAGTGTAAAAAGTTTCCATTTAATGCACGTTTAAGTGAAATTTTGTCCTATTCTCCCATGTTAAGAAAATTGTAAATTTCTCATAACTTACGAAGTTTTTTAATTCGAATGTTGCAAATGAACAGGATTCTTGCCAGTATCGAAAGTAATATTTTAAAACTGATCTGACCTCTCTGCGATCATTTGTTCGTGAGATATCGTATTAACAGTCTAACAAACTAACGGACTGACACACTGACACACTAACAGACACCCTACAGACAGACACCATACAAATTTTGACATTTTCAGATTCCTCACATCTGAAAACGCATAAAAAAGTAAAAAAACCGAGGTCGAAATTTTTCACGATTACCTAAGTTCCCCATACCTATAGTACGATGGGGAACTAAAAATTCCAAACCAATTTAATCAAAATCAGTCCATAAAAGTGCGTTTTGTATGTAACGCACATTATTTTAATTCGTAACTTTTTTACTGTTCGATTATTTTTAACCGACTTCAAAAAAGAAGGAAGGTTCTCAATTCAAACCGTATGTTTTTTTTTATGTTTGTTAGCTCATAACTTCTGAACAGATGCTCAGATTTTGTTACTTTTTATTTTGTTGAAAAGGTCTTGGTCTGAAATAGGTCCCAATGTAATATCTTTACGATGTAAAGAAAATACAGGGTGCCCAAAAAAATCAGTTCCAACTCTTTTAACTGCTAAACGGCTGCAGCTATAGTGATAAAAATGGTATGTAAGTATAGCAAAGTGGCCATGCAGTACAAGGTTAAACCGTTTGTAGCGCCACCTGGTGGAAAATAGCGGAGTTAGTGTTCCTATCTTGAAAACGGATCTAGAGAAAAAAGTGAATTACAGAGTTGAAGAGTTGAAGAGTATCATCGATTTAGTACAAAAAGATAGTTTAGACATTCATGCTAGCGTTCCTATCTTGGAAACTGTTCAAAACAGGGGGGAAAAGTGAATTATAAAATTGCAGAATATCATCGATTTCGTACGAAAAGATAGTTTAGACATTGATGCTAAAAATACAATACTAAAAACGTGCATTTGTTTGTTCGCAATTTCTTACACTATGCACACTTGAGCTACATTGCACACGTTGTAGCATAGCTGGTGAGACAGCTGGTGGTATATAGCTGGTGGTATATATTTCAAAATACGGTTACTTGATAATTTTTGTTTTGTTATAAAGATCTTGGTCTGAAGTAGATCCCATTGTAATATCTTTACAATCTAAAGAAAATAAAACGCCCATCTGGTGAAAAACAGCGGAATTAGCGCTCCTTTCTCAAAAACGGTTCAAGATGGGAGAAAAGTTAATTACGAAGTTGTAGAGTATCATCGATTTACTACAAAAAGACAGTATTTAGACATTATTGCTAAAAATAGAAAGTTTAAAACGTGCAGTTGTTTGGTCGCAATTTCCTACACAATGCAAACTTGAACTACGTTGCACACTTTGCAAAGTAGTGGATGACACGTATACTCCGTGGCTCAAAGTACAGTTACTGTAAGCGGTCGCATCGATTAGCGCAAAGTCGTTTACAACCAACTTCAGAAAGGAGGGTGTTCTTAATTCGAGCTATGTGTTGTTGGTGTTTCTAAGCTTGTAACTTCGTAAGAGATGCTCTAATTAACCGACTTCAAAAAGGAGGAGGTTCTCAATTCAAAGCGTATGTTTTTTTTGTTTTTCTTTGTTAGCTCATAACTTCTGAACGGATGATCCGATTTTGATATTTTTTTGTTTTATTGTAAAGGTCTTGGTCTGAAATACGTCCCATTGTAATATCTTTATGACCAAAATGAAATACAGGGTGCCCAAAAAAGTCAGTCCCGACTCTTTTAACTGCTGAACAGCTGCAGCTATAGTCAGAAAAGTGGTATGTAGGTATAGTAAAGTGGACATGTGCTACGCGATTCAACCGCCTAAAGCGCTACCTGGTGGAAAAGGTAGCGATCCTATCTTGGAAACGTATCAAGACAGGGAAAAAAGTGAATTATAAAACTGCAGAGCATCATCGATTTAGTACGAAAAGATAGTTTAGACATTAATGCTAAAAACAGAAGGCTTAAAACGTGCATTTGTTTGTTCACAATTTCCTATTTTGTGCACACTTGAACGACATTGCATATGTTCTAGCGTAACGGGTGACAATTTATGCTATGTAAAATTCAAAGTATGGTTATTGTAAACGGTCACATCGATTAACGCATAGACGATTAAAAAAGACTTCATAAAGGAAGAGGTTCTCAATATAAACCATGTTTCTCGTTGTTGTTGTTGAAATTTGTTAGCTTTTAACTTCGTAAGAGAGGATTTAATTTTAATACTTGTAAGGTAGGAGGCAGTTTCGCAAAGTACGAGTCGCGAAACTGTTTTCAGGGTTTTACTTTCCCTACTAACGTATTCTAATAAGGATTTAGGGTTTAAAAAGAACTTGCGTATTTTACGAGATTCGCCAAGGGAGTTTTAGTGCAAGCGCTGTTAAAAGGAAAGAAGCAAATTAGCAAAACGTATAAAAAGAATGAAGGTATCGTGCTCGGGGATGAGAGATGGAGGTGGTTTAGGTGTGAAGTAGCTTCTGCCTGGAAGCATAAGTCTGGCCGCGAGTACGCCTAGGATATCTGGCTGTTCGAGAGATCATCGAGCTAGCAGTCAAGTTTCTTTCAAGAGTGGTAATATAGTATCGTTTATTGATTTATGTTATGATAGTTAAGTAACATTCTTGCTAGCTAGTAAAAGTATTTAATATCTATAATTTTACGAGGAGTTTGAGCAAATAAATGTATTTCAAAAAGTAGTTTAATTGTGTAGTCCCATGCTTCCTTGAATTGAAATTTAATTAGGTACGAAAAAGAGGTACGAAATGAAATTGTAAATTGCGCCTAAAAGTATAAAATAATTTCCTTCGCCAAACAACCTATAATACTACAATTAATCATAACTTTTGAAGTCGGCGCAAATTTAAATAAAAATTTATGACTTTATTCAATACAAAAATCAAATCCTATTCAATATACACATCTCACATTGTCACCTGCAAAACGCAGCCGAAAACTACTTTGATTCAAGAAAACAAATAAGATTTCGTAAGCAGCAAAAGTTGGCGAAAATGCTGGTATCTGACGTTCTTGGTGAAAGAAAAATCGCAAAATTATCTGGCAGACATATTTAATTTCTTTGGGATATCATGATTGTTTTGATAAGGTATATTAAGAGAGTAATCAAGATTATGAAACAATACATCGTACAATATATATTATGAAAATATCTTGCGTGAATATTTTTGCATTACGTTTTGATCGCCAAATCCAAAAGCCACCAAGGATGATAGTTATCAAAGTTATACCAACTTTGCAAAGGAAACTCTAACTTCATAGAAACATAAATACCGCATTGTAAAGAATGTTTACTGTTCTATGTAGATGCTACTAATGGACCAATTGTATATAGTGATAAAATAATAAAGGAAACATGAAAATGGATCATTCGAAACAACAGCATTTCTTGCTACCGATCTAAAAACAAACCTTTAAAAACTAATTAAATTTTATTTAATTTTGCGCCGACTTCAAAAGTTATGATTAATTGTAGTGTTATAGGTTGTTTGGCGAAGGAAATTATTTTATACTTTTAGGCGCAATTTACAGTTTCTTTTTCGTACCTTTTTTTTTTTTTTAGTTGTTTGAATAGTAGTTGCTTTTTGGAGTCGGTTCTATTTTTTTTACAAAAAGATTTTATTGTAAGACTATTTTTCCTCTGTTACTATATGATGTTTTTTTTTTTTTTTTTTTATGCTTCATATTTAAGTATATTTATTATAAAAATAATTCTAAACTAACATACTTTTAAAATACAAACAGTTCTTTTTATTTTAGTTTCATATATTTCTGATAATTGATAAAATATGTAAAATATCCAAGTGTCCGATTATTTTTGTGACTCCCGTATATAGATTTTACTTTTATTTACTAACCTTAATACTTTTCTTTAAATGATTCACCAGTTTTTTAACTCATTAAACTCATGCATATTATACATCTCCTATTCTGAAATTTCACAAGATTTATTTATTTATTTATTTATTTTTGCATTTATTTTATTTATTTATTATTTATTTATTATTATTATTTGTTGTTGTTGTTGTTAATTATTATGTCGTTTATAATTTTGGACAACTAATTTTTAATAATAGTTGACAACTCAAAAACGATGTATTTTAACAATTTAAGAATTTTAACAATTTAAAGAAAAAAGAAAAAGAAAAGAATCTGGTGTCTCCCTTACACGACTTTCTCTTACCCTGAAATTTAATATTATAAATACAGATTGGAGATAAAGGTGTAACAAAACGAGTACTGCTATGTAAACTTATGTTAAAATAATTCAAATTAGGCATCGGAACAACTTTTTTTGACGAACAATTCCTCAATGCCACGTTTCATTATTGTACCTGCATTTATATAAAATTCAAATCTATTATAAAATTCAAAAGTTCATTTTACCCTACAAGGCACCCAGTTCCATATGTGGAACACCGACTTTAATCGTTCCTATAGCTAATAAAACTATTAGTAGCGACATCTCTTGACACCTTGATAGATGCTACTGACATTTAGCAATGTAGTAATACGAATCTTTACCTGAAGATGTCGTTCGTGTTTTTGTTATAGTGCACTCAGTGTGAAATTTGAATGAAAGTGATACGTTAGCCGTTTGTCTGAATTCAAAAATCAAAAAAAGAATAGTTATTGACCAGTTTTAACTCGATAAAATACTGTGTGTTATAACGAAGTGTATATTTTGCAGAGGTAAGTTTTTTTTTTTTTTTTTTTTTTTTTTTTTATTACAATAGTAAACGTATTAGTAAATCATATTTTTATGTATGTTCCACATACAGTAACTTCAGCTAAAAATTTGATTTTTCTGTAAAATATGGTTTTATTTTTATTTTTATAAGTTTTCACTATCTTCTGATCACTAATTACAACCTATATATTTTTGTCACGCACTAAAAAAAAATTGAGCCTTGTAGGGTTAAAATTATCCAGACAATCTCCATAGCAACATTCTTATCAATCTTGAGCACACTTTTCTAGTAACAAACGTATTGACTTTAAAATACACCATTTGGATCGCCTGAAATTATTTGTTTTTAATTTACTCTAACAGACACAGGCAGAGGTCAAATTATAAAACTTGACTTCGGTATTCAGGAAGCCTCAAAACGTGTAAATATACAATAAACCAAGCGATAAATATTTAGCTTAAAAAAAAATACATTTTTTACCATATGGCTATTAGGAATTAATTTCAATTCATGAGCAGCTTTCCTGGACATTGTAAAATATTATAGTAAAGCACTTTCACTAACAATGAAAAAAAAATGTTATTGCTTAAATATTGGCAGCCCTGTATATCTTCTTAAGGTTATGTACACTCCACATGGTACACATAAATATAATTCTATATTTATAACATATGGCACAACCTGAAATATGCGTTCGTCAATTTTCAAGCATTGTCGCACTATAATCTAGACCTTTTGTGCATCCCTGTAAATGAACAGTAATAGATTCTCACACCATATTCTACATGAAATATGTTTTTACGCATATAAAAAATACATATCCTTTTTTTTGTTTGTTTGTTTGTTTAGTGCAGTCTATAGATTTTAAACTGTACTTACCTGCAATTTTCCCCATAGACGTAATGTATTTGAATTCTCTTGGGTGTCCTTGTACACGAACCGTTTCCTTCATCTCAACGAAAAATTTGGTGCAGCCTCCCAATATGGTACACATTTAGAATACCAAGTGCGGAATTCCTGATGCTATTTATTCTTGAGATATGCTGATAACAGGCAGACACACAGACCAACCGCTAAAAATATGATTTTTGGATTCAAGGGACCTCGAAACGTGTAAATATAACAAAAAATCAATTGCGAAAATTTGACCCCAAAACAATACTCTGTCTACCGTATATATAGGTAAGAGAAAGTAAAAATAAATAAATAAATAAATAAATAAAAATGTATTTTAATACATAGTAAATGTAACAAGCATTCTTATTTTAATTAATTTTTTAACATAATTTCAACATCCCACACATCCAGCAAGCCAAATATCTGCCCAGCCAAATTCCCCCTTCTTTATTGTCTTTAATTATTATTAATATTATTTTGGTTAAGGTACACTAAAATGTATCTTTTTTTTTAATATATTACCGACAGAGACATGGTTATTGATATAAAATACGAGTAGAATTTACAAAGTTTTCAGAAAAACCAATTTTAGCTTTGGAAGTGATTAATTTATTAATATTTTTATTGTTATACTTTGAAAAGCATAAATTAATAATTCTAAATAAGTAGTTAATGATGATGTTTATATACAATGAAATATGCAGATAAGAATTAAAAATGTAAACAAGTTTATTTTCAAGCTGAAATCTTGTCGTTTGTCCTACACGTCAGAGTACATTTTATTTTCGTTAAAGATTATTTTCAGAACTAAAACGTTAATTGATTGATTATTAAGATTATTTTGAGTTAGCTTTAGGTTAGATGGATAAATAAATTACTATATATATGTATATTTTGTTAAAATAAAATACAATTATGTCATCTATGTATCGATAAAGCCTGATATCAGCATAACAAAATTGACTTTTATAAAAATAAAGGTATAAATCTGCCAAAATACTGGAGCTACATCCCTGTCGTGGCATTCCTACTTTTTGCAAATAGATTCTGTTGTGGAAAATATAATTATTATGGATAACAAAGTTAAGAAGTGTTTTGAAATTTTCTACTTTAAAATTGTTAGGAAGATTCATTTGAGTTTATCTTCGTTAAAAAGACTTTAAATAATGTCACTTAGATCTGATAACTCAATATTATTGAAAAGATCTTGAAAGTCAAATGTCATAATATTGTCTATTTTATCGAGTGATTTAATGTAATGAATTAATTGAAAGCTATTTTTAAGGCAGTGTAAATTATCAACTTTGTAAGTACAATTGTATATTTATTTAGATATATCCAGTAGAGTTTTATTAGCATTGTTGTTATAACTATTACATCCTATAGTGACTGTGCGAAATTCAATAGGAGACTTGTAAATCTCATGCATTCAATTAAAGTTATTGAAAGGAAGTTTAAGAAGTTTATTGTAACTATGTATTTTACGGTTAATAATAATAAGGTTATTATTAGTTTGACTAAAGATGTTGTTATTAGATACTGAAGAATTTAAAATAGAGAGATAGTAGGATTTATATATAATAGCATAATTATCTGGTGATTTGTCCACATAAGTAATCACAAAATCAATCTGTAGTGGTTTGATTGAGTTAAGAAGTTCAGATTTTTTAACCAGATTCGAATAATTGAGATATAATTCATTTTTAATTTTGAGTAACTATAAAAATTTCCATTGAGTAAAGTAGGCAATAGGTTTTTTTTTTTTTATATGTGATAGAAATTTTAAAAATAGATCAACCGAAATCATAAGAAAACTGTTGAATTATTTGGGGGAATGCTAGTTTTATAGGGGTCTAAATTTGGTGCCAAAATTCATAAATGGTTTAAGATGATATATATATATATAAAAGAACTCAAATAAGTACGAATGTATATATCAGGGGTCTGTCCAGACTTTTCAAACAGAGTCCTGTTTTTGTGAAATAGTGAAGAATTTTACACGTATTTTTGTGAATTTAAATTTAGTGTGAAAGGAAAGTTCTTCAGATCTTTTCGGCTAGGGTCCTCTTTTTGTGAAATTGTGCAATTTTGTAAAATAAAATTATAATTAAGGTTTTAATTTAGATAATGACTGCTCACTTTTATAGAACTAAACATACATATATGCATAGAAGAAGAACTTTATAAATTAGAAATTAATTATCAGCTTTTCAGAGAAATACAACAAAACACTTCGATTATTCAGGTAGCCTGTTTGTTCCAAGGAAGATTAGTTTTGAATATGAAACAGATTTATCGAAGGTCTGTTTTTAAGGAGAGAAATTTTGTGAAGGATCCTTTTATAAGATTAAAAATTTTGTGAAAGGTCCTGTTTTAGGATAAATAATTTTGTGAAGGGTCCTGTTTTAGGATAATTAATTTTGTGAAGGGTCCTATTTTAGGATAAGTACTTTTGTGAAGGGTCCTTTTTTAAGATATAAAATTTTGTGAAGGGTCCTTTAACGGACCTAGGTTTGCCTCTGGACAGACCCCTGTATATATATATATATATATATTTCATTTGGTATGCTATTCTTATACATAAAAAATATATACGTTGACTATATTTACAATTAAAACAGTTACAGGTAATCACAATCTTTTAAAAATAAAGCGCGTTTTTAAACACATTTTATTCTTTACTCAATTTCTCTTCCCTCCCCCTCCAATTTTCCTTGCATTTCAAATTTTACTGAATAAAATGAGGACAGAGTCTTTCTTTACATCTTAAAAGTTTAGAATATTTCCTCAAGTGTACATTTTAAAAATTAATAAAAACTAAAAGATAAATAATAATTCATTTGTAAACCTTTCATAATTTTGAGCAAGATTGTATATATTGTTGCTATCGCATATGTAGATTTTCTAATCTTAGATGTATATGGTTAGAATAGATTGGTTAGATGTATATGGTTAAATGCACATAGAAAATAAAAGAAAAAATAGTATGAAAAATTCTACTTACATGTAGTTGACTTAACTGTCGATGCCATATGAGGAGAGGCATATGAAACTTCACATCCAATTTATAGTGTACCATATTAATGGTAAGAAAGTTTGTATATATGTATTAGATCTAGACAATTTAAAATTATCTATATTTGTTTCACACACACACACACACACACACACACACACACACACATATATATATATATATATATTATAATTAAAAAGAAAAATAAATTGAATACAGTCAATTTTATTTCAAAGCATTTATTGCATAAAATGAGCAGAAAATACAGAAAATCTAGTTATTGCTTTAATATCATTGGTAAATGTATATATAAGTAATTATTGTATAGATTTAATAGCTAATTTCATTACTTAATTAAAAATCGTTTACAAATCATTTCAGTTTAAAAAGATGAAATTAAATATAATCAATTATGCATGATATAAATAAGTAATTCAATTCATTTGCATGCAATAATTATCAATTCATTAATATGATAATAACAGCAAAAATAATTTGTCTGAATCACCATGTTCTGAAAACGTATTGATTTGTATTTAAATTATCTTGTTGCTAATTATAAACGCAGAATATTTTGTTAAAGAGCTCTGCATAACATTTTTTCAAGTGTTCTACTGAAATTAGAAAGAACTGTTCAATTATGGATGAATGAGCATGTTTAAATTTTTTAAAAGAATTCATATTTATGTTAAATGCTTTTTAATTTTTTTTCTTCATAACAATAATATGTTATTGAAAAAAATATAAACATTTTGATAACTATTTTTAATTTTTAATAGTATCTTTAAAATAAATGAATATATTTTATATATAACATTAAATAAATATTTTATAAAAAATTATTTGGTTTTAGTTATTATTACATTTTAAATACATTTACAAGCCATTTTTTTTTTTTTTTTTTTTTTTTTTTTTTAGTATTCATCAAATTATTTTTGTTGTAATGTATTATTTCTGTTATTTATTTTCAAATATTTTCATTGCATCTTTAGTTGTATGAAAAGTAAATCATTGTAAAAAATTTTTACTATGTCTTTTTGTATTGAAATAGCAAAATATTTTTTCTCAGTTTTAGTGAGATAGATTGATATTTATTTAATGTATAAATACGTGGGATAATACATAAATATACACTTATACGGGAATTTTGTAATATCAGTTATTTTTATATATAATACTATTTTATATATATATATTACATATAATTTTATATGCAATAAACAATATTGTATATAATATATATATAATGTACAAATTTATATATAATATATTATTTATGCATAATATACTGTTACTTTTTATATATAATTATTGTTACATTACAATTTTAAATTGTTTTATAGGTTTCTCCAGCTATTATATACTTATTAGGAAGCGATTAACGATAAGGATCTAGGTACTATGTTTAAAAATAAATTTATTAAAAGATTAATAATTCGATTTTTTCTTTTAAATAATCGAAACGAAATAGCTTTTAGAATCGATATACGACTTAAATGAGGATTTATTAAAACTAATGGAGTGATTTTGCAAAAAACAGTTGAAATTTCCTCAAATCAAAAAATTTTCTTCTTCTAATGGATGCATAATTTTAATAATAAAACGTGAAGGTCAGTACAAATTGACCATAATTGGAGCATTCTGTATATCAATGAAACATCATGATATGAGATTGAAATAGAACTGTTGACAATTTCTATTTGCAGAAAAGGATCGTCTGGGAGACCTTTTTTTTTTTTTTTTTTTTTTTTTTTTTTTGGCGATATCTGTACGAAATACAGATTTACAATCATATCCGTAAAAAGCGCCATTTTTTATTACAAAGCATCAAGTTACCAATTTAATGGGTTGTAGCTACATTGTCTAAATTTAGGGATATGTGATTTTTTTTTTTTTTTTTAAATACTAATTTAGTCGAAGTAAGAATTATCATTTAGTGTTTGTAAATAATTTATTTTTATAATTAATAACCTTAAATCTGAATGTGTTTAAAACGTTTATACAACTCTGTTTCTATCATATATGCATTGTTTATCTACATAAATTAGTTTTTATACCAGAATTTAAAACATTTTTATAAACAAAACCGCACGATGTGGCATAATTATTCGAATATTTCAAATAGTTTTTGTTTGTATGCCGAGGACAGTTCTATTAAAAAGAAGCTGAAAGGAAGCTGCGTAATCTCAGTAATTTTTGTTTTGTTTGAAAAATTTGTGAAAAAAATTTTGTTTTGAACTAATCTGTTCATAGCTAATAAAAGTATTCGACTTACTTCTCATACAAATAAAGATGAGTAAGATTATTTATAAATACAGTTCCAATTATGCAATATTCTTCACAAAAGCAAACAATAATATAGGATGATGTCAAAAAAACCTACATTTATTTTTTTTTAATTTTTCTAAAATTTCTTTGGCAAATACTTTGTGTTAATGATGCCCTATATGTGATAGTATTACATTTGTAATTTACTGTAAATTACTTTTCATCTGAAATATAAGCCTAAATACAATATATTATCTACAAAAAATTATCTAATCGAAAAGATATAAATAAATATATTACTACATTCTCTGTTTAAAATAGTTACAAAATACTATTTCACCTCCATCTTCTACAGATGCATAAATTATTGCATATTACAGTTTATTATAATATGGCCGTTGAAGAAAAGGCAAAAAACTTCTGTATTTCAAGTTTTCCCCAATTCTTCATATTATTGCTTTATGATACACTTATTGCTCTAGATCTATTATTGCTCTTTGTACAAAGTTTTAAATAGTACTGCTACTTTAAGCTGCAGCAAAAGGCATCTAGCAACTATATCTTACAATAAAATATTAGATATTATAATGCAGTTTAAAAGATCAGATATATTTTTACATAAGCGAGCCTAATAATTCAGGCTAAAAAATTAAAATTACTTACAAGATGCACCTTATAATCAACACACTCTTAGTTTCAACTAAGAATTTACAATATATGTACATGTGTATTCTCATTTTTTTTCTATTTTCAAAATTATTGCTTTGCGATATCATCATTTCATACATTAGAAAAACACGAGATAAATATTTTTATTAAATAAAAAACATCAAAACTGGTAGTTTGATAATTAAAAATAAAATATGAAAAACTCTCTATATATTATAAGTAAAAGTAAAACTCTTCTAAATTATTCTTTGTTAAGTGAATTATGAATAATTTTCTTTGAACTAGTTTACGTATCACAGTATAGTGCAAAATTTGTATAAAAATAATTTTCAGTGCATTTTTATACATTAAAAAAAAAAAAAAAAAAAAAAAAAAAAAAACTATAAAGAAAACAAAATATGCATTTAAAATTTCTATTTTTAAATAAAGTTTTATTATTTTGAAGGATAAATGCAACGCTAATTAATTCAGGTTTAAGTAAACATTTTCGTCAAGAAAAGCCTGTATAATTCAAAATAAAATATGCAATGTTTAATATGTACTGTGTATTTAAATAACTTATTTTTATTTAAAAGAGGAAATTTTAAATATTTAATAAATTCTCAATATTGCATTTACTAAAACAACAATCTAATTTATATTAAGTCTTATTTTAAATTCAAATGTCTCTATGCTTGACATGAATGTGTAAAGAAAAGAAAAGAGCGAAAGAAAGAAAAATAGGTTAGCATTTTTTTTTCTCTCTCTCCATATAGCATTATCTCCTACAGTCATATTTTTAAGCATGATTTTGCATGCTTTATCAAAATAACTTAACATTAATTTGCAAACAAATAGAGTAAATATATATAACACTTATAAATAAATTAAAACAATACATATATTTAAAATATATCACAAATTTAAAAACAGCAGAAAAAATTAATGAAATATAAACAAACAAAATATACAAATAAGTAAATATTTGTGTAACTTGTAAATTTACACAATGAACACGAATAAAGAAATGTATAAAATGTATCAAAAATATAAAGAAAATTTAAGTACAATATCACAAAATTAAAAGTTTAATCAATATAAATACTCAATGTATTTGTCACAAATTATAAATTAAGAAAGCAATTTCTTTTTGACAAGAAAATTCCATTAACACAGCATGAATAAAAATCTTAAAACAAATATTGGGTATTTATCATTTTTATAGAAGATCAAATTACATAGATTTTTCATAATGTTATGGATTTTAATGTAGTTATTGATATATTTTTATGATTTAGCATGAAATATAATATTTTAAAACCATTATATATTACTGCAATATCTGTCATAAAGTAAAATGTATTAATTATGGCCATTTTAGAAATTAATATCTGTGAATCTGCCTTACATGTTTAATTAATTAATTATTGAGCAAAGGAGAAAATTTTATATACACACACCTAAACATTGTTCTATAATTTTTATGTTCTTTTATGTATTAAAGAATGCGTAAAATTTATTATTATTAGATTCAACACAGAAAAAAAAATAATTTCTATATTTCATTATAAATATTTTGGAATAAATTTTGGAAATTATATGATTAAAACATCTGGAATCTATGTATACGATTTACATTTAGTTAATGAATATATGTTGTCAATATAATATATTTTAAGATTAAAAAACTTAAATTGAATAATAAAAAAAAAAAACTCTCTTCAATAAACTAAAAACTATGCAGACATGAATTATTAAAAAATTGCATTACTTTCTAGTATAAATGGCTTTAAATAATGAATAGTCATCATAATTATAATATCTGGTGTACACACAGATGGTTATCACACATTTTTGTAACGATTTCACTTTCTCCGGGAATTTAAGATTTAATTTTTAAATAAAAACGCGACTGGCATCAAATTGGAATAGAGTTTAATTATTGTCTGCAGCCTTTAAAGAAAATTCTTTGCTTTAAAATTCCTCTGAAAAATAAATAATGGATCTAATATTATATTATTGCGCTGTTCGAAGGGAAATATTTTTTATTCGATTATTAGAAAATGATTTAATAATCCTACACCTAAAATAAGTGACTGTCATTAATTAAAAATTTATGAAACATCAAAATTTACATTTGACTTTTAGGTTTAAGGAAAAAAAAAAATGTATACCCAACACAGGTACATATACCTCTTATTAAATTAAATTCGAATCTCATGTTTTACAAGAAAATCCATGCCCATCCTTTATATTTATAAAATTTTATTAAGATCTAATAAAATAATAATATTATTAATGATGTTCAACGCGTAACGCCGAAACATGTTTCTCAGCGTAAGACTATGCGCAGACTGTTGTATGAAAATTATTTGGCAAGTTAAAAATGGAAATATATATTTACAATTGATGACGCTTAGATATACTTATCTCATTGTGCTAGAAAAAGGTTGGTTTACTACAGAAAAAAAAAAGAGATAAAAAAAAGGTTAAAATATTAGTTTAGAGAAAACATGAAAATTTTTGCTAAAGCTTTTATGATTATTATTAAATTCTCTTATAACGGCAAACTTAAATTAAGGAGAGTAGAAAAAAATTCAATATTAACTCGGATTACTCTCAGAAATGTGTTTTAACACCTATTTTCAAAAAAGAAATTCCACCCCGACCCATATAATCTTGAGTGTGTTAATTTCCTTTAGGAAAAGCCTAATTTTAATAATTAAATTTTGATGTACTTAATCCAAAAAAAAAAAAAAAAAAAAAAATTGATACCGGAATTGAAGCTATTCTCTTTAAATGTATCTCACCTAAGTCTCCTGACGTATGTCTTATCTATTACTGTACATTTGGACTTTAAAAACAAGCTCTTCATAAGCGGCATCCCAAAACATTGGATGGACTCCGTATTGTTGTGAAGGAGGAATGGAATAAAATCAATCTTGATGTTTTAAGAAGTGCTCTGTATATTGTAAATTAAGATGTAATATGATAGTTTATGAAAAGGTCTGTCAGATTGAACATACTACAAAATAAAATTCTTATATATATATATATATATATATATATATATATATATATCTTTGCAAAATCGTTAAAAAAAATGTGTGAACACCCCCTGTAAAAAATTTTTTTTGGCAAAATATTTCATAAAACGTTAAAGGTACAGAATGCACTAAATATTTATACATTAAAAATATTTAGTTTTTTTTTTTTTTTTATATTTATATAAATGAAAATATTTCAATGACAACACATTTAGTAATAAACTATTTATTTTAAATATTAAGGGTTACCCTCAGATTTAATCTTAAACAATTATTGTGAAATATTACTAATGAAGTAAGTGACATTTAAAACGAGACGATAGAGTCTGTATACATAAAATTGTTAGTTAAAATATATCAGGGAATTTTTTTATCCTAAAATTAAATTATATTTAAATGACTAGATACACAATCACAGACAAATTAACAACTTAAAATTAATAAAAAAATAATAAATTAAAAATACAAAGCAGTTATTACATTTCTATTTGGAAATATGATATACATAAAAAAATACAAAATAATAAATAATAAATTTATTTACCTATTAAAGTGTGCCTTCACTACATATTGAAAATGCGCATTTCTAAGGCACACTATTATAAAATTTTTGAGAGCATTGAAAAATAAGTTATAATTAGTTAAATATTAATAAGTACAATTTAGTTAGTGAATTTTACATTTAAAAAAAATGTGAAATTTATTTCTAGAGCAAATCCTACGTGCACCGGTTACGTGCTATCTTGTGACTAATCGACATAAAACCCGTTTTTTATGTGACTTATTATTTTTTAACACTCATAACAGTAACCACAGATTTACTTCATTTCTGTCCTAAATGTTTATAAAACTAATTCATCTTTCATAAAATATTACTTTTAAATTTTCGAAAGGAGGTATTTTGATCGAAGCATTGTATAATTTCGAAAAAGGAACACATAAAAAACATTAGACAGAATTACTTAGGGCCCTCTTCACTCACCGCCCCGGAAGCCGAAGCTAATGTTATTCTATGGGAAATTTTTTTTTACAAATAACTTATTAACTAATACGTATTTTTAAATTCTGTTTTCACATTCTGAAACTTCGCAGCTGTTAAATTGACGGACAATTTTTAAAAAAATATTTTTTTAATTTTTTATATTTTATTTTGAAGCTGCAAAATACGAATTTTCAATATGTGAAATTTTTTCATTTTGCAATTTCAACATAAAATATTAAAAATTAAAAAAAAAAAAAAAAAAAAAAAAAAAAAAAATACGTTTTTGAAAGAAGTGCGTCAATTTAACAGTTGGGAATTTTCTAAATGTGAAAACAGAATTTAAAAATGTGTATTCGTTAATGAGTTATAAATAAAGAAAATTTCCCATAGAATAACATTGTCTCGGGCTTCTGGTGACGGTAAGTGAAGAGGGACGTTAATTAGAGAAGAAACCATACATTGCAAGAATCAAGATAATTAAAACTAAAAATAAATAAAAAAGCAAAAGATTTATCGTAGTGTCAGTAGAGACAGACTGTAAAATGCTGAAGAATGTCAGATTTTAATTTAGTTAAATTTATTGTTTATTATTTATAACAATTGGTATTATTATATTTCTTTTCCTAGATTTCTACTGGTATGCAAGCAAATGACCTGATTTTGCCCTAGCAAAAGCAGGTTAAAAGAAAACTTATAGAGATTTAGGAATGCTTCCTAAATACCTATATATGATAAAACATTCAGCTCCTAAAAGGATCATAATGTTATGTTAACTATATTTTGATAATAGTTCCCTTGGATATTTTTATTTGCCTTGAGTGCACTAGGAAGCAACTGTTACTCATTAAGACATAATCAGGAGTCAAATTAACGAAGTTATGCGCATAAAGTCGTTAATGTATGTATTCAATTGTAAAGAACTGACCCTGCATGATATTGCAGCCAGGGAAAGTTGTTAAGCTCCAACAAATCTTTTTGCTTAGTTTAAATAAAAGTCAAGGAAAATGTATGTATTTATTTAAAACGTATATCATATTTTTAATAGAAAGTGTACAAACTTATAATAAATAAATAAAGGTCTACAAATGCTATATAAACAATAACGCTTTATAATATGTAAATAGATATATGACTAGTGTGTATGGTAAAATCATTTTTGCACTTCATTCTAAATTTTCACGATTCAAATTACTATAGTCGTTAATTACTAGTTAACTAAAGACTCCACATATTCACAATAGTATTGCATAAGGTGCCCGGCTAAATGATCCTTTTTATATCATCAAATCACATAACAAGAATTATCTTCTGAATGAGAGATCGATCCTTCGACTAGATTTTTTAACAGAAATTTCTAGCTACTATTATGAGCACTAAAAATACAGGAATATTTCAATCAACGTGGTTTAAAGCTCACATTTTGTTCGTATGTACATAAATATTTCGAACAAAAAAATTAAAAGGAACTAATTACAGCTAAGTTTATATAACTTTGTACATGTATGTTCTTTCACAGTTATTTACATTATATATTCCTTTAAGCTTCCTTATTTGCATAGATTATATTTCATTTCTGAGCGTTTATTTAAATAAAAATATATAAAAATTAAAAATTGGATTAATTTAAGCGAAAAAAAAAAAAAAAAGTAAAAGCTAACAAATTATCTAAAAAAGTTACTTTAACGAAATAAAACGTTTATTGAATAAATTAATTTTTAGTACAACATTTTGTTAACAAAATTCCTTACATGTATTTTACATCTTGACTTTTGTATGTACATTTAAAGATTGAAGAAGTAAATTATATAGTTAGAATTAAAATTCGGATCAACACCAAAGATTAAAATGTATCCATATAAAGAAAATAAAAAGTCTTATTATTATTAAAATATTATTATTATTTCTTAATTGTACTCAAAAGATTTATTGAATTTAATCACTATCACTATATATCTACTGTATGACAATCCTGCGTATAAAAAACGAAATTATTATTCGTTGTAGTTGTACATACTTTTTAAGTATTTGCTAGTTTTCTCTTTAAATATTTATGAGAAAAGAAGCAGAGACTTTATTTTATCAACGTAACAATATAAAAGAATGTCTTATATTATTGCTTTCATTATTCAACACTAAATAAAGCATATGTGTTTTCATATCCAAAAGACATGAATATATACTTTCCTAGATAAACAAATGATTATACTGTTATTATATGAGTTATTTAAAGTAGATTTTCAGTTTAATCGTATGTACCAAAAATTTAACTAAGTTTTTATCATCAACGTAAAATATTTTTCATGGACAAAACTTTTATTATTGAAAAATCAAACTAAAATGCGGTAGTTTGATTTTTTTCCCCATTTTTTCTTCCTCCAAAGAATGAGATTTGAATAAAGAAATATGATATGAATGTGTAATACTTCGTCATAACATTTATTCTATATAACGCTGAATAATCTTGATTCCTCTTTAAATATTGAAAAATAAAATATGTCATTATTATATTTTGTTTTACATGAAGCAAAAATTTGTTTACATTTCCCCCATAATATATATATATATATATATATATATATATATATATATATGCGTTATTAATCGTTACATGTAAGTATTTTCATCTAGGAAAGAATAAAACATGGCAAATGTGTTCGTAAAGATAGGTTTTTCATGCAAGAATAAGTAAAGAAGATCAATCGACCTTGACTTAAGGGGTTTTTGTTGTGCCAATTTCCAAAAGGTCAGAGGAGTTATCGCTGTTGTCAAAAACATGTTGACAATTTCCATCACTGGCAGGGTCTTTCGTACCCTCCTTAAAGCAGGAGGATTCGTAGTGCTTGTTGAGGTAGGATTTTAGGGCAAAAGTCTTATTACAACGGGCACATGCATAATGCTTGAAGGCAGAATGTGTCTGCATGTGAGCTCGCAGATTTGACCTGTCAGCAAAGGCCTTGCCACAGTGTGCACATCCGAAAGGCTTTTCACCTGTATGAGAACGCATGTGCCCCTGCAACAACCAAGGTCTTGAAAATGCTTTACCACATACACCACACTTATGGCTCAGATTGTGCGTGAGAAGATGCATCGCTAATGCGGGCATACTTACATAAACTTTACCACAGGTTTCACACTTTTTGGCTTGTTGTGAGTCTGGACTTCGGTGCGTCTGCTTATGTCGTGACAAGTTCGAAGATGTTGCATAGTGTTTACCGCATTCGCCACATGTATAACGCGGTCTGTCGTGATTCGAAAGCGATTCATCTTGTTTACTATTTTTACGTCGACGGGAGCGACCATCAGTTATGAAAAAGGCTTCATATGTGTAGCCAACAGTCACACCATTTGGAGACGTTGGGACAGGAGATGGGCTGGATTCCAGATTATTGTTGTAGACAAAATGTGTTCTTGCATCATCGCTGCTGATATCACTAGCGCTAGCGTCGCTGAGGCTACCTGAAGGACTGGGACCGGACCTTTCGAGAGCAACGACGTGTTGATTTGGAACTGGTACGGGGCAATTTTCTGCTTCATTTGCCGTTTGTATTTCGATACCTCCAACAATGTCATCACCCACAACTTTATCGATGTATACATAATCTCTTGAAGACTCGGGAGATGATAAATCGTAGACATACCCTGAAAAAAAAAATGCAATTTATTGAATGGTTGAATATATATTTATATATATATATATAGCATTTTAAGAGATGGAAAAAGTAAAATATAAAATAAAAATTTATATCTCATTCCAAATTTAAATAATAAAAAAGTGTTAAAATGTTTGAAAAGGTAAGTCTCGATAATTGAGTTGAATTTTAGGCGATCTGTTCACGCACTATAACTGTTGCCGATTTGAATCTGGAATATATATATATATACGTAATCTACATGAACTTAGCTAGTGAACCACGTAGAAAGGATTTAATAAATATTGATTTTTGTGTAGTTGGCGAATGTTTGAATAAAGTCGTTCAATTTTCACCCCCCCCCCCCTGAAGAAAAAAAAAAAAAAAAGACAATCATTTGTTAGTAAATATTAACTAAGCAAAACTAACCTACATGGTTCACTTTGAAACGTTATTGCGGTTAGATATTTGCAATAAAAAGATTGAAAATTGTTGGAGTTATGCGGTGTACCGTTTTGAAAAATCATGTTTTGAGAAAAACGCATTTGAAGTTTTGAAATGTTTTATATACAGGAACAAATGAGGAAATTCTAATTTTGGAAATGCTTCAACTATACCTAGACAGTAAACTATCGACATCATGGGGATTTTGAAGAAGTTACAATTCAAAATAGGTGATTTCCCAGCAGGTAGCGAGTTGTGTAAGGTAGGCCATTTCGGATCATCTGTGGCGATAGAGGAAATCCCAAAGAAAAATTTTTTTTTTCAGTAATTAGACATTTTGCCTCGTATTTTAGAAGGTTCAAAGTATGTTTGAAGTCAATAATAGTAATAAAAATAATGATTTTTTGAAAATTCAACAATGATGTTATCCTTTTATTCAAAACAAATTTTTTATAAAATATTTTGCCTACATATGCATAAGTGTTACATACGAAATATTTATACGTGGTAATTTTATTAATATTTATTTAAGAAAAGTCCCACCTAATAATTTTATGTACGAATGCATGTATTTTTTAATTCTTGTGTATTTGAATGGTCTAATATGTAGAAATTTAGTTAATTAACACATATTACATTAATTTAAAAATCATAAGTACCAGTGTGAATACTTTTTCTAACTGTTTATGAGACAAACGCTATTAAAAACACTCTTGACCTTCTACTTATTTCAAGAGGTTCTAAAATCCACTTTTTCCTCTCTTAACATATTTTTAGAAATTGTTAATCATTTTCCATTTGACTAACTAATCATTCAATTTTTTTGGAAATTTACTAATTATTCCTCATTTTTGGACAACAAAAAGTGATTTAAATGTGTTTATAATATATTTATACATATAATTACGTTGTATATTTACATTATTATGTTATGTATACTATACATATAACCATTCATCTTTATATGTGAATTCTTCTATTTGTCAATTCGTGTATTCTTAACAGTACTTATGAAAACATATTTATTTTCTGAACTGTAATATATGAAAATAAAACTCGTTAACACATATCACATATTATTTGATTTTTAAAAACTCAACAATCAACAAAAATATTTTTTTTCATCTATTTATATGATATGTGGGGCTAAAAAAAATCTTGGCCCTCTACTTATTTTAAGAAGCTGTGAAACCATCCATTACCATTCTCGAGGTACTTTTGAAAACTATATGCATGTGTTTACAATGCTTTTCATAATATTCTTTAAAAAAAGTCTCTCGCCCAATAATTTTAGATGTGCATTAATATATTTTTTTAAATTTTCGTGGGTTTTAAACAGTCTGAGACTTGGTAAAATATACAAATGTAATTAATTAGCGAGCATTTATAAAAAAAACAATATTTAGTATCATTGCGAATATACTTTGCAGCTATTTATAAAATACATGCTGCTGAAAATAGCGTGGACCCTCTATTTATTTAAAGAGCCTGTAAAATCTGTTTTATCTACTTTAAAACACATTCTGTAACTTAATAATACTTCACAGACTGTATCTGGTTTAAAAATATGAACAATTACATAACATCTTTATTTTATTTTAAAATTTTCCTAGATAAGACCCTATATGCATGTATGTGTTTATAAGGTTTGTCTCAAAACGATAGTGCCACTGAAATAAAGAAAAAACTTCCATAAAGAAGAAACTGCAGAAATACAATTAATATTGATAGGTTTTACATTATTACGCGTGAAAATTTGTCACAAGTCGGCACATAAAAAGTTATAGTAATTTATTGCGATATTTTTAACTATTAAAAGTGTGTCAAATATGTAAATTGTATCACGCTTGTGCTCTTAATCTGCACTGAAATCAAGATTAAAATGAGAAACCTATCTGCTTTTACCATCTAACGAGACGAATTTACACTTATGTCTTAAAGTTAACGTCGATGTGGTTATGTGGCGTACAAAATTATTATCTGATTTAGAAAGACGAATGTTTGATGAATTATATAGGAATAAAAGGTTTATTACAGTAAATGCAAGAGAAATTAAAAGTTCTTATCATGTGGTAAGAAATTATTTGAATTGCCTTGGGCCGTACGGGACTTTAGCAGTCTACTGGCCGCCGTCCGGGGATAACTTCGAAACAGAAACGTTCCATTATTCAGCCCTGAGATAAACAGCTCCGACAAAAGTATCAGACAAGTAGATTCTTCTCCTGATATAAGCGTTTAAAAAACTACAGTGTATCTCGTGCCAAAAGCTTTAAACATCTTTGATATCAAAAGACGCATAGAAAAAAGTAAACTAACGTAACACGACACGACTAGAAGAGAGTCAATTGTGTCAAGCATCGCATGTCATGGTCACAGAACTGGTATAAAATAATCTGCAGTGAGGAAAAAAAATTATCTCGTCGGGTCAGATAGCTAAAAATATTTTTTGTATGACCTTAGAAGAAAAAAAAAAAAACTTAAGTGACAACAAGTATGGAAAGGAATAATTGTCCTTTGGAGGGGGGTTGGCAAATGGCAAAATGTCAATTGTCTTTGTAACAGGTCATTTAAATGCTCGAAAGTATCATGAGCTGTTAAAGGTTACCTGTTACCATTTTTTTAGTTGCAAAATGACTCATTTGTACGATTTCAACAAGATAATGCTCCTCCTTAATGCAAACTCGACCTGGGAGTAGTTATATAGCCAATGGAACTCCTCTGAGTGATTTGTATCCATGTTCTCCAGACTCAATCCGATGGCGAACATGTGTACAGCAGTTGCACGCAAGGTCTATGAACATGATCGGCAGTAACATTGAGTATCAGAGATCAAACACGTATCCTTGAAGCTTGGAAAGATCTACAGCTGTGCTAAAAGCTATCTGATTCAATGTCTAACGTGTATTTGACATCATTTACTAAAAATAGTGAATTTATTTGTCGTTAAACTAAGTTTTGAGTTTATTTATAGAGGTGGCACTATCATTTTGAGACAATCGATTGCCATGATTTTTTTTTTCCCATTTTCTTGAAGCATAAATTTCGTATGAAGTCTGACACTTTTCATTTGCTTTAAAAATTTAAAGATGTTTGAAGATTTATCTGTAGAAAAAAAAATGTTTATTTTTTATACAATAAATTTTGTTATTTTCAAGAATTTAGGTATCACTCTTTCATTTTGAAACTCACGTTATTATTTTTCATAATTTTCAGGGAAAAAAAAAAAAAAAAAAAAAAAAAAAGACTTTTTCACCTAATACATTTAGGTGTCAGTTCTAATATTTGTGTATGTTTAAACAGTTTTCTGTTAAATAAAATAAGTTAATTTAGTTCATTAGCATATACTACTTCAATTTAAAAATCTTAAGTGGAAATATGAGTATTTTTTGCAGCTATTTACGTGATACGTGCTACTGAAAATACTCTTGACCCCTCTACTTATTTCGAGAGACTGTAAAATCCGCTTTTACCTCTCATAATACACTTTCCGAAATCACTAATCCTTCACCGTTTGTGGCTGATACACAGAGAAAAGCGCACTTACTTCGATTCTCATGGAAGGAAGTGAAAATGTTCTTAAAAGGTTTGAGGAATTCACCAAACTCATCGCGAAAGTTTTAAACAAGACTCTGGAAATGGATTAATTATCGAAATGGAAGGCTTAAAATATTGACAATTATATTCCAAGGGAAATAATGAATATATTTTTGAAAAAAGAATAAAAGTCAGAAAAATTTATTTTTTTTTTTTTTAATAATTTTTCCTCATCTAAATATATCAGTGTTACTTGTTTATAATACTCACACAACGTTATTAAAGCTTTAACGTTCATTGAATAAATTACTGAACTAATTTCAAAAATGGCTATTGGATATATAACTGATTATAAATATGTTTAATAATAATAATAATAATAACAATTTTAATTTAGGAAAATTTTTTGTTTTGAAATAGCTATATGTTACGCTGATGAAATTCAAATAATATTAATTTGATAACTTCGTAAATAAACACTGTAAATTTCAAAAGCCCTTCAAAAATTGTTTCATGTCAAAATAAAAGAATAAAAAAGTAAAAGGGGATATGCTAAATATCTGGTTTTAGTGCAAACCAAAAACATTAAAGAATTTAATAATATGATTTACCGTTGTAAATTTTCATAAAAGAGTGCGCAGAAATTTCCTTAAATAAAAAAAATAATAAATAATAAATAAATAAATAAATAAAAGTAAAATAAAAATAAAATAAAAAACTGTTTATTGTTTATTTATTTTTTACTTTGTATGTACACAAGAAATTCGATTTGTATCAGAATCAGATTACATGTTTCATTAGTTGTATAAAAAAGAAAAATTCTGTTATGGCATTCACATTACTTTATTTTACCTCATATTTCTATAAAATCTGACTATTAAAGTTTACGTTATAAAATAAAGGGAACTGTATTTCAACATTTTCGAAGTATTGCGGAAATAGTTTAAAATTATGCGTGATTAAAAAATATAATTTAAAAACGCCTTTCTTGAAGTCCTGCATTTAAACTTTTCAACCAGTGAGCTTTCCTTGTTGACTGCTGGTTCTCTTGCTGTTCTTTTGCAGCAAGGGAACTAGTAGTCGACAAGGAAAGCTCACAGAAGATGACCGGATGCCTGATTGAAAAGATTAAATGGAGGAACTGAAGTAAGGATTTTTTCAATTATATTTTTTAATCAAGTTTGAAAAAGTTAATATTTATTTAATAGAAACTTTTATTTATGCATTACAGTGTGAGTGGGGAGATAACGCTCGCCTCAAACACCGTGAGATAGTATAACTATATTTATAAAATATTTAGGATTGTTATTGAATTTGAATTTTATTTAAGACTCCTGCCTACTGTGATTTTTTCTAATAGTGATTTTTTCTAATAATTGAAAAATTGCCTGTTTATGTGCATTACATAGTAGAATATAGTTAAAAACAGTGAATAACCTGAAAAAATATGCAAATTTTTAAAAGTTTTTCTATTTAGGCTGAAAAATATACATAAAATTTGCCCCCCCCCCCCAAAAAAAAAAAAACACTTTTCAAAACATTACAAGTCAAATTTAAATAAAGATATTTTTATTGTGTAAATTTTATTTCAATTATTGTAAGGTCCTTCAGGGAGTGAACTACTCTCAAAACTATAACCAAGTTATTTAATATTTTAGAGAATAGAACATTTTACATGCTGAAAAAATCTTGAATATACACGGCAGTTCATACATTCTATCGACAAAAACAAACAAAATAATTTAGTTAGATTCATTGTTGTTGTTCAGTTCTTAAACCAACTCCTCTAGAGTTTTCTGTCAAGTTTCATAAAGTTTCAATTATAACTTTTTGAGTTATGATGTTTTGCAATAAAGCAAAATGTTAAAAATCTCATTTTTAGAAAAAGCACAAAACATAATTAAAAAAAAAAAAAAAAAAAAAAACTAGATTTTACCTATTAAATTAAAAATAATTTTAATAAGTTCCTGATTTATTTCAAAGTTTTTTTTTTTTTTTTTTTTTTAATTCATTTTATATGCAGTAAAAAAATTTGATGCTTATATTGAGTAAAACGTTTATGTAAACAAACATTTACGGTCACTTCCGGTTTCAAAAACTGGCGAGTGACTTATATAAAAATGCTTGTAACTCAAGTTCTAAGCAAGATAGAAACGAAATTGAACTGATTTAGAAAGCTAAAATTTCAGGCTTTAATACAAAACCAAAAATAGAAAATAGAAGTTTTGACCGAAAATTGCATTTTAAAGGTAAGCAGGTACCTTAATATTATTCAAAGATTTCAAATTTTTATTAAGTTTTTTCATTAACGAACTAGAATTTTAATTTAACATTATAAAAGTTAGATAGTCAGTGAGCATAAAATAATGATATTTAATAAAAATGATTATGTTATTTTTAATGATTATGTTTATTTCATGATTATTAATATAATGATCATTAATTAAAAGTTATTAATATAATAATTATTAAAAATACACATAAATTACTTTTAAATTTTGTAATTGAGATTTTATAGTTAAATCATCAAAACTTATTAACTGATAGATTAAGGAGTGCTCAAAAACGTGTATGATTTTTTATTTAAATTTTCCTAATCTACTCTGCTAGAAAAAACGTTAAGGCCAGTTGAAAAACTGCATTCTTTTTACAATTGTTTATTTAAATTCTATGCAAATTTACACACAATAGAACAAATGACAATTACAACTATAATTTAAAAAGAATATATATTACAAAAATTTAAACTATTTTGTATTTGAAACTTTATTTATTTCTTTTATGAATGTAGACGACTGGGGAAATTATTAAAGCCCCATAAGATATTTTTCAACAAAATGCTAATAATAATAATAATAATAATAATAATAATAATAAAATCTATTCTTTTCAATTAATTAAATTATTTTCAAGTTCATAAGATTTGAAATTTTTTTCAAATTGTCTTTTGAGCTGCTTTTCCAGCATTTTTCAATGTCCATTTTAAGGTCCTCTTTTGTGTTGCAAGTTTTACAATTTCCATGTCACCAGAATGAAACAGAAGTTTTCTGGTTTCTTCATAGCTGCTCAAGTATCTGGACAATTTCTCTAGGATACATTATTTTAAAAAGCTTGAATTGTGAATGCACGTATTGTCATTCTGAAATATGTACTCGCTAGATGTTGTCAGGGGATTATGTGGAAATATCTGGCAAATTTTCTGCGAGGATATCTTCCAAAATTTTCATCGTTTTCAGATATGCAATTAGTGTTGTTCCGTTACCAGACACAAAATCGCTCTAAATCACTGCAAAGCTAATGAAAAACTGACATTTTGAGAAAAATGTGGTTCACCTTTAAAGATCATACCAGTAAACCATCATTTAAGACCATACACACCATCGATATTAAATTTTGTTTCGTCCGAATAAACAACATTTTGTCGTTTATCCCACAAAAAACATGTTACTTTGCAACCTTTAGGTAGGTAGGAAGGCTGGGTTTAATGTCGCACTAGTACTGCGCTATGGGTGGCGACGGTATGGAACGCATTCCTAGCGATGGTCCGGTTGCAACCTCTAGGAATTCCATTTCAGGAATCTTACTTAAAGGTGGTTGACGTTTCATTACATTATATTTTGTATTTAAATTTTTTCATCGAACATTACGTACAGTTTGGTTGTTGCAGGAAAGCTTCAAAACATTTACATTATGCGAAGAAGATTTTTTTTTTTTTTTCGTCTAACAACAGCTCTTATTTGTCGAGGAATCAATGCAGAAGACGTACTATTCCTTTCAACTTTGCATAATTATCACTATTTTTTTTTAAATATTATTAACTACAGATTGAAATCTGTTTAATGTTTTAGCTCTTTGTGAAAAATATAAACCATATTGTTTAAAACTCAGATTTTTACCTTGCTCAATCGAAGATAATTTCCAACTTCTGCCTATTTTTACAAATACTGAAGTTTCTATCTGTCGTCACCTATATGATTTGTTAGAGCAGTTCCGTGAACAACAATAAAACACCGTAGATAATAAATAAAATGAGAAAATCTATAAAAGTGAGCTTGGCTTGCTATTTTCTTCCTGGTTATAGCATGTTATAAAAACGAAAAATAATTTTTAATTAAAAAGTAACTGCTCTTGTCATAATATTTATGCGTACAATAAAACTGTTAATTTCTGCAATATGTTTAAATTTCCCTAAATTTTAAATTTGTTGCGAAAATAATGACGTTTTTCGTTTTATCTTAATACTTTTTTCAGCCGTAATTTGCTAAAATACATTAATATTCTATCTCTACTTAAATTTAATGCTATAAGAATACACCTGGCACTGTATTTAAATATAGGTAAATAATAAGAGTTAACAAATAATGTCTATTCCATTTGTAGTTTTTTATTCTTTTAAATTAGATTTGAATTCATCGTTGATCAGTTAGAAACAGCCTGTATATATATGTAGCTGTTGTAAATTGAATTAGAGATGAAAGACATTTCCGAATCTGAAAATTTGATCTTTATTATTGTTATTATTATTATTATTATTATTATTATTATTATTGTATTTTTTAAACAAAAATACATCAACATCCTCAAGTTAGATATAAACTAAGACAAACAAATATTTTGTAGTTTTGTAGGGACAGTTCTCATTTTTGGTAATTTTTTCTTTCTCTTTTTTTCCTCGCTTGAATTTGTTTTATAATTAAAGATTTTGTTGCAATTTATAATTTAAAATTTATGGTTCTGTAGTTTTTTTAAGTACTGTTTTTGTCCCCATTTCTTATTCTGAAATTAGAGACGCCACGCTAATTCGTCTCCACTTTTACCTTTAGAAAATTTTGGTCGCCTTATTCTACATAGATAAAAAAAAAATAATAATAATTTTACATAGTAAAATACTTAATTTCTCCCAGTGATTTTTTTAAAAATATCTTGTTGTAGTTTTATTTATTTATTTATTTATTTGTAATTTGTTGTAATAAAAGCTGCTTCACTATAAATTTATTTCCCTGGAAAATTTTCAAGAGCGATTAATACAATTATGCATAATGTTGCGATATCATTTTACAAATTTACTTTTTTGAAATATTTTTATCTGAAGGTATTAAACAGAGATTTAAAAATTAGCTTAAAACTTAAGCATGTTGATTTGAAAATGTGTTTCCGATTATTTATAAAAATTCCACAACTTGATCAACGTTCTTACGAGAGAGTAACAGCGTGTATAATCGTATCCCATGTTGCAATTTTCTGCCTAATTCTTTATCCTCTACTACGAAAAAAAATGATCATATTTTCTGGGCCAAGCAGCAAACTGCCTTTATCGTATAAGCGATTACTGCCCAATTATTATGCAGCCCATGCATTCCTGTATTAATCACTTTCCCTTTTGCCCCCCATGCATGTGCGAAAGAGCTTGTCGAATTAATAGCTCTCCTTTCTCTTTCTCTCTATACTCCAATAGAGAGATAGAGTGGGAGCACAGAGAAAGCACAAGCAACGCTTGGTTTCGCTCAGCAGAACAGAACAGATTTCGTCAATGTAATATGGTTCACTTCACTTGTAGCAGGCCTGTCTATCTTTCTATACACAATGAAATGGTTAACTTGGTCTATTTTTGGGGGTGTAAAGGCCATATGTGATTCATTGTTTGAAATAGGCAGTTTGTTATAGCTTCCATAAAATGTTTGAGTAATATAATAGCTTTCATACTGTGGAATTTCGACGAACGTGAGTTGAATTTAAAAATCCTTATTTGGTTAAGGCCTTTTCGTTAAAATGGTTTTGGAATCAAAGCGATTAGTATAATTTATTCTTTTATTCACAAGTCATTTCATTAGAAATGTTTATGCTTCAGTAAGTAGAAAATATATAATAAAGGAGGTTCCTGAATTGTATTTTGTTAAAGAACAAAAAGGCATATTGTTGAAAATAAAACATAATAAAATTCAGCTATTAATTTTTATTTTTATATTTTTATTTTTATATTAACGCAATATTATTAATGTCATAAATGACGCATGTTATCATTTAATTCTAATAGCGTAATATTAAAGCATTGGGGATTAATAAAAGTAAATTGATCACACAATCAATATTTAAAATATATTTATATGCTGCAGAATATCAGAGACAAAATACTTATCACACTTTCAGAGATTTGATTTCCATAAAGTTAATTTTTGCCTATTCCAGCATATAAATATTCTATATTATAATAGTTAATAAATAAATAAATAAATGGATTCATAAGTGTAGTGTACACACATTCTAATTCTTAATTATTACTTTAGTTAGGAAAAATCAGATCTAATACAGTTTTAATATGTATTGATTCCAAATAATATTTATATCTTAATCCATATTAACTGGTTTTTATATAATTTGTTTGAAAATTATAGTGGTGAAATGGCTAAAAAATGCATTTCGTTCTTAATTTTTAAGTATTAAATCTGAAGGGAAATAATAAATTATTGAGGCATATTTCAAGTTAAAAATATCTTATCCATTTCTCACCTTCAATAATAGCTATTAAACAATTGCAGGATGCAAAACGTATTTGAATAATAAATAAATATCTATTCTATGCAGGAATGATTCTAAGTATAACAAAATTTTCTAAATACACATAATTTTTTTTTTTTTTTTTTTTTGATATAATTTTATGAGCTTGTGACAAAGCCCTGCATTTGTTGCCTAGGGTGATTCTTTGAATAAGTCTAACCAGGTGCGATAAACAAAAGATCTTAAGAAATATAACAAACCTGAATTTTTATTTACATTCTACGTACAAAACTTAGTGTTTTACGAAAAACTATAAATTTTTCTTTACAAGAGCTACAATGGCAAAACTTGACATCGGCAACTTGTTGATGACTGGATATGTTATCAAGTTTTACAATTTTTTAAACTATCACTGCTTACATTTGATTTGGTTTCTTAAGTCCAAGTACTGCAATGATAGGGAAAAAGACAGTTATGATGACTATTAAGTTCAAATTCTGTTTATTAGTTGAGCGATAAGGCGAGTTTACATTTACCCCTATTTCACCATAATTTGTAACATTAAATAATTTAAATATGTTAATTAATATTTAATTGATTGAAATAATTGATGTGACGTTTATAATGTGATTTTTTAGTTACTGTTTTAACTGATTCTCAAAATACACAAATTCAGTGTTAAGGACAGTGATTTTTAGTGTTTAAGAAAATATTTTATATTAAAATGAACAAACTCCTTCAAGTGCTTTGTAATTTAAAAAAACTCCTGATTTGTATGTGGAAGGTTTTATAGATTTTTGAAACACTTTTTCAATACAATCATCAAGCACTTTAAGCATTTCTAATTTAGTATATTGTGATCTATTTAAGGCATGTTAATTCCAATCTGTTTACACACCACATATTTCGACAGTGTACATTTATTTATTTTTAAAATTTAGCAAATGTTTAAAATATAATCTTTGACTTTTATCTTAAAAAAAAAAAATAATAACGATAAAAAGACTGTACTTTCAATATTATAGAACAATACAAAATTTTATTTGGAATGCATCATTTCTTTGTATGTAAGATAAATTTAAAAAGAAAAATGTATAAGTTAAATACAGGAAAGCATTAATATACTGTACTATTCCACAATATTAACAGCTACGTATTTTTAGATAAATTTCATAAGAAAAATGTAAATAAATAGATGAAAACCAATAATACCTCGTAATACACCATTCTGTTATTTTAACAGCAAATTCTCATACGTTGATATTTTAATAAAAATATATTTATGTGCTCCTTCCACTTTTTCTAGATATCATATTTTTATTTTTAGTTATTCTTTGATTATATTTGCTATGTATAATTTCACCCGCCAATTTAAAAAAAAACAATTCATATTAACGTTTTAACTATTGTTTGTTTTGTATAAGGGTTCTTTTTCACACGTGGTTATTTGTTTATTCCTTTACGGCTTCCTTCCTGATGTTTGAACATTGTAATGAATTATTATTATATTATTATCCCACACAGCAACTTACATCTATAAGACATCTATAAAAGTTAAAAAATCATCCATTAAACTTCTGTAAACATCCTATAGATATCTATTAGCACGACAAATGTCACTCTTTTTTACATCTACAGAGCTTCCAACCTAATCCGGCAAATCGTTAGTACCTCCCCTTTTTCTACACCACTTAATTTTTAGAGTAATTATCTTCAAAAGTATTTACGATAAATTAAGAAAACAAATACTCTAAAAATATATTGGTGTAGAAAAAGGGGCGGTACAAACAATTTGCCGGATTAGGTTGGCAGCTCTGCATCTATTAGAAGTCTGTTACACAATCAAGAAATCTCCAAATAATCCAATAATTGGACTTGTTACATTTAATAGATATTAAAAATATCTATTTTGTTTTCTTAAATCTAACATGTTACATCTATTAGACGTTGAAAAGGGCACGTCTGAATTTCATCTATATTTAAACATCTAATAGATATCAATAATTAGTACAGGATATACAGGACTTTTAATGAACTTTTTAAAGATATATTTTAAGTTTTATGGATCATTGGATGTAATTTTAATGTCTACTGGATATAGGTGTCTGTGTGGGATATTAGATAACTTAAAGGAAAAAAATGTAATTTTCATGAGGAAGGTCCTTATCTTGCAGCACATTGCTCTAATATTTTGAATTTTAATATTTATTCTTTTCTATATAAGTTTAATTTTAGAAGAAAAAAAAAAATAGTTAAAATGCAAGAGAGCCAATAACCTCTTGCAACACACCATTTTTCTGATATTATTAAAAGGAAAACATTTTATTTAAATACGTAATAAACAATATAATATCTTATAGTATATCGTTGTTATATTTTAGTATTAAATTCTTGTTATTTTCTATATAAACAGAGTGTCAGTAGAAAAAAAGGGGTAAGTTAAATACATGAAAGCGAATAATACACCATTTTGATATCTGAACATGTCTTGAATGAGAACAATCAAGATCCATTTTCTATAAGGCCACTTTGTTCTACGATGCTATTTGATATTGAATGCATTCCATATTTATTTACTTTCCATCTATTCAATTAATATGTCATGGGCATGTAAAAAGAAAATAAAAAAGAAACTCCACCCTTTCAAATCGGACAGCTACTAGTTCATTTCTAAGCTAAGAACAAACGTGATACGATAACGCAGAACGGCTCACGCATCAATTCCTGCACCCATGTCCATCGCTACCCCTTCATGCATCAATTCACATTCGAAGCACCCCTGCCTTCTTCCCCCGTATCTTCTATTTTGGCAAACCCCAGTTCTGTTCATGGTTGGAGAGTTTTATTAAGAATTGAATTTAATCTAACAAGTTAGTAGACCACGATTGCTGGGATTCAGAAAACGGGGGGAAATTTTTCGGTTTATCGACATTTTAAACAAAATGAGACGGTATTTTAGCTTGTTGCATGTCTTGAAAATTATAAACAAGTTTTAACTTTATTTATTTATCTTTTTTTTTTTTTTTTTCATAGAGTATTAGTAATGAGTGTTTCTTTATAGATGAAAAAGAAACTCAATATTAGATTAGGTAAATTATATTTAACCAGTGTAACTAATACAATTAATGTCAAATTAAAATAAAATATTATTTTTTAAATAAACAAAATGCCAGTTTTAATATAAATATTACAATCAATTCATCCCCAAATTAGTTTGCAAATATTTGTTATGTTTTATTTATTCTTGGCACTCGTTGCTATTCACCGAGAATTTAAATAAAAAAAGATTTATTTATCTTAAAAGTATTATTCATTATTATTTATTATAATATTACCAATTCTTTTACTTTAACTGTACTTAAATGATGCTATTTTATAATTTTTTTAAAACTATTATTAATATTTACATATAAGGTAATTTTTGTGTTTCTTTCTGTAATGTGTCAAATTTGAAAATTGTATATACAATTTTGCTAACAAAAAAGCTAAAAATAAAAGTAACTATTATTGAGTTTATGAGCATTGTAACTAATAACAAAAGAATATCTATTTGAATTTTCTTCTTCAAAATTAAGTGGTAGTTTTAGAAAATAATAATAATAACAATAATACTCGTAATAAATAACAATAATAACAATCTGGATTGACGCTTGCACTACTTTCTCACACGCTGGCGGTTATATATATATATATATATTTGGCATATACTTGTGTACACAAGCATTTCGCTCTTTTTTTTTTTTTTTTTTCAAATTCTTACACTGAATTGCACTATGTTTTATAAAACTTCGATTAAAATATAGAATTAAATAAATAAATAAATAACAAGAAATATGATTAAAATTTGAATTTGTGATATTTGTAAAAGACTTTAGAAAATATTGAAAAAAAAACAAATTGGAGAATACAATAAACTATGGTGATTTTAAGATTAAACTTATATTTTCATAAAATAAGAAAATTCTTACAACTGTTAAAATATACAACTTTTATTGGAATAGAAGTAATTTTGGTCTAAAAATAATAATATCATGTTCAGATCTAAAACCATGTATATCCTTCGAAACTTTTCATGAATCTTTTACTTTCTTGTTGTTTATGTATAAGAAAGCAAATACAGGAAATGTTTCTGAGAAACAAACTGTATTTTATTCCTTTCCTTAGAAGTACTTGCTGGAAATTTTTAAGAACATATTTTACCAAAGTTTTAGCACTTGTAAAAAAAAAAAAATAAATAAATAAACAAGTAAAAACATAAATTTAACTACTAAACAAAGATTTAGAAATTACATTAAGAATTTGCTCATCTTCAATGTGGTAAATTACGAAGTTAATCTGTCATTCTTTCATACCATATATAGTGATAGAATTCATATTGTATATACAGTGATGCATATAGTGTGACTCTTTCATACTGTATATTCACAGATTTGCCCAAATGTAATTAATTTAATTGAGAAAAAAAAAAAATGAAATGTCTTTCAAAGCATATTTAACTTTTTTTATTGTACTTTTCGTATCGCAACCAAATTTCTTGGTGAAATCATCACTGAATATTAAAAAAAGAGAATGTTTTGGGGCATCCACATGTAACAATATATAGCGATTATTCTTAAATTTTTGTTTTGCGTCTATGTGCATTTAGAAGAGAAAAAGTGAACTTTTCCCACAAATTCATAAATTTAATAATAAGTGATAATACCAATATAAAATTATACTTTATACTTTATATGGGTCTTCTTTGATAAATGCTTCACGTTATATTGTTCAAATTAACAGGAAATTCAAAAATGCTTAGTATCCCTGCCTATCTACTATCGATTAAAGCGAGTTTTAACCTTTCGGTGTCAGTGTAAAAGAAGATAATGAGGTTTAATTCATCGGAGTTACAGAAGCAATGGGCCTGATTTTATTGCTTTTGGAACAATGTGCAGCAATTTTGAAAGTATTTTAATTGCGTTTCGGAGAGTTTAATTATAAATCAAGAAGGCTGTTAGGGTGGTTCGTTACAAGCAACCCTCTCTTTTGCTCATCTTCAGTGTGGTACAATTTGGACTTCAACAAAATTCTTCCAACACGTGTTCCTGCAGTAAATTAAATAAGCTGTTGACATTTCTGTAATTAGGATTAGAAAATAATGATTCTGAATTTAGTATTCGTGAGCCAATTTTGTAAAATTTTCTGTTTACAATGAATATAAATTTGGAAGAAATTTATCACTTTAGGAACCAAAGTTCAGAATTCTAGTTATAATTTTAATTTTGTATTCATTAAAAAAAAAAAAAAAAAAAAAAAGACATAATAATTAAAATTTCACAAAAACCTTACTCATATAACTTAATTTATTTAATAATTGAATTGTAATGGTATTTATTATCAGTTTGCGTGTTTAGTACTTTTAATGACGTACTTATTTTTATTAAGGCATTTTATTTATCTTCTTTTCTTTTATTTATTTTGTAAATTTTATTATTTGTCATAATATTTAACAATGAATTATTATTATTATTATTTATTTATTTATTAATTTCAAAAATAATTGCTATTTAAAATTTTTGAGCAATATCTCTTCACATAACCTTTCCGTAATAATCAGATCCGAAAACATTCCCTTTTGCCAATAAATAGCACAGTTTTCAGAGAATTGAGTTCCTTATTAATATATTTGAGAGCGAAATCGAATCGTTTTTTGTATATTTTCAGATGAAATAAATGAGCTTCCTCAAGGAACTCTCTCATTATACACTTGCTGATGGAGGAGTACTTTGCGCAGTTTATGTATTAACTACCTCCCCCTTTTCTGTTGCAAAATTTAGAGTACCTTGCTTTTGTATATTTCGTTATTTATTTTATGTTTCTTGCAATGATTCTGAACGCTTGCTAAGTTTTCTTGGAAAACCACGACGAAATTTGTTGAGCATATTGTTGCATTATTTATAATTTTAACTGCAGTTTGTACAATTGAACGGCATTTTCCTATAATTTTAGTTATTTTAGTATACAAAACCTTTTCGTTTCTTAATTTAAAACGAGATTTCTCATGTCTACAGTAATTTACTGTGAAACCTTTTATTTATTTATTTATTTATTTATTTTTTTATTGCAACCAATTTTTAAAAAGAAAATTTAGATTCTGAACTTTACACCTGATGAGGAATTCTTACTTATTCTAAAAGAGAGTTAAAACTTTCGTATATAAACATAAAGTTTACAAGTTTAAAGTCAATCAGCATTCTGCTGATTTTTGCGATGTGCTTGTTTCAACAAATTTGCATAATACTTACGTATTTAATTTGCATTTAACTTATGTATTGTTTGTATATTACAGTCGGTAACGAAAGTATCCGAACACTAGTGAAAATTCCTATATGAAAAAAGTAGAGTTAATACTGTTTTGTTAAATAAATCCTTGTCGAATCATGTTCTTAGACTGACTAAGAACATGATTCGACAAGGATTTATTTAACAAAACAGTATTAACTCTACTTTTTTATACAGGAATTTTCGCTAGTGTTCAGATACTTTTGTTACTGACTGTACTTATGTATTTAACTCGCATTTAACTTATGTATTATTTGTATATCACTTATGTATTTTACGTATGTACTTAAAATGCTATTTTTTCTAAGAATGGATATAATGACATATTAATACATTTCATGCTTTTAAAATCTATTAGGTTTAGATAAAATTTGTTTTCATGTTCGTATTTACACCTACGTGATGTACTATTGATACTTCAAAATAAATTTTATTTTTGAATTAGGGCATCATAAATTATCTTAAATTGCCATAAACATATGTTCAAATATTTAATTTTAATATAAAATAATAAAAAGCAGCAGAGCGTCAAAAATTGGAACTGGGGAACAAATATGAGAAAATTATTGTATATTTTCCCTATAAAGTACGCTGTCTCCAAAAACACATTGCGCAGCTTTTGCCCAGCCAACACACCAATCAACCCTCTAAATTGCAAGTGCAATTAATAATATGGTAGTAAAAAAAAAAAAAAAAAAAAAAAAAAAGCTCTAGTATTAAACTTTATTACTTGGTGATTTTATTCAGCTATTTTATTTTATGTTTTAGATATAACACTTTTTCTTTTCAAATTTTATGAAGTTTTTTTTCTAGTTATAAACTGTCTTATATTTTAATCAACTAAATCATCATGGATTTTCTTTTTCATAGTAAAAATAATTTTGTTATTTTTCATTTAAAATAAAATAAAATATAACGTAAAATATGAAATTTTTCATTATAAATTCCTTCGACAGGATGTAAATATACAATATATATATATATAAAAAAAAAAAAAAAAAAAAAAAAAAAAAAAAAACAGATTTTTTTAGATGATGGTTTTCTAGGTTGTGGTAAATTTATTTTGTTATACATATCAATTAGAATTTATTTTATTTAAACAATTAATAAAAAAATAGCATTTGAAATATTCTTCTAACATTACACAAAATTTAAATGAGACGTCTAAAAAGAGCCTTAACAGTAATTCCGTTTATAAAATCCCCGGCGTAAATCTCTTTCCTCCGTGTCCGTGTTTATCTTTATTTATCGAGTTTAAATCTCAAAACATCGAAGTCGTGTCATCTCCCCTTCCGAAATTTTCTCATCGACACTATATTCTGGTGCTCGCCCCGTGCGATCCTTATACTTCTCTCTGGCGCAAGCAAAATGGGCTTCGACGTTCTCTCTTTTTATAAATGACGTTGCAGCACAGTCAAAGGCGTGACATTCGACTTGGAGTGGTGATCAATCTCGCCTTTTTTTCCTTACTATTTTTTTCCTCACTTTTTTTGTCTGAGCTTTTTTTTCCTCTGCCATCTCTCAAATACAACCTGTGGAGGAATCGAGAAAAAACCCAATGGAAATTATTGATCATCGGCCAGGCTTCTTGGGCCTTCTGCCAGAAGTCGGTGTAGGGATTTCTTGATGACTTTTCGCTTCTTTGCCTCAAATTGACTAACGGCTTCTCTTTCTTTTTCTCTCTTTTTTTCCCTTCTAAACCTGGTGTGTGTGTGTGTGTGTATTGGCATTGCAATACGGCAAGTCAGGCATTAATGTTATTATGTAGACTCGCTCAGGACTGGCTCTGCTTCCAGTCAGAAATTGTGTTCTTTTGAGGAGAAAAGAACGATTGCCGATTTTCGACCACTTATTTGCGCCAGACTACCAAATAAAAGGAGCAAAAAAGAAAGAAAACAGGCGCAAGAGAGAAAAAAAACGATGTTTTACTGTGGTTCCGGCTTTTCCCCAAAATGGAAATCTTCATTACATAGATTGGGTTTGAGATTGCTTCTCATGTTCGTTCGATGTATGGCATAATTAAATAATCTTGCTGTAAGATGTTTCCTGATTCAGTGATTTGTTGCTATTTATCATTAATGGGGAGGTTTTAAATACATTGTAAACATTACCAGTTCGAAAGGAAACAAAAGACAAGTTAAATTATAATTTCGGATAATCGTTGCTATTTTAAAACAACTCGTGTTATATATATATTATCTTGAATTTATTTAATTTTGGAGTACACTTATTTTTTTACGAGTAAAAAATTTTTCGTTTCACTTAAACATTTTATCACATTATATTAGATATAGGTCAGAGTTTTCATTTTTTTATTTATTACTATCAAGAATAAATTTGAAATAAGAAGTGTGTGACTAGAAAAAAGTTTCTGTATTTTTTAAATATTAAGTTAAAGAAATATAATAAATTTAAAAAATATATTTTTTAAAAAATATTTTTAATGCTGCCAATGACGTTCAGAAGTACAGCAAAAGCTATCGTTCTTTTTTTTTTTTTTTTTTTTTTCTGTATGAAAGTAGATTTATACAAGAAAGCTGATTCAGAATCCATCTATCTATCTATCTATCTATCTATCTATCTATCTATCTATATATATATATATATATATATATATATATATATATATATTGAAAACCCTTTCAAACATTGAATATATATATATATATATATATATATATATTACTGGCATTTAAATATTTATGTATGAAAATTAATTGCAAAGAATAAAAAAATCAACATAAATATGCACATTTTTTTAACCAAAATGAGATTTCAAATACAATTTCAAATGACTTTTACCCGATCAGGTTATCGCTTTTTTTCGGCACCTTGTCAGGTTATCGTGGGTCGCTGATGACTCGAGGCATTTTAGTTTGTACTAATGGGAAAAAAAAAAAAAAAATGATAAAAAACTTGATACGGTGATCAAGAATTTTATGATTTTTTTTATTATATTTTTAAAATTACATTTTTTTTTCATTACAATCTCATTTGAATACTTTAAGGGCAGACCATGAATAATGAAAAAAAAATTAAACAAATATTTTATTTTCCGTAATAAAAACACGCATTTCCCAAGAATGCAAGAATCTACTAAAAAATTCCGAACTTTTGAACAAATCGAGATATTTGAAAAATTCAAATTGGCATAATAAAGTTTATGAAGGGTATTTTTACGGACAAAATCACGGAGTTCATGAAGAGAAAATGCTTACGTTCGTGGTACTTCTTCTATACGGGAGTCTAAAAAATCAGACAAAAGGAAAATAGCTTGGTTCTCCAACGACCCACCATTACCTGTTCGAGTTAAAACTGTGGAGTGCTTTCATTACATAAGTGAGAAAATTAAAACAGCGCATCGCATAATACACTGAAAAAAGAAAGAAAAAAGGGAACTTTTCCAGGAAAATTATGGGCAATTAGACGCTCTAAATTTCCCAGTGATGTAAGTGGAAATCAATTACCATCAAATATTTCATAAACCTGTTGCCATAGGTGCACTCAGCTCAGTTCCTCATAATATATTCATTAACCCTTTGCCTGCCGACGTAAATTTAAGAAATTCGCTTCCCAGTACCACCGTTCTATCTCAATTCTGAAATGAGTAAATTTTTCGAAACTGTGTAAAAATCACTTCCAAGATTATTTTATTGCATCGTCAAATCGTATCAGTAATCTCACTGGTAGCAGTACAATACGTTGGATCGTATTTCGGAAAAACGTATATATACGCACGGGTCAGCTAAGGGGCTACAATAAATTTGCACTATACGATGTATCATATTCATATTAAAAATATTGAACTCAACTAACCGTCTTTCACGATCCCAAGCTAAAGTGCTTCACCTTGCTACATTTCACCAATTTGATAACCTCTCTTAATTTGCTAATTAATTTTATTGAGGACAATTCCACATTTTTTTTCCAGACAATTCCACAATATATCTAAAGAAGGAGTGTATTGGAATTTTTTCCTATCAACCCCCTCCCCCCCCCCCACACACACACCCATTTATTACTGTCATATTCTTCAATCTTAAATTTAGAAGAATTTACGAATTTTCCAAAATAGAGTGCTTATAGTCAACAATGTTCATGTTAATATCAAAAACGATATTTTAAAACTGATTTAACATCTTTATGATAAAAATAATTCTCATAATGCATGGTTATGTGAAATTTTGTTACGAAAATCTTAAATATCGAATAACGTATTAAGTTTTAAAATTACAATGTAAATATGAATAGATATCTTGCCAGTATCATAAGTTATAGTTTAAAAACTTTTTGTGACCCTTTCTTCATGGATAATGTCTACATAGATTTACAAATTACAAAATAACACACTTACATATTGACTAATCTACAAACGATCACCATACTGATTTTGTGATTTTTGAATTCCCAACACTTCCTAATCAGTAAAAACACACACACAAAAAAAAAAGACATGGCGTTCTATCAAAAACCTAAGATTCACCATAGCTTCAGTATGATGAAAAATTAAAATATCACTTAGTTCCTGAAATTCGGAACATTTTATGGAGAAAGACGCATTAAACTAAAAAACTTTTCAAAGCTTATGAAAGACACGAATGTTTGTGAAATATAGAAGGAACATGAAGTGTATTTGTTCAAAAAATACACAAGTTTCGAAATTGATTACATTTTTTTTTTCACCGGTTTTCTGAAATAACTCGAACAATTATTCGAAAAATATAAATTTCATTTACTCCTTTATGAGTATAGTAGGCCAAGTCTGATTTATAGATTTCACTAACTAAAGTCTAACAAACACGAATTATACATGTAAGTTAAGTATACACACCAATTTGCAGCCTATTTAAGAATAAGATTAAATTATACTTCACTGAAAGAATCGGTAATGGCATAAAAAAAATTTACATGGTCCTAAATAAGAAAATATATCATGATCTGAGTGTAGTTTAAGTTTCAATTTGGTTTTAGTTCAATTTTTCCGAAAAAAAAACTGAAATTCATGAGCATATAAAATTTTCGTTTTGCAATTTTTAAATATTTCCAAAAATAATATGTGTTATTTGTATTCTTAGGATTATATTTTCTTATATAACTGAACTATACAAATTATTTTAAATTAATCTTAGTTAATGATGTTTTTTTTTTTTTTTTTTTTTTTTTAGATTGAGGTAATGCTGTCGATTTGTCGATTTTCAGTAATCCAGAATTTAATAATTAATTAAAAATAACTATTGAATCAATTCTAAGTAAATCATACTACCTAATAGATGTATTATCATCTCCATAAACTTTTCATTTATTTACTGTCATTTATTTCAGAACTATAAACAAAGTAATATCATCTATAATTAAATTTGACCTTGAACACCGCGAGTGAAAGATTTATAGACTCATAATAACTTTTTCTGCTCTCTAAATAAACATTTTCAAACCATTATTTATTTTACAGAACTATTAATTTCAAACTTTATGGGAAATCATGTTATTCTAAATTACTGTTTTATTTCTTTCAACAATGTAGTTTAATGATATCAAATGGGAATTAAACACGAACTTACAGTTCCATATTGCCCAGCACAAAACGGAGTGGCTGAAAGGAAAAACAGAACACTGGTAGAAATGGTGAGAAGTATGCTATCAGAAGCAAATCTAGATAAGAAATTTTGGGGTGAAGCTGTCAACACAGCAAACTATATTATTAATAGACTCCCCACAAAAGGAAATAATAAAAGTCCCTACGAATTATGGAATGGAATTAAACCTAATTTATCTCATTTGAGAGTATTTGGATGTAAAGCTTTTGCGTACATAAACAAACAAATAAGAAGAAAATTAGACAATAAAGCGCAAGAGGGAATCTTCGTAGGTTATGACTATAGATCAAAGGGATACAGGATTTACACGGGAGGAAAAGGTATTATCATCGCAAGAACGGTTAAATTCATAGAAAATCAAAACTCTAAATTGTCATCACAAGAAAAACCAGAAAATGATATTAGTCAAAAGGAAACTGTAAATGTAGAACTTAATGACACACCTGAAAATAACACCGAACAAACACTTGAAATAAACAATGAACCTAGAAGATCCTCGAGATCTAATATCGGTGTACCTCCAGATCGACTAATTTACATGGTAAAACATGATCCAATACATGAACCGCAAAGTTGGGTGGAAGTTCAAAATCTCACAAATCCTGTTGAGAAAAATAATTGGATAAAAGCAGCAGAGGATGAAATATCATCGTTAAAAGAACACAACACGTGGACATTAGTAGATCCACCACAAGGAAAGAAAATTATCGGTTCAAAGTGGACCTTTAAAACAATATATGATGACACTGGGAAAATACAAAAAATTAAAGCACGACTGGTAGCTCAGGGATTTCTCCAAAAATTTGGGGAAGATTATGATGAAACATTTGCACCGGTGGTGTCCTATACTACAATACGTTCTTTCCTAAACTCTGCAGCTTACCACAAATTAAATGTAAGACACATAGACATTAAAACAGCATTCCTACACGGTGACTTAAACGAAGAACTGTATATGCAACAACCCGACGGTTTTGTTAATCCAGGGGAAGAAAATAAAGTGTGTAGGTTGAACAAATCAATTTATGGGCTTAAACAAGCTGCTAGAGCTTGGTACTTAAAAATTGGGAGTTTCCTAAAAACCCTAAATTATGTCGAGAGCAAAGCTGATTCATGCCTCTATGTAAACAATACGTCAGACAACATTTCGTTTATTATAGTGTATGTCGATGACATTCTAATTGCCGGAAATAACAGGCAAATTAATGAAATAATAAGGAAATTAAGCAAAGAATTCGAAGTTAAGGATTTAGGAGAGGTTAGTTTCTATTTGGGCATGAAAATAACTAGAAATGATAGAGGGGATTTCGAAATAAATCAAAAACTGAAAATCGAAGAGTTAGTACGTAAATTAAATTTAGAAACCTCTAAACCAATATATACACCAATGGAAACAAATTACTTAAAATTTGATGATAATGATAACCCATTAGAAAACAACACTAAATACCGACAAACAATAGGAAGCTTGCTATATTTGGCTACAGTTAGTCGTCCTGACACATTAGCTGCCGTAAACATATTAAGTAGGAGAAATGAAAGTCCAAGAAAAAAGGACTGGGAAACAGTAAAAAGAGTTGTCAGGTATTTAAATACCACAAAAAATCTAAATTTCGTTATCAGTGCCAATGAAAAACCTAAACTGGTAGTTTATGCAGATGCGGACTGGGGAGGAGACAAGTCCAACAGAAAATCAACATCAGGCAGTGTCTTCATGATAGGAGATAATCCTATTCAATGGAACACAAAACGGCAAAATTGTGTCGCTCTTTCGTCGGCTGAGGCCGAATTTATTTCTGCCACGACTGCTGCGAAAGAAATCATGTGGATACTAAAATTATTAAAAACTTGCACTTGCTTCAAGAGTTACCTATCAAAGTTTTTGAAGACAATATTTCGTGTATAAAACTGATAGACATTGGTTTTACTGGAAAACTGAAACATGTTGACCTGCAATTCAACTACTTAAAGGATCTAAAAGAAAAAGGTGTCATAGAACCCGAATATTGTCCAAGTGACAAAATGACTGGTGATATCTTCACTAAGGCACTTCCAAGACAGATTCACGAAAAACACCGAAAGAAATTGAAACTGATTAGTGGAACTTAAAAGATTTATGGAGCTGAAGGGGGAATTAATAGATGTATTATCATCTCCATAAACTTTTCATTTATTTACTGTCATTTATTTCAGAACTATAAACAAAGTAATATCATCTATAATTAAATTTGACCTTGAACACCGCGAGTGAAAGATTTATAGACTCATAATAACTTTTTCTTCTCTCTAAATAAACATTTTCAAACCATTATTTATTTTACAGAACTATTAATTTCAAACTTTATGGGAAATCATGTTATTCTAAATTACTGTTTTATTTCTTTCAACAATGTAGTTTAATGATATTGTATAAACAAAATAAGATATTAACTTTTCCTTTCAAATGTCATAATATAATATAATATAACAATTTATGATTCATAATGATATACTTAAAAATTGTAATTTAAATTCTTCTTGCAGTCTGTAACATTTCCTCAACCAGGAAGGATGCATAAAAATGCACTCCTAAAATATACACTAATAAAGCTAATTACAACACAGAATTATTTTCAGATTCATTTAAACAAATTCAAATAATTATTTTTTTACATTATTAGTTGTAATATATGCTTATTAGAGAGTGCTTAACAACTCTGAAGAAAAACAATTTTGGATTATTATATCATGCCGGAGAAAGAAGCTCCTACTGCACTACTAAATACAAGGTAAGTGAAGAACTAATTATTTTTCTTTAAAGTCTTACCTTGTTGTGATTTATTAATAATAATTTACTCAATACTACCTATCTGTAATTTTATAAAAATAACTTTGTCTAAATCTTGATAATTAATTCAATAATGAGATTCAACCAGACAGCAGTTTTACTATTAATATTTTTCTTATCATGTACTTTAATAAACAGATAAAATTCTTTTAAAATTTTTACTGATATCATTATCCAACATTTAATATTCCAACAAATCTAACTTTAAATACTTATTAAAATGGTATGCTAAACAAGAAGCAAAAATTATACAGTCCCCATGGATTATTAGCATTTTCCAAATTTTCGTACTCATTACATTGTTTTGCATTCAGCGTACTTTGCCTACGTAATCTCTTAATGAACTGATAGACGGACATAAAGACCGACAGATAGACTAATTAAATTTATAATCACTATTAAATTTTTTTAAGTGTTACAAACGCTTAACACATTCGGAAATACAGTTCCAGCAATTTTTCATTGTAGCCCTTAATGTATCTGAATATTTTAGTGTAGCCCTGTAAATATCATTTTCAATAGAAATTTTTTTTTAAGTGTATAAATAATGCATGCAAATTTATTATAATTTGTGCTGTACATCGTTTAAATACGATTTACTTACTTTTTATGCCTGTCAAAAGAACGCATTCCAGTGACATCATTTTGGGTGTTCCTGTACTTTCCACCATTTTCAATAGCGATATGCCATAATAAATGTGAATTACATATTGTTTCGTATTCGGGGTCCTTGAATCGTCTGAGAATGAAAGGCGAATCTTACCGAGACTTAAAAGTGTATTTACCGAAAATTCTAGAAAGATGTAGGTTTATAAACCAAGTATCCACTTCCGTTTCACCAGAAAACCTATCTGGCAGCATCAAATTCACAGCATAAACTGTATCATAGCATTAACACGCAGCAATGGACTGTAAACAATAGAAGAGACTTGATCGAGCAGAGCTCTTTGTCGAGTAATTTTTTGCGAAAACTGACAGACTTGGCCAGACTGGGCTGCCTTTTATAAGCTTCTATATTAAATCCACAATATTCTGATAACTTCTCAGGGAATCAAGATAGAACTTAGATATTCAAGATATCGATAATAAGAATTTTTTCGCCAATGTCGCCAAGAAGCGAAAAAGTCGCCAAATTTGGCGCCAAAGTCATCATCCGCCTTGATTAACTCTTTTTAAAGGGTTTTTAACAGAAAACAAGCTAGAAATGCAGAAAATTAAGATTTTATAATCCGACTAAGTTCTTTGAATGAAATTATAAAAAAATAACTACAATTATTTACAAATTCGTAAAATTATATCAGTTCTAAGAAATTCTGAAAATATTTACAGACGCTAGAGTGTGGTCAGATGAACAGAAAACAGGCAGATACACTAATTATGATCATAATCACTCTTACACATTGGTAGATTGTATTGCTAAAAATGGTTTATAAAATCGAAAATGGAATTCGAATTTCCAATGACAACCTTTGATGCATCTGAATACTTTTATGTGGCCCTGTAAATCTTAATGCTAATCATACTATACCCTATAGATTTTTTTTTTTTTTTTTTTGTAAAGAATTTTCCAGAATCTAAATTGTTTTGTTGTTTTAACCAAATAGCTTTGTTATTTTATCTAAAGTAAATTGTTGATTCAACCAATATTTGTTTAAATGAATAAAATTATGTTCTTGGTTTATGGAAACAGATTTATTGATTCAACACATCACTTTCTCATTGGATGTTTTCAGAAAGATCTACGACGCAGTTCATCGAACTATGCAATTACAATTACCTTTGATTACACCCTATGCTTTCGTTAATCAAAGCAGGTTGATTTTATAATCTGAAAAAGTAATAATAATAAAATAAACTATTCTTAAAATCAAAAAATAGACATATAAATTAGCGAACAAAATAAATTTGCTATTTTCAACAAAGATTTTTTTTTTTCAGTGTTAAAGTTTATGGGTTATCTGAATGTGAAAGAGGAATTTATAAATGTGTATTATATGAAGCATATATTTGGCACATTTGTCTATAGATTATCATGGTGAGTGGCTTATCTCGAAGTTCAATAGAGAGCCAAACGAGAAAAAAGTTTAGTTGATCATTGGAGCTCACATGTTTTTTTTTTTACATTCTTCAGTTATTAGTATTTTCTTTGTAATCATCGCAATTTAGTTAGTTTTACAGATAGCTGATCAAAATTATATTAATTTAAAAGATATTAAATATTATGATTTCTCTCAAATTGACATACATATAATGAATGTGTGTTAATATTTAAAATAATAATAATTATCAGGTAAGCACACACAAGATAAGGTCCATAAAAGTGCAATTTTTTTTTTTTTTTTATTAATAACTTTAGTTTAATATGCGAACTGAATAAACATATGCATAAAACATAAATATAACTGTCTTGATTATTAATATGATAATGATGTTAAAAGGATATCATGACTGTAACGATGTCGATGACAGAAAAGAAACTTTTGAAAATAAAATGTATAATACATCAATAAAATGTTTTGCCAGTTAAATCTGAAGAAAAGTAATTACAGTTTTTCAAGTCTAAAAGGACAAAATAAACAATTTTGTGGGAAAAGAAAGTATTTTGAATAACGTCTTTATGCAGTTACCTAAACAGAATTTGGAAACCTTTTAAAAGCAGATAATTTTAGAAACTTTATATGAAATATTTGCAAATTAAACTTTTTATGGAAAAGATATATGAATTAAATTTCCAGTTTTATTTATCTCTATTAATTCATTTTTTCTTAAGCAAAGGTTTTATATAGCTCTGTTTATAAAATTGTAGTCATTGTTCTTCTTACAAGAATTTTTTTTTATACACAATTTTACACATAACTTTAATGTCATAAATTGCTTCTTTTTGTAGTTCATACTGTATTCGGGGTTAAAATATTTTAAATTTATTTGATATTTGAAAAATATTTTCCTATTATTCAGAAAAAAAGATAATTATTCTATAATAAATTCTGCACTTAATATTTAAAAGATTTCTAAGCATGCAAATTTCTTAGAATTTTAATCATAAACATACTTTGAATTTAATGATACCAGCTTTACAAATGCCCATAACAATTCAAAACCAATTTCTAAATTGATTGCTATTTGATGAAGAGGTGTGTTCTCCCCCCCCCCTTTTTTTATGCTGTTAAATTAAATAAAACTTTTATGTTTACTTTATAGGAACTGAAGCAGTAATTACCATTTTTCGTAAAAAAATGCAGCGCCGTGAACATTTAAGTTAGAAAATAATGCTTAAAACTTAAGTATAAACACTTATCGTTCTAGCTACTCAGTGCGCGGTGCAATTAGAAAAATATTAGTGCTGCACTAAGTGTTAAAAAAACACCCCTAACATTTCTCCCTTGCATGAGAGTCGGGCAACAGAAGATGTAAATATGTACTCATAATAATAAATATAATGGAGCAAAATTATGTGCATAATAAACACGCAGTTCAATTTGGGCTGCCAACCATATGTCTTGGAATGAGGCATGGGTAACTAGAAAACTTACTTAAGGAACGGAACTAAAATAGCTTAATCCTTTGAAAGAATAAGCATAAAATGTGAGTCTTGAAGAGCAATTTAGAGTGGTGGTTTTTTTTCCTCGATTACATTTACGAATGGTTCGTTTTAAATCATGGAATACTTAAGCAAATTTTATTTACAATTCATACGCATGTAACTTCCTATAACTTTTAAAGATTCTTCGCTTAGGCTAATGAATTTAAAAGAGTAGTATTATAAATAATCATAACATTTACCAAATTTTAATTGCATTTATTATTTATTGTTTATTTCGGTTTTATAAGAATGAGTGAAATCTCAGTTTTGCCTTTTAGGTTTTAAAAGATAATCTTGGAAACGTATGTATTTTCCTTTGAAGAATCCCTGAGGGTTAGGATAATTAATTTAAAATAGTAGCATATAAATAATCATAAACTATACCAGTATTTAGTCACGTGGCTTTACTTATTGTTATCCTGGGTTACGTGGAAAAATTCGAATACTAAAAAATTGACTCATTAGAAATCTGAAAATAGATTAATAGAATTTTGACTATGTGAATAATAATTAGAATACTAATATATATTATTGGATAAATTGATATTAACGCATATTTAATGTATATATAATGTATATTTATTAAATAATACGAACTATACAATAATATTTCTCAGTAAAAATATGTAATTAAATTTTTTTCGTATAAACATACTGTTCAATTTAGACAAATATTTATATACCTTGGAATAAGACATGAATAACAAGAAATATCTAAAAATGAAACTTAAACAGATTTAGTCTTTTAAATAATAAACATAATATGAAAGTGTAATTTTTTTTCTTTAAATAATGGTATTCTTAGACGATCTTTATTTACAATCCATACCTATGTAACTTCCTACATTTTTTTTTTTTTTTTTTTTTAATTTGAGGCTTATGATATTCAAATTTCAACAATTTATAATCTTAAATTTTCCTAGTTTTTAATGTTATATTGTTAATATATATTTTAATTTTTAATATTATATTGTTTTATTTGTTATAAACCTGGGTTATGTGGATGCATGAAATTCCAATTCCGTCTGTTAATTTTCAAAAGATTGTTTTTGAAATAAAGCTCGTAAGCTCCTATAAATAAATAAATAAAAAAATTCCGTGGCCTTCTGACAATTAATTTAAAATAGTTGCGTTATAAGCAATCATAAAAGTTTAACAGTCGAAAGAAGGCTGAAACTTCTGTTATAAAACATTTTTTTTTTTATTTTACATCTTCGCCTTAGAAATAGTTTCAAATTAATAAAATGGATTATAACTTTTATATTTAATATAGCAATATTAATCGAAGAATACGAATAAAAGTGAGCTAGAAAATTAATTTTAATAGTGATTTTTCTTTCTGTAAACATATAAATAGCAGCATACATTAAAATCAAGAGAATAACCTGAGAACATTTTTACAAATTTTACAAAGCACTATTAACTTAATTTTTGTAAATTTAAATGAAGATCCAGTAATTTAATTACAATTTAAATTAAAAGCACTAAAACATCTATTGTTGCAAATATTAAGATAAATTAATAAGAGTTTTGATAACGTGAATAATAACTTGAATTACATTACATTACATACATTATTAGCATAATTAATGTTACTAGGCATTTAATGAACATATAATGTTTATTTATTAAACATAAGGAGTTAAACAATTATATTCCTAAGTAAAAGAATATAATTTAGTTTTTTTTTCTTTTATTTTGTGTGTGTAAAGATAAAAATGAATTTGGACTGCCAATAAAGCTTGGAATAGGACATGGATAAATAGACAGCTTATTTAGGGAAGAGAAATTAAATAGCATTGGCCTTTGAAATAATAAGCGAGAAATGTGTCTGAATGAACAATTTAGAGTGATGTTTTCAAATGTGTTTCTTACATTTATGAATAACTCGTTTTAAATCATGGTAAAATTAAGCGATATTTATTTACAACTTATACTCATGTAACATTCTATAAATTTTAAAGAAGGTTTGAGTTTATGATGACGAGTTTAATACAGTAGCATTTAAAAATAAATAAATAAATAAATAAATTATATTAGTTTATTTATTGTTGGCCTAGGATATGTAGATGAATAAAATGACAGTTATTACTTGTTAATTTTCAAATAATTATTTTGAAAATATGTTTTTTTTTTTTTTTTTTTTTTTTTTTTTAACTCTGTTTTATATTTATTTTTACCTTTTTTACCCTTTACATTTATAGATAGTTTAAAAGAAATACTACAATTAATTAGCTGTTATGCTTAATTTAGCCTTATCAATCAGTGAAAAAACAATGAATGCGGGCCGTAACTGTTATTTAACTACCGTTTATGCTTCATTACAAATATGTGTATTACACAGTAACGCATTCCTAAGAGTTCTACCCAACGTTAGTTAGAAAATTGGCCTTTTACAGAGATAAACTTCTAATAAACTATTTTTATGAAAGAGTAATTAAAACAAGCACTGCAAAAAAAAAAAAAAAAATCACAAAAAATAAATAATAAATAAATAAATAAATAAATATTAATAATAATAAAATAAAAATCGTAGCTTAATTCATTCAAATCTATCATGCTTGCATGTACATTTGTATGCTTATAGAAATCCTTAATACTAATAGACTGTTGAAATTTGCAAAGCTTTTAAACACTAAGTTAGTTTCATAAGGTTTATATATATAATCAAATTAGCCATTTATTACTCGAGTCTATTAATCTATTATTTTTCACTAAAATTTTCCTGAAGAAAACACTAAACTGATTTTTTTAATTATTTATCTAGGGTAAGTTTATTATTTCTTTTTGCCATCTACGGTCATTGCTCATTCAAAGCATTGCAAACCTCTAAGCATTTGAACCGGATTTTCGTAACTCCGATAACCACCCTTCAAACGGTTTGAGCCTGATTTTTGTAAAGCAAGAAATCTCTCTCCAAATCCTGCGAGACTCAAAATTGTAACTTAAAATCATGAAGCTAGAGTAGTCAATAAGACTATTTTTTAAACAATAAAATTATTTTTTAAGTAGAAATGCTATTTGAGGCTAAACGCTGCGAGGGTTAAAATTTATTTGTTAAATAATGGCATATCACCAATCCACTTTATCAGTTTAATTATGCACAGAGGCACTTTGAATATGCATTTTGAGAAATATAGTCTCAGCACTCTCTTCTCTACACACACATTATCGAACACATTGAAACCTTAGTTATCAAGAAAGGAATAATCAGTAAAAATAAAGGAAAAAATAATATCACCTGCTATCCAAAATTTGGAGTGAAAAAAGAGATAAGCAATTTTACATGGTCTTTTAATGGAGGTTAATTAATGTTAAATCTTATGGATAAAAAGACCGGAAAAATTGGTCTTCAATAAAAATAGATGTTTAGAGATGTTTCACTATATTTTAAAATCAGTGGAAAGCAAGAGGAACATTTCTTTGCAAATTTTAAGTAATATAATTTTGATTCATTCACTTTGAAGGAAGATTTTGTACGTATGAGAACAAATAACATTAAAAGTATCACAAAGTTTCACTAGAAATGAAATATAATAGCAATTTAATAACATACATATTATTGTATTACGTTTTCATTTCTTCTTCTTCTTCTTCTTCTTCTTTTTTTAAGTAATTCATCAAAAAAGATTTAAATTTGACTTTTGGATTTAATTTTTCCTTGCGTGTTATTCTATCCTAAAATCCATTTATATACTTAACCTTTTTCCGTTCATTGGTATTGCACTGAAAAGAAGATTTTAACATTTTTTGTGTAACAATTTTTCTGCATTTTTTCCTTGTTTTAAATACTTTTTTTTCCTTCTTTGTTCAAAAATAACAGGACTAATCCGAAATTTAACGAATCATATTTTTGAGTAAGCCATATTCAGAAGTCACTTTAAATTTCTTTGTAGGTGTGATTACAAATTGTTTCTTTCATGATAAAGTCAGTTTTTGAACCTGATAAAAAGCTGTGCTAATACATTGAATTGAAAAAACAAGTTGCCGTCATTTCAATTTTTTTTTTTTTTTTTTAATTTATAATTTGAATTTAATCACGTTAACAGATAAATGTTTTAAACGAAACGAAAAAAATGTCTCGAAATTTAAAAAAGTTATTTTTGTATATTTTATTTTTTCGCTATATATATATATATATATATATATATATATATATATATATACAGTCGGTAACAAAAATGTCCGAACATTAGCAAAAATACCTATGTAAAAAAAGTACACTTTATACGGTTTTGTTAAATAAATCCTTATCGAATCGTGTTCTTACACTGATTAAGACCAGTATTCGACAAGGATTTATTTAACAAAACCGTATGAAGTGTACTTATTTTACATAAGAATTTTTGCTAGTGTTCGGACACTTTTGTTACCGACTGTATCTAAAATCCATTTTAGTTCATTTTATTTTCAAAGTCATAGATCTCAGTGTTTTGCAGTTAATAATTAAGGAATAATGTTACAGTAAGTCTGTTGGGAATAAGTTCAATTCTGATTAAAATATTATGTAATTTGCTGGTTCGCATCCAGATCTTAAATATAAATTATCAGTTAATTCCATTTTCAGTGGCATATAATCGTTTGTTACTTTTATTCCACTAAGTATTAAATTATTATTTTGTAATGTAATTTTAATGCATATATATGTGTATATATATATATATATATATATATATATATATATATATATATATATATATATATATTGCTTTGTATTTTAAATTCATAATTATTTTTTATCGACATTTACTTCCTAATCTTTACGCACTGTTGTGTTGAAATATCATATCATATAGATAGATAGATAGATAGATAGATAGGTTACTGAGAGTAAGAGTTATAAAGAAAAATACTTGCTTACATTTGTAAATTACGCATCTTAAAGCAACAAATAAATAATAACAGGAGACTTGGCGTTCGAATATTAAAACTTGAATAAAGTACTACGTCAGAAACGCCAAAGAAAAATATTGGAAATGCATACAGCTGTTTCGGTAGCCTAAAGCGTACCGTCTTCAGTGCGAAAAGGATTATGAATCAGGAGAAGTGCTCGTATATATAGGAGAGGGACCGAATTTAGTTCAATCAATAGGATTACGGGAAATGTGGGGAGAGTGGCCAATAGGAGTTTAGGAATGTTAGCTGTGTAAACAGTAGAAAAATTAAGAAAATGTGGACTGAATATAAAATTTCCAACAGTCATAGAAATAGGGAACAGCGAAATCACAATATACAAGGTTTTCAAAAATTTTTATAAATATGAAAAGCTTCAAAGAAATCGAGTTCATGAATGGATTTAGGTCTGCAAATTATTTTAGCTGAATTAAATTTAAAATTATGATTTTCCTCCCAGCAATGTTTAGAAATAGCCGATTTATTGGTTTCTTGTTTGCGGACGTAATTCATATGTTCTTTTAGACGAAATTTAAGACTGCGTTTACTTTGGCCAATATATGATAAACCACATGGACAGGAAATACTTTAAATGCCCCAAGAATTATGCATATCAATGGGATCTTTTAACTGAGAAAGGTGAGTTTATTGGAAGGCGAGAATATTATTTTAAAATCATACTGTTTGAGAATTTTAGCTATGGTTTGACTGGATTTAGGAAAATAGGATAAGACAATACTGATATTAGAAGAGACTGATTTAGTAGACGAAATATGAATTATGACCCTTCCATTATGGACAAAGCTATCCAAAAATTACAACTCCCTCCTATTTCATCTACTAAATCAGTCTCTTCTAATATCAGTATTGTCTTATCCTATTTTCCTAAATCCAGTCAAACCATAACTAAAATTCTCAAACAATATGATTTTAAAATAATATTCTCGCCTTCCAATAAACTCACCTTTTCTAAGTTAAAAGATCCCATTGATATGCATAATTCTTGGGGCATTTATATTATTTCCTGTCCGTGTGGTTTATCATATATTGGCCAAACTAAACGCAGTCTTAAATTTCGTCTAAAAGAACATATGAATTACGTCCGCAAACAAGAAACCAATAAATCGGCTATTTCTAAACATTGCTGGGAGGAAAATCATAATTTTAAATTTAATTCAGCTAAAATAATTTGCAGACCTAAATCCATTCATGAACTCGATTTCTTTGAAGCTTTTTATACTTATAAAAATTTTTAAAAACTTGTAAATTGGGATTTCGCTGTTCCCTATTTGTCTGACTGTTGGTAATTTTATATTCAGTCCACATTTTCTTATTTTTTTTTACTGTTTACACAGCTAACTTTCCTAAATTCCTATTGGCCACTCTCCCCACCTTTCCGTAATCCTATTGGTTGAACTAAATCCGGCCCCTCTCCTATATATACGAGAACTTCTCCTGTTTCAGAATCCTTTTTGCACTGAAGACGGTACGCTTTAGGCTACCGAAACAGCTGTATGCATTTGCAATATTTTTCTTTGGCGTTTCTGACGTAGTAGTTTATTCGGGTTTCAATAAATAAATAGTCGACTTTCATTTTAATTGCACAGCAATATATTGTAAAACCTGTATTCGATAAATGAAGAATGATAGTATCATACTAATATTTTGCAATAATTAGTATTTATTACACGTTTTACACATATTATTTCATTTTTAATATTAAACATTACATACACTCAATGAATATTTTTTAGTGTTTTAAATATTTTAATAAATTTAAATCCAAAAATTTTAATTTTAAATAAATTTAACAGCAAAAAATTTCATTTTTTTCTAACTTGCTGTTGGGTTAGAAGTTATAACAAATTCTATGTTATAAACAAAATTCGTCATAATGCCTTACGAACGTATTATTAAATTTCTGGATGAAGTGATGTAATGTTTCAAAAACATAGTATTGGAATTTCAGAATTTATTTTGAAATAAATACTTTTTGTATGGGAAAAAAGTTTCGACTACCCTTAAACATAATACAAAAGTTAGTAAATATTGATAAAAAATAGATAATAAGCATATTAACTTTCCTTAACATCCATTCTAATGCTCAGAGAGAGAATAATATTAAAAAGACAAGTACTGTTAAAAACTTTTCGACAAATAGTTGGTAATGCGTATAATCTGCACCAGATACTGTAAGCTTCACGTTCACGTTGCCATTTAATTTTTCGTTTAACATTCACATATCAGAAAGCAATACAGTTTTTTTTAAATATAAGACAAGTGCTGTTAAAAACTTTTCGACAAATAGTTGGTAATGCGTTTAATCTGCACCAGATACTGTAAGTTTCACGTTCACGTTGCGATTTAATTTTTCGTTTAACATTCACATATCAGAAAGCAATACAGTTTTTTTTTAATATAAGACAAGTGCTGTTAAAAACTTTTCGACAAATAGTTGGTAATGCGTTTAATCTGCACCAGATACTGTAAGCTTCACGTTCACGTTGCGATTTAATTTTTCGTTTAACATTCTCATATCAGAAAGCAATACAGTTTTTATAAAATATTGATAAAATTACAAGTATTGTTTTCTGCATTTAATTTCAAAGTCAGTTCAAAAATCGAAAAACCTATATAACTATCTAGTGTAAGTATTTGAAAATATTTCAAGGACAATTTTAATATTTCTGTTTTAGATTTTACACAGAAAATAATTATCATGTTTGAAATAATAGATACTATATTAACACAAAATTTAACCATATTAATTTATTATAAAAAATACTGATTATAACGAAAAAGTAATATTTAATATGAATACCTTAACTTTGAATGAAAAGAGATGCTTTCTGCAATATCCGATTAATTACTTGTAAGGATTTAATCCCGCATCACATATTTGATTAATTAATTCATTCATTCATTCAATATAAATGTCAATATCATGTCAAAATTAATGTTGATATTGAGAGAATAATATCTCAGTATGGTTTAAACGATTTAAAAAAATATGAAACACTATCTGAGAATTATTAATAATGTGTTTAATCTGCATCATATATAGTAAGATTTATTTTCACATTTCAACCTAATATTGTACTTTACGTTCTATTTTAATAATTAAATACAGTTTTTATTAAGTATTAGTGAAATAAAGTGTATTTTGTCCTCAATGATGTTGAAATAGTAAGACGGATTAAAAAATTAATTCATCAATTTAGATAAAAATTTTATATTTGCAATTGTTTTTAAAGGAAAAAATAATACATCATGGTAGACATAACATAAAATTTAATTCCCGTGTTTAAATTGATAGATATACAAGGTGGGGTAAAAATCACTGACACGTTTTGAACTTCAATGTAAAATCAAGTCATTGGCATTTACGAATGCGGTTTATACTGCAATATTTCTTACGATTAATTTGTTTAGTTTAGAAAGAAAAAATTCCAAATTTTTTTTTTTTTTTATAGATAGGGCAGCCTTAAAAACAGCTAGATTGGTTGTAGGATTTTAAGGCCGATTGACTCCTGATGTGTCCTAGGCCTACAGGAGGAATGCCCTCCGTGGGGGTCTTTCTAAGGGGTCCTAGCCCGTATTTACGCGAGTTTCGGAGGAAACCACGGAAAACTCCGAACGGCTAGGTCGATGAGCGCGACCTGGGATCGAACCCGGCACCTCCCATCTACCAGCTTTGAGCGCAGAACCGCTCGGCCGCTGGTGGGCCCTAAAAACAGCTAGAAAACATGATCAAAAATGCAAGTTGAACAAATAAAGATACGTTATTTTTTTTTTTTTTTACAATATTTAAATATGGGCACCGTTTATTGCTCTAACCTGTCATTGCTGATTGTGAAAGAGATTACATTACATTCGCTATTTGTGTCGTCTAGCCACAAAGCAAAAATGCATTCCTTCGCAAAGTCTTAGAAGAAGTGATCAAAAGGGATTGAGATGGGCCATAACAAAAGTACAAGGAACACTGTACAAAAAGAACATGAGGACAAATAAGGTCATCTGAGGAAACAAATTAGAGCTAAATATTTGTTTGTTAAAACCAAACATTTAGTCATAAGGAGCATTGAAGTAAAAACTGCACATTCGTACGCTTTTTTGTTGTTAAAGTTTGAAATGTGTCAAGGACTCTTGGTCAAATATTTGACATATACTTAAATATTATAAAGTGACAATATTTGAACATTTTATACTGATACAATATTTGAACAATATTAATTTATTAGAATAAGCAGTAGTTAATAAAAATAAATAAATGACTAAATAAATAAATAAATTAATTAATTACATTTATTACTTAACAACTTTATTTCTGAATTACTTAAAATTGTTTGATCTGTAGCCAATATATTTCTTTCTGAGATTTAATCCAGTACTAGACATATAATAAATTAATAAGAGATATATTGCTTACTATGGAGCATAGATAAACATTAACACTCGTCATTTTCGCTGACAATCCTTACATAGAGACTTGATGAACTCCACAGAGTAAGATTTAGAGATGGTGACAATCATCTTTAACTTTTTGATCTACAGTTGATATAAAGAGGAAGTTGAGCTTCTTTCGGGGGAATATTTAAGATGTTCCGTACAAAGGTAATAGGGGAAATAAACAGATGTTGACTTATTCTTATTTTTATTATTTTTCTATTTAAATTTTCTATTTCTAGATCTTACTTTTATTTATTTATTTATTTTACGGAATAATACAAGAAAGTGTTCGAGACATGGGCATATACCATGTTATACACAAGTATCACCTGCGTACAAAAACCTTTTATTCTAATGTTAATTTACAAATCTGAAACATTAAAAGAGTAATTTCGGTAAGAAAAATTTTGTAAATTAAAAATGAAAACTATATATATATATATATATATATATATTCTTCGTAGGTTCCTCATTTCTGTTGATATGTATACGAAAAAAGTATTGGTTTCTTGGAAATTTCCGAATTCCAGTTTTTGAAGGATGTACACGTTTCAGACTTCCTGAACACGATTTGACTGTTTTTAAAAAAGATCTGTCTGTGTGTATCACATACTTTGTGGACGTCCTATATCATAAACCAACGAACGAAATTTAACCAAATTTAGTATTTCGTTGGACTCTGATCTAAACTGGTGCTGATTGCATTTGGGGATCGATCGCTCAGCATAAGGCACTGTGATCCCCATTTTTCGTAAATTTAAATACGACAGTATAGGACAAAATTTCACATAAATGTACATAATGAGAGTTACTTTTAATGAATGTGTGGAACATTAATATGAATTGTTAATAATAGTAGTACTTAACTTGAAAACAAATTGCGTGCATGTAGGAGCATTGTTAAGCCCCCCCCCCCCTTGGAGGGAAGTACCCGAGGATGTAAATTTTCAGTATGGATATCATTTAAAAGAACACGTCATTACATATAAAAAGAAATGGTTGAACTATTAATCTGTGATAATTTAAACAAAATTATCCGTAAAATCACATTTCTTCTGATGTTGGCATAAAACTAACTTTCTTTCGACATTTAATGCTATGTTTCTCTAAGATAAAAATCTTCTACATTCATCGTTGAAAAAAAATAAATAAATAATTTGTACTGTGCGAAATATATAAGATAATATATAGAAAAAAATCTTGTGATGGCCACAACATACTAGTTAACTATGCAAATATTTTGAGAAATTAGAAATCTCAAATTAAAAAATTAAAAATCCCAAATAACAGAGTTATGCAACTAAAAAATTGCATAGTATTTTTTTTTCACTTTTTAAAAAAAATAGAATTTAGCTCAATGAAACCGAAAAATGTAATAAACATTTTTCATTATGTCATTTTGTGTTTCAGGAAACTTAGTTTTAGTTCATTTTTGCGTGAAAAAAATAAATCTGGCATCTTATTTGAATTATAAAAATCGTATATAATAATTATTTCTTACATTAAAATAACATTTATAAGAGCTATTCTAAAAGATAATACGAAATGGAAAAGAACGGATATGGGGAGAGTAAAAAGGGAAAACAAAAGCATGTTGGGAAGGACAGCGGAAAGATAAAGAAGGTTCACAGGCAAACGAATGAACACAAAATGTTAAATATATCCTGAAGCAATTGTTTGTTTAATATGAGATAGAATATGTTTAGTTTAATGTGAAAAAAAAAAAAAAAAAAAAAAAAGGGATTTTTTTTATTGTAAACTAGCAGGCTTTGCCCGCTTCGCTGGTCACTAAATTTAAAGGAAACTCTTTTCTATATAGCTTTATAAAAATAAAATAAAATACTAAAATTGCTCAAAAGCTCGCTTCGGATCCCTGCTGCCTTCCGTAGCGATTTGGTCATCCACTAAAACTCGGGCGCTTATCCCTATTACCTGAGACAATGGTTTACCAATAGGCTTCCATTAAGTCCTTATTAAATAACAGTTTCGAAATAGATAGTATCGAAAAAAATGAAGTATCCCCTTTATATTTGAATCCCAGTTACATATGAACAACACTATACGTGGTGCACATAATATTTGCTTTTACGTTATTTCCTATGTTTATTTTGTTTATCCCCGATCAACCATAAAAATGATAACAATTTCACGCTAAATATTATAATATGCTATGCATGAGACAATTAATTTTTTGTGGTTATATACAATTCATGGTTTGTAAGCATGATCATAGTACCGCCGTGTTTGTGAAAGAAAATTTAAAAAAAATTCAAAACTGCAATTTTTAATCCCACTTAAAAAAAAAAAAAACATGTGACTTAATTAGTAGCACATTTAAAAAAAATTTCCAAACGGTTTCCATACAATCTCCTTCTGTTGCCACCTAAAATACATACATTAGTTAATTTTAAAAAATCTAATTGTCCGATCGATAAGCTGTTTAATCCGTTGGATTCACAAAAATTGCATCTTTCATTTGGTGTCTTATTTGTAACGATACGACTGATATTTCTAATTTTTTTAATTTACTTTCCTCATTTTAAATAAATGTAATTTTTATTGTTCACGTTTGTTTTTTTTTTTTTTTCTGTCGAAAAAATAATGATAATTTTTTTGGCAACAATTAAATTAAGGAATAAAATTAAATATTTTAAATAAATGTAATTTTTATTGTTCACGTTTTTTTTTTTTTTTTTTTTTTTCTGTCCAAAAAATAATGATAATTTTTTTTGGCAACAATTAAATTAAGGATTAATATTAAATGGCCAATTTATCAGTAATTAGAAGGTTTTTATTTTAATATTTTAATTAATGAAAAGAAAACTAAAACAAAATTCAAAAATCGGGCTTCGAGGTGCATCAGGAGAGGTCATTACGAACCACCATGCAAATTTTTGTAGCTCAGCCATCAGCCGTTTTTTTAAAAAGCTCTGGAAATACATACACAATGACACACACACACACAAACATCTTATTTTATTATATATATAGATACCTATTTTTTTGCAAAAATACCGCACGTGATGAACAAAAATGCAAGTCATTATTGGGTTTGGCATCTTTAAAAAGAAAAAGTTCACCAAAATAATTTCATTTAGCAGAAAAAAAAAATAAATAAAAATAAAATAAATTTTCAAACCCGTGTTATTTAGAATGCCAGAGAATTACCCTATTCTTTGAAATTTGTTTTTCACCAGAGACATAATAATGGCAATATAAACAGTTTTACAGGAACGCATGTAAAAACTGAAATGTTCGTGCCTCATTATTATTGAATAATTCTTAGTTTGAGAAATAAAATAAATATTTGCAACGATTAATTATTAGTTATTAATACATCTTTAAAATATTTTTACATAAAATATATTATTAAAAATTAAAGTAAGACTGGAAAAAACTTTAGAATGACCCCACTCAATATTTCTAACATTTATATTCTACCAGGGAATTAAACAAACACAAATCAGTAAACAAAAGATAAGTTTAAAATATTATAGAATGTTTGGACATTTTCTCAGAGTTGTATATTTTTCCAATTGGGCATATAGTATCTATACTCTACATTCAACTCATTTTCTTTAAAATTAATCAAAGTGTATATAGCAAATAAATTTAAGTATTTAAAAGAGAAATTCAATCATTATATCGCTATATTTTTTAAATAAATTAATTTAAAAATTTCAATGTATTGTAAATTATGATTTATGTAAATTAGCTGCTAAGTTTTGCCAAAAGCAAAATTTGCTAATTTTGCGCTATACTAGCATTTCGGAAAGAAGTTTTAAATGATATAAAAGCGCTTGCGTGCGTATAAATGAAACTAAGAACTGCCATTACATGCAATTTTTAAATATAACTCAACTTATTTCTATTTAAAACATGTTTAAATGCTTTTTTTTTTTTTTTTTTTTTTTACAAATAAACTATTTGAAAAATATAAAAGATCTTCAATTAATTTTTTTGTTATGAAAATTTAAAATCCGTATTACATGTGTTAAAACTGTGTCCATAAACCCCCAAAATCATAATGTTTTTAAAATAATATATATATGTATATATATATATATATATATATATATATATATATATATATATGTATATATGCATTATATTACAGTTTAATTCTTGTCTTAAAAATAGTAATGGTGATAACATATTGCGAAATATAATGGTAAAGAAAAAATATTTGCATTAATTTTTATTTATTTATTTTTTCACCAAGATTACAACGAAATATAAAATATTTAAGAAAATATGGGGAATTCCAGAATAAATAAATTCTACAAAATTGTTTTTCATTCCGGATTAGCAATTAAAATGTAGTTTTTAAGTTATTGCACACAATTAGATTCTTTACAAATTTTCAAAATATGATTTTTATTTAATAAATTTTAACTGTAAATTATATTATTAAAAAAAAAAAAAAAAAGTTTTCTTTTTAATTGCATGTTTACCTAAAATAGTACGATATTCTTGTTAAAACGTAATATATAATACATAATTATAAACAATATTTATTGTTTTATTGTTTTAGTAACATAGACTTTCTGAAATTATATTTTCCTTTTTAAAAATATGTCACAAAAAAGGATTACATTTTCTTTTCTATCTCTCTATCTAAACCTTTTCTGTGCATTAATCCCCGTAGCATCGATGCGACAGGTGTCATACCTGATCCAAAGACTCCCTCTCGGGTCTTCTCCCAATTAGATTTAATGACCCGTCAACTCTCTGCTACTTTGGCCTTCACCTAAGATGTCAAAATACGGAAGATACATATAAAAAGGAAAAATCGCCGTGGCAGAAATTATTCTATGGAATAAGTTTTAGCCGAAAATAAAAACATTTATTATCAACACTATTATTGTTGTTGTTGCTGCTGCTGTTATAGTTTCTACTATAGTTTGTTGAAAATTTCCAAGCGTATAAAAGAGTATAACTATTTTTACATTCTCTTACCCATATATATGATAGAGAAAGTATCGTTTTTTGGTCAAATTTTTGAAAGTCAGATTTTTGTTATATTTACGCGTTTTGAGGTGCCTTGAATCTGAAAATCATGTTTTTTAACGGTTAGTCTGGGTGACTTTTATCAGTATAACTCAGAAGCAAACATCATCACAAAGGGCAAACTTGGTATTCTAAATGCGTATCATATAATGATGCTACACTAATCATTTCATTGCTATCAAGCAAATGGTTCGTGTACAGGGACACCAAATAGAAATCGAATACATTACGTGTATGGTGGCGATTACAGGTAAGTAGAGTTTAACATCTATAGCCTGCACTAAACCAAATTAAAGATATATATATATATGCGTATAAACATGTTTCATGTAGAATACTATGGTATGGAAATCATTTATTGTTCGTTTACAGGGCTACAAAAACGAACTAGACTAAAGTGTGACAATACTTTAAAATTGATGGAAATGTGTTTCAGATTGTACTGTGTGCTATTAATATAGGATTATATTTATATGTACCATGTGATACTTTTAGAAGATATACAGGGCTGCCAATATTTAAGCCATAAAATTTTTTTGTATTGTTAGTGAAAGTGTTTTACTATAATATTTTACCATGCCCAAGAAAGCTGCTCAAGAATTGAAATTAATTCCTCATAACAATACGATAATTATGTATTTTTTGAGCTAAATATTCATAGCTTGATTTTTTTGTATATTTATACGTTTTGAAGCTTTCTGAATACCGACGTCAAGAGTTTTTAACGTTTGATATTTGGCTGTGTGTATCAGAGTAAATTAAAAACAAATAATTTCAGGCAATCCAAATGTTGTATTTTGATATTAATGCGTTTGTTACTAGAAAAGTGTGATCAAACTTGATAAGTTTCAAGTAATATTGCATGTGAAAGTTATCTGAATAATTTTAAATGGACTTTTGAATTTAAGAAAAGATTTGAATTCTATATAAATGTAAGTTACGGGGGTTTGAGGGAGCAATAGCCCCCCTCATATAGAGAGATTATTTGTCAAATAATGCTTATCTAAAAGTTGAGTGTTTTAATTTTTTTTTCCTTAAATGGAACAATAAAAAATTATTGCTACACAATATATAACTTATGAGATATTTTTTCTTTAACCATATAACGTAGAAACAGATGGAATGCAGCTTAATGATTTTTATAATGAATAAAAGACATCTAGATTTTGCTTGAAGCTTGGGACTTCCATTGAAATTTATTTTTCCGACTGAGTGAAAATAATGCCTGGACCGGAAGTCGAACCCCATATCTTTGACTTTCAAGGTCAAGGCTCTACCGATTGAGCTATCCAGGCCGACAACCAGTGAACATTACTCACTTAGACAACCTTTAGGCAGAAACATCTTTTCTATCATGTAGATAGCTCAACAGAATTTAATATATTGTATATATTTATTAATTTAATATATTGTATATATTTTAATATATTGTATTTCTTTCTCCCATTGTTTAATGGTATTTTCCTTTACCTGCGGCTTATTTCTGCTGAGCTACCTACATGATAGACCAGATGTTTCTGTCTAAAGGTTGTCTAAGTGAGTAATGTCCACCGTTTGTCGACCTGGATAGCTCAGTTGGTAGAGCCTTGACCTTGTAAGTTAAAGATCTGGGGTTCGAATCCCGGTCTAGGCATTATTTTCACTCACTCGAAAAAATAAATTTCAATAAAAATAAGATTTTCTTCCCAATTAGTTGATTGTCTGATTTTAATATATTGTATTTATTTCTCCCATTGTTTAATGGTGTTTTCCTTTACCTGCGGCTTATTTCTGTTGAGCTATCTACATGATAGGCCAGATGTTTCTGCCTAAAGCTTGTCTGAGTGAGTAATGCCCACCGGTTGTCAGCCTGGATAGTTCAATTGGTAGAGCCTTGACCTTGTAAATCAAAGATCTGGGGTTCGACTCCCGGTCCAGGCATTGTTTTCCCTCAGTCGGAAAAATAAAAATATGATTTTCTTCCCAATCAGTTGATTGTGTGATTTTAATATATTGGAACTTTCAATTTATTATTCCAATGCTTTTACGCACTGAACTACTGCAAATAATTGCGCCAGCTAATAAAAAAGTCTCTATACCAGATTTTTCGAATTATAGGTCAGAGTTTTTCAACCTATGTTTCAGAGTGTGTACATTAATCATTTCACGCTGAGACAAAGATTACAATTTAGATATATTGTCCGATATTCGTGGTTACAAGAAAATAACTTTTAAATTTATATTTAAGAGTTTAGCAGTATGCCGTACATTTTTTCGTTAGTTACATTGATTGTTCTTACAAACACATTTACGTACAAGCCTATACATATAAAGAAAGTTATATGAAACTTGGCCGTTTGAAAGTGGTTATATTTTTCATTTATTACGTTTATGATTTCTTGCATTTTTTGTGCATACATACGTACATACTAATATGAATGTATATATAAACATCATTAGTTTAAACTGAATAGTTAAAAAGTATAACAGTTATATTTTACATAAAGTGTATTTACATTTCATTGCATTGTTTAAGTCTACATGCATACATGCATAAAAGTAGGCATGAATATATAAAGAGAATTACATTAAACAAAAACAGTTTGAAAATATAATAGTCATGTTTTACAACTAGTATAATTGTATTGAAGTGAACTCTTAAAACAGCGTGATAATGTTTAAAAGGAACGGTATACATGTTGAAACAATCACAAAATTAAATTAAAATTTTTTATACTTTTAACAAAAATGTTTTTGGAAATTCCCTCTGCCCAAGATCTATATAATTTTTTTAATTATTTGTAATTTTTTCTTCGTTTTTAAGTGCCTAAAAAAAATCTTAGGATAAAGTTATTTGTTGTAAATGCTACATAAATTATTTTTACTTTCTCTTACCCATAAGGTAGAGAAAGTACTATCGTTTAGGGGTAAAATTTTCGAAACTGAGTTTTTGTTATATTTACACGTTTTGATGTCCTCTGAATCTAAAGATCATGTTTTTATCGGTTGCTCTGTATGAGTCTGTGTGTCTGTCTGTCTGTGTGTGTGTGTTATCAGCATATGTCAAGAACAAACAATAGCAGAAAGTCCAAACTTGGTATTCTAAATGTGTATCACATAGTGATGCTACACTAAACTTTTTGTTGAGATCAAGCAAATGGTTCGTGTACAGGGGCACCCAAGAGAGTTCAAATACATTTCTTATATGGGAAAAATTGCAGGTAAGTTGAGTTTAACAACTATAGACTGCACTAAAACAAACGAAATGAGTATATATTTTTTATATGCATAAAAACATGTCTCATGTAGAATATGGTTGGGGAATCATTCACTGTTCATTTACAGCGCTACACAAAAGATCTAGATTATACTGCGACAATTGATGGAAGTCTATTTCAGGTTGTACCGTGTGTTATTACTATAGGATTATATTTATGTGCACCATGTGATGTCTACATAACTTTCAGAAGATATACAGGGTTGCCAAAACTTAAGCCATAACATTCTTTTTTATTTGTTAATGAAAGTGCTTTATTATTATATTTTAACATGTCCAGGAAAACTGGTGAGGAATTGAAATTAATTCATCATAGCCATATGGTAAATAATACGCTAAATATTCATACGCTAAATATTCATAGCTTTACACGTTTTGAGCTTCCTGTCAAGCTTTTAAGGTTTGATCAGTGTCTGTGTCTGTCAGAATAAAACAAAAACAAATAATTTCAGGCGATCCAAATGTTGTACTATGTTGAATTTAATACATTTGTTACTAGAAAAGTTTCTTCAAGATTGATAAGCTTCAAGGAATTATGCGTGGGAAAGTTGTCTGAATAATTTTAAATGAATTTTTAATTTAAAAAAAGTTTGAATTTTATATAAATGTAGATACAAAAACGAAACGGAGGGCTGCGTGGTGCGGTAGCCCCCTTCACATAGAATTAGTTTTCAAATAAAGCTGTTCCGAAGCTTAATATGAATTGTTTTAAGATAGGTTTTCATAACAGTACTCGTTATCTTATTCCTTAATCTCTAATAATTTTTACTTTAATTTACCTTATTTGAGAGATTTTTATCTGAGATTTTTACCTTAATCTCTAATTTATAGTATGAAATTTCTGGGTAAGAGAAAGTCGTGTGAGTGACACACCAGATTACTTTTCTTTTATAAACATAAGATAAACAAAATGCAAATGAAATCGCAATTTAATTATTATTATTATTTTTTTTTTCAAAGCTAACCTTTTAAATTGTTTTATTACATTTTATTATATAATGTTAAATATTAATGTTAAATATAAAAATAAATATCTATTTCTCTAAAATCTTAAAGTAATTCATTGTGTTTAGAAATAAAAAAATTCTTTCTACCTAAATTTAAAATTACAAACACTTTTTTTTTTTCAAGCTGAAATATCAGAATACGAAAAATAATAAAATATTCAAGGAGAAAACTGTAGATTTGGAGAAAACATAGACGCCTCTATGCGTTTATTCACATACAAGAGTGTGTGTGTGTGTTATTTTTTGAATAATTCAAACAAGTTGCACTTTCTGAAATTCAGTTGCCTTTAGTGGTCGGGGTTTCGATGTAATGTTATGTCTTACCCTTTGACGTCACAAACCAAGTAAATAAAATAAGACTTGTGGCCCCATGAAGAAAACGCAAATGGTTACACTGCATTTCCCGATAGAATTCAACATGCATTTGAATAAGGCTTCAGCGTAGCGAATAAATGTGTTGTTTTGTCTCTTATTATATTCCCTGACTTTTTTTTTCCCTTTGCAGTACAACAGTATACCACCCAAGGGCTCCAGTTACGCCATGAAATAAAAGAAAGATAGCTCAAACGGGATCTATGATGATGCGATTTTGATGAAAGTGGATTTAGAGAGAGACTCTTTTTTTTTTTCTCCCGTCCTCTACTTTTTTTTTTTTTTTTTTTTTAACCTTTCGATGGAAATTTTTATATCCGTTGCATTTTACTTGCTTCAGTTCGCGTCAAAGTATAATTTATGAAAAATGATTTTATGCATAGTGCATTAGAAGAATATAGTACGAAGAAATGTATTTTCATTTGCTGTTAATAATTAAAATAAATGAGTTATTGCTAAGTAAAATAGAGTTCTCAATCCCTGAAAGTAAGTATTTGAATACAGAAAAAGTGTTAAAGACAAGCCCTTTCTTCTTTTGTATTTATTTTAAATATTCTAAAAAGTATAATCTGTTCTGGTAAATAACATAATTTATTCTCAAACTGAGAAAAAGCAAATAAATGTACAACCCCTATTTAAATACTGGACTCGTGTTAACACTTGCGCAGAAGTTTCCATGGTCGCAAGAAAAGTTGTTAAAGAATAAATCACTTTAGAAAAAAAAAATAAATAAATAAAAAAGAGAGAGAGAGAGAGAGAGAGAAATGTCGATTAGCTGTAAAATAATTGCCTTTTTCAGTACTTGTCGGCAACGTATCTCGTATATCAGCTATTAGCTACTATTAAACTTTTTTTTTTTTTTTTTAATTACGTGTGAACTTGGTTCTCACTTCGGTAGTTGAATGCAAAATTATCAATATAATAAAGCTTAAATTTTAATAATTATTATTTTTTTAAGGCCTTTTTTTTTTTTTTGTAGTTACTTAATAAAAATTCTGATTAGAAAACGCCCATTTTACAAAAAGCAGACTATCGTAAATGGAACCCTTCGGAAAATCTGTGAAATTGAAGCTAAAGTTTCACAATAAAAGGGTCATTTAAAAAATAACAAAATTCTTAAAATAATAATAATAATAATAATAATAATAATAATCAGTTTATTTTTATTTTATTTTATTTTATTTTATTTATTTTTATTTTTATTTTTGTAACCAGCTGAAAAAAATTGCGAAAAAGTGGCAAGTAAAGCATATACTGCACTGTTGAGTAACTTAAAATGTCAATTTCAAGGTCTAGGTCTTTGTTACCTTTAAAACATTACAATGCACTACCCTCGGATTCCAGTTACGCCATTAAATAAAAGAAAGGCTGCTCAAACGGGATCTATGATGATGCGATTTTGATGAAAGTAAATTCGAAGAGAGGTTTTTTTTTTTTTTTTTTTTTTTTTCTTTTTTTCTATTCACAAATTTATCTCTTCCTTGAATTTAAGTAAATAGTTTTACCTCAAAAAAATTTATTGGTTGATATATATTAAGTACTTAATACGAAGAATGAAAAAAGAAAAATAAATAAATAAATACACTACCGCTCAAAAGTATTTGCCCACCTTGTTTTTTTTTAATATTTTTACCATATTATTTTTTAGACATATAATTTTTATTAATTAATAAAATACACATCTAATCATTACTAAATATTATAAATTAATTAAGATATAATTATTTTTCAAGAAGTAAATTGATTTTATTAAAAACACCAATGAAAATGAAAATTTCATAGACGTTGTTTTTGGCTTATATTTTTAATTTGGAGATCTTAATTAACTATTTTATTATTTAATAATGATAATAATATACTATGTGTCTGACATATATATTTTGTTTTATAGGTTATCGCCATATTTGTGCTTTAATCCATTAATAATTGAGTAAATTGACAGTGTTCAATTAATACAAGTAGAAATTGAAATTATGCCAAAAAGAAAGGAACTTTCTACTCAGAAACGAGCTATGATTATTGGTCTACATCAGAGTGGTAAATCTAATCGCCAAATTGCGAAAGATTTACGAATTCCACGCCGAACTGTAGATTATAATGTAAAAAAATTTCAAGTATCAAATAGTTTTGCTAATAAAAAACGCAGTGGAAGGCCCCGCAATACAACTTCTACTGATGATAGATATTTAGTTACAACATCTAAACGTAACCGTAGACTCACGGCACCTGAAATCACTGCCCACGTAAATTTAAATAGAGATGTACCCATTAGCGTTTCAACAGTTAAACGAAGACTTCAAGCTGCTGGTCTTCATGGTCGTATTGCTGTAAGGAAACCTTTGTTACGAGCTGTAAATAAGAAAAAGAGACTCCAATGGGCCAAAATACATAAAGACTGGACAACCAAAGAATGGGAAAAAGTATTATGGAGTGATGAATCTAAATTCGAGATTTTCGGATCTAAGAGAAGAATATTTGTTCGCAGATCAGCTGGAGAAAAAATATTAGATCAATGCGTAGTACCTTCAGTAAAGTTCGGCGGTGGTTCCGTAATGGTATGGGGATGTTTTGGAGGTGGTTCTGTTGGAGATCTGGTTAAAATAGATGGAATATTGAAGAAAGAGGGGTACAAGAGAATTCTTCAAAAGAATGCTATTCCATCAGGGAAAAAATTAATTGGAAAGGAATTCATTTTTATGCATGACAATGACCCAAAACATTCTTCAAAGCTATGCAAAGCGTGTTTGGAAACACAAGAACGAAAGAATGTCTTAAAAGTAATGCAGTGGCCTCCACTGTCTCCCGATCTAAATCCGATCGAATTGATGTGGGATGAATTAGACAGAAAAGTCAGAAAATCATGCCCGACATCAATTACCCATTTGTGGAGCCTTTTGCAAACAGAATGGAAGAAAATCGGCAAGGAATGCTTGGAAAAACTAATCAAGAGAATGCCAAGAATATGTGCTGCATTAATAAGAAATAAAGGAAACCATATTGATGAATCAAAAATATGATTTAAATATTTATTTTGTTTATCTTTCAGTTTACTTACATCTGTATTTTTGAATAAAATATAAATTATTATGAATTGTCACAATAAATTATTATTAAATCGTCTTACAGCATTATTTGGATGGTGGGCAAATACTTTTGAGCGGTAGTGTAAATTATTTTTAGTTATAATTTAGATCACTTTAAAACAAGTGAATCAATATTAAATATTTAACATATTCGCACAAAATTTAAAGAATATGCATAAATTCTCTGTCTATCTGTCCGACTGTTTCATTTTCATAAATATATTTAGAAAACTTTATAAGTGATACATTTTATTGAAGTTAACTGTCGTATGTTTTCAAATGAAAAGGCTGTAAAGAAGCTACTGGCTTGTGTATAGTGACATAAAAAATATTAATACAATATGGCGTCAAAAAGATATTTTAAAGGTATTTTTGGTGTCTTAACAGTGTACAAAACAGAACAAAAAACATATAGTATTCAGATGCAAAAATATGCTTTCTACACAATATGGTATGATTAAAATTAATAATTGTTTTACACGTCCACAAAAGTTCCTGAGGTACATTATGGGATATAAATAAAAATTACTCAAAGTGATTTTAACTAGTGTTAAAGTTTATTATTTTGACATCACGCTAACTCTTGAAATAATACTTTAAATCGAATCAAATTTAGACAGCGAAATTATCTCATATATATCTTGGATGAGTTTGTTAACCAAGTTGCTCCTCTATTTTGTTTTTAAGTGTTGGCCATTTGAAAATTTCAAATACACATTGTAAAAGGCATATTTAAGCCTGGATTTCCTTAAATTTTGATGTAGATATTGACCACATAAGGGTCTCAACAAAGTTTATTAATGAACATCGTCCATTTTTAACAAAGTGGTGGATATCTAAAATTAAGTGGGGCCATTTGAAATCAGGATACCACTTGAAAATTTAACATAACGATAAATTACCAAATAATACTCCAAATCGAACAAAATTTGGACAGTGAACTTATTTTATGAATATCTTGGATGAGTTTGTTAATCAAGTTGTTCCACCATTTTGTTTTCAAGTGGAGACCTCTTGAAAATTTCTAATTCACATTGTAAAAAGCGCATTCCAAACTTGCTTGAATTTTGATGTATACATGGACCATATAAGGGTCCATGAGCTTTGACCCCCCAATCATGAACTTTATCTCCCATTTTTAACACCGTGCGGATGTTATATACTAAGCTGGACAGCTTGAAATCAGGCCACCATTTGAAAATTTATAATTATGATAACTTTTAAAATTCTTATTCAATTCGGACCAAAGTTGGACAGAGAACTTATATAAATATATTGGATGTGCTCACTGGGCAATCTGTTCCGACATTTTATTTTCAAATTTCGCCCACTTGAAATTAGGATTCCATTTGAAAATGTGCCATCACGTTAACTTTTAAAATACTGAACTGATTCAAACCAAAGTTGGATAGTGAACTTACTGTTCAAATATCTTGGATAAGTTCGCATGGTAACTTGCTCCACCATTTTATTTCTAAGTGGTGGTCACTTGAATATTTTTCATAATGATAACTTTTGTAATACTCAATTAATTCGTATCAAATTTGGGTAGTGTATTTAACATTCAAATATCTCAGATAAGTTCACTATGCATCTCACTCTGAGTTTTTGTTTTCAAGTGTTGGCCACTTGAAATCACGGTGCCTTTTGAAAATTTCTCATCACGATAACTTTTGAAATACTGAATTAGTTTGACCTAAAGTTGGGCAGTGAACTTATCATACAAACATGTTGAACTATTTTGCCAGGCCGATGTTGCTCCGCCATTTTTTTTTTTTTTTTTTTTTTCAATACTACGTTTTTAGTAATACTAAATGGTGCTTAACCTTTTATTTACTGATGGTACTTTATATTATCATTAGTTTAAAAAGAGTATAAAATCGATTTCAAAGAAGAAATATCAAAGTTATTTATAATATAGAAGGTATATATCTGTCTTTAATCTCACTACAAAAAACATTTGCTGCTTTTAGATCACATATAAATATATGAAATGACAAACAATAAGCCTTGTAACACACACACACACACATATATATATATATATTTAAGCATAATTACGTATTAAGAAATATACAATCATTCTAAAAGTTATAACAGACAAGTAAAAACTTCTTTTAAAAATAAGATTTAAATGTAACTACATTTAAGTTATTGTGAATAAAATTTTGGTAATATTTTTCTAATATTTTAGCCTCTCAAAGTCAGCAGACCCTTTATTCTATAGAATACTTACAATTTTGAGAAAAATCTATTAAATTATATTCAAAGAGTCAGTAAAGAAATTCAATGAAATGTTAAAATGAATATTCATTTTTTTACGATGACAGGATACCATTTTGACAGATTTCTTATCTTAAAGTTGCCAATTAGAAATATTTTAAGCATTTTTCCTTTTCCCTTCCTTAATAATGACATATATGCCATAACATAAAAAATAACATATTGCTTTAAGTAAAATGTGATACAGCTAAACTTTTATAAATACATCTTCCAAATTCCTCTTTATATCTGATTTCTCTTTACTGAGGCATATTTTATCATAAGAATTAAATTAGACTCGTTTTGTGCCAAGTCCTTTTTTTTCAGACACAGAAAATACATATACACTATACTGTATGGAAAAGAATATACATATTAGTACAAAAAGATAAATTAAAAAGCCAATTTTCTGTATATTTATATTTATTGATATTTCAGATTTTATTTCCTATTAATTTTAGATATTCGGCTCTACTATAATATATATATATATATATATATATATATATATATATATTAATTAACTATATTTAGAACAGACTGTTTTGTAACTATTTATTCTAAAAACACTTAAAATTTTTAAAATGTATTAAACACTAAAGAAAATAAATAAACATTTTGCGTGAAAAACGCAATTACAATCATTGACTAATATATTTAAAAATCAGTTCAAATGTCTTAGTCAATCGGAGCATTTACAAAGTGTTAATTGTTTTAGAATTTTTCTTGAAAATTTATTTTTCATTTTCAAAAAACAGCTAGATTTGCTTGCTAATATGTAAATATAATTTAATTTTTCTCTTTTCCCTTTTCTCTCTCTCTTTTTTTTTTTTTTTTACTTTAAAATAAAATTATAATTTCTCACCTGGTTGGCAATAACAAATGTACTCTGTATTTTTATCTGTCTATATGTTAATGTAAATATTGCATTGAACGCCGCCCAAACGGTGTAGTGGTGAGCGTTCCTGACTCTTACACGGTTGGTCCTGGGTTCGAATCCCAGAGAAGGCATGGATGTGTTGTCCCTGTTAGGGGTAGCGATGACCGCCCATTTTGTGTCCCTTCACAAATGGTCATCAATTCGGCGACCCCCCCCCACCCGGCCAATGCCGTTAATTTGCAAGTGCGGCGCCACAAAATAATAAGAAAATAAATAAAAATAAGAAAATATTGCATTGAACACACACCAATGAATTTTTCTCATATGATTCCCAAACACTTGTTTATGATATAAATTAGAATATGCTTGTATTTAATATATTTCAGATTTGCATTTCTTTTAATTAAAAATAAAAATTATAATATTTTCTAATTACACAGTTTCCTGATTTTTTTTTTTTTTTTTTTTTTTTTTTTTTTTAATATGTATTTCCCAATTCCCTCAAGTTACTTTATATTTTTAAGAAAATAAATTTTAATGTAGCGTACATTTTCATTACATATAGTCTTATGGCATGCAAAACAAGTCTTAACATTTTAAATAAAGCAGCTGATTCAGAAAACGAAAATTTTGAATTCGAAAATAAAGCTAAAATTTCACAAAGACATTCAAACCCTTCAATTAATTTGTGCAATTCTTTATTTTTATAAACACACATTTTTATAAAAATATCAAAAAGTTTATTATTAATTATAGATTTTTTTTAAATTTCATACAAATGTAAATTTGAATATAATAACATATTATTCTTTACAAAATCGACAGTTCTATAAACACAAAATCTTAATGTACTTAAACACCGACTTATTTTTTTCCCTTTCCTAGATTCCATATCTTTCAAGCGCCTTTTCTCAAAGCATTAAATAAAGACAATATAATACTTATAATACCAGACGATATAATATCAGTCTAAATCTAACTAATACGAGGTCACTCTGAAATTTTTGAGATACTACAAAACGGTATATGTTAAACTTTCCAAATCTTAGGTGTGTTCAAAGTAATCACTTCAAACATCAATGCACATTTGTAGACGAATTTTCCACAGATTAAATGTTTCAAGTCATTCATTTCTTGGAATTGATAAAACATATGCGTGTATAGCCCCATCAGCCTCACCTTCGGAATAAGTACGATAACCACGGAAGTTTTTCTTTATATTACAAAATAGCCACAAATCACACATAGCAAGATCAGGAAAATAGGACTATCGCTTTCATGTGTTTTTGTTTAAAAAAGCCCTCTATCAATCTTGCCGTTAAAGAAGGTGCATTATCATGGTGAATCATGAGTTCTCTTATATTAACTTCTGGAATACACTTACAGTCGGTAGCAAAATTATTCGAGAGCTAGCAAAAATTCCTATATAAAAAAGTACACTTAATACTATTTTGTTAAATAAATACTTGTCGAATCATGTTCTTAGACTAAGAACATGATTCGACAATTCTTTCATCTTTATGAAATCACAATTCTTTCATCTTCGTGTTGACAAAGCTTCATGATTCTATAAATCTTTTTTTTTTTTTTTTTTAGTTATTATTATTATTCCTTGATTTAAACTCATTTCTTTCAGCTCAGGCCGTTATTGTGAAGTAATTGACTATGATTTCTCAAAATCTTTTTCAGATTAAATTCAATAAATATACTACTTTTATACATCATATTACCGATATTTTAATCACATATCTCATAATGAATAAGTATGATCTTACTTTATATGTATTATTAAACTGGTTATGCTTTTATAATTTCTTTATATAAATTACTAGGGGGCTCTGCTCCCTGCTCGCTCCTCTCACCAACCCCCGAGGGAGGCTTTGCCTCCCCACCCCCCGACTCACTTTACTTATTAACGCTTGCAGGACTCTGCCCGCCTATTTACTGTTTTCTTTCGCTGAAAAGGAATATTAATAGTTCATATTACAAGACAAAAGCAGAAAATTATTATGGAAATCCACATATTCAATGTCAAATTGAAATATATAATATTTATACATATTTTTAATAGAAAGAAATTCATAATATCTAGACCATCTTGCATTACAGTTTTAGTATATGACCCTTTTTATTTATTTTTTACAACCTTAGATCCGGACCGAGGTATCCCTTCGTAATTGGAAGATTGCGGGCTCGGTTCTCGAGTCGGCCAAAGACCGTCGTGTTCACTAATGGTGGCTGGTACACATAAAATATGTCGTGGCCGCAATATCCTCCATGTTCCCATCCACACTATACCTCTGGGGATCACCAAAACGAGAGGGTGGGGGAGGAGGAGGATCCCTTCCGGGAAGGATCAAAATTGTGATGGCATGTGACCGGAACATCTCTAGGGGTACGTCCCAGACCGTCGCCAATTACCGATGGCGCAGTACTGGTGCGGCGTTAAATCGAACCTACCTACCTACCTACGTATAACCATGGATCATATTTTAATTTTCCTGTATAAAATGACTTCATGACAGAAGAACAACTTCACTGGGAGAAACTTTCTTCAAAATGGCAAATAGAGTATCTTCATAAACTTGTCGTTTTTATCTAATAACTTCTTTAATTTAAATGATAGAAATTTCTAAGCAGCTGAAATGTCTGCCTTGGAGTATTCGGAACACATTGATACCTCTCATGACGCGAAGGACCCTGCCCTCCGATAGAAGATGCTGTCGCAGACAAAAAAATTTGACGCCAGTGACAGTAACTTTTTTTTAATATATAGAGAAGCGTTTAGTATATATTCATTTATGCTTACACAACATCTCTGTTCAAATGAATCAATCAACTGCAACCAATTTTTTCATACTAATTATTTACTACAATCTGTAAAAATTATTGTGTATGTCACATGCCGTTAATGCACATGTAGTATGGGTATGGTTAGGAAAAGAAAACAACTGATATACTTTTTAAAAAGGGAATTAGAATAAAAAAAATATATATACAAGTTACTTCAAATACATATGTATATACGTGGGTGTTTCGAAAAGTAAGGTAACTAGCCCATTCTGAGTAAACGTTTATTAAGTAAATAAAAAATATATATACAAAGTAGGAAGGCGCAGATACATATTACTTTTCTACATAATCATCATACTTATCGCGGCATTTCTTCCATCGGTGCACCAAACCATCGAAACCGGCATCGTAGAAATCAGCATCAATGTTCTGAAACCACGTTAAGAATGTTTGCTGAACCTCATCAGTTCTGAAATGCTGACCTTTAAAGGTTCGAAGTAATAGAAATCACTTGGTGCGAGGTCTGGACTGTAAGGAGGGTTGTCTTGGTACCCAACGGGAACAGGTCTTCTGATAGCCTAATTGTTCATCCATAATATTGTATGCCCTGCTAATGGAGCTATTGAGTTCTTGTGCAATTTTACTTACAGTAAGGCGAGGATATCTCGAATCAAAGTTTCGGCACGGCGAACATTGTCATCTGCGGTGGACGTGCTTGGCCTCCCTACTTTTTCTTTCTCTCGCACATCTGTTCTGCCTTTGTCAAATTCCATGCATCAAAACCACACCTTTTTTCGTGACATAACACTTGTACTGTGCACTTCTACCAATTTTCGATAAATTGCACCTGGGGAATTTTTCATTAAACGTAAAAACCTTATCTCACTCCTTATTTCAATCGCGGACCATGTTTTCATCAATGCAGCCACTGAGATTTACTCATGTTACGAGAGAACCAGCTACATCTACTAGCACCGTTTGATTCCTGTGAACGTCTTCGTTATCTTCAGAGGGATTTTTATTCATATTGATAATTTATACACCCGTCAGAGCTCTTGTTATTTTACTTTTCGAAATTCCTACGTATATATATATATATATATATATATATATTATAATAAATTGAGAAGTTATAAAACAATTAATAAGCTATATTAAGACAACAAATACATATATACACTGTTAAAAAAAATGCAAATTTAAGAGTCTTCGATCATTTAACTTTCACAATCAGGACAAACCCGTATTTCCTGACGCATTTTTATATTTCCCACTATTTATCCTTTCATATGATTTTTGTTTAAATATACAGTGTTTAAAATAAACTCAATCGTTTAATGATAACGTTAATGTCATTTATTGAAATGTTACATACCGCAGAAGAATTAGAATATAAAAATATTAAATATCAGATGAAAGATGAGTATTTTACCATGTTTTTATTAACTTCGATTCTTGTTTGTTTTCTTGTTTGTTTGTTTGCCCAGTAAAAATCTTGCAATCGGTTTTTAACTAACTTCCCGACTAGCTAGATATTTGAAACTTTCATTACAGCCTCAGAACACGGTGACAATACATGTTTCTAATAATTTTAGTCAACTATTTGAGGTCCCTACTGCATTCGGCAGCGTTTATATGATTCAACAGAAAATTTATTTAACTAACTTCCCGACTAGATAGACATTTGAAACTTTCAGAATAGTTCAGAAACGGTGAAAATGCATTTTTTAAATATTTTTAACTAACTGCTCCGGGTTCCTGCTGCCGTCAGCAGTGTTACCAGTACAAAGCTTGCAATCGATTTTTCACTAACTTCCCGACTAGCTAGACATTTGAAACTTTCAGGATAGCTCAGAACACGGCGACAAAACATTTTTTTTATGCTTTTAGTCAACTGTTTCAGGTCCCAACTGCCTTCAGCAGCGTTTATATGATTCAACAGAAAATTTATTTAACTAACTTCCCGACTAGCTAGACATTTGAAACTTTCGGAATAGTTCAGAACAAGGTGGAAATGTATTTTTTAAATATTTTTAACCAACTGCTTTGGAGCCCTGCTGCTTTCGGCAGCGTTATCAGTACAAAGCTTGCAATCAAATTTTAACTAACTTCCCGGCTAGATAGCCTTTTGAAACTTTTATAATAGCTTAAAACACGATAGAAATGAATTTTTTAATACTTTTATCCAATCGCTTTGGGTTCTCGCTGCCTTCAGTAGCGTTTATGTGATTCAACAGAAAATTTAAAAACATAGTATATAAAAAGTTCCTTTTTTCTCTTAATTATTTACTAACTAATTTTAGCTGCACATACGCAAGTGTTAACAAAAAATCATTTACATAATTTATTAGCCAAATATGTTGAGCTAATTCGAAAAGTTTTCTTTGATTAAGTGAACGACGATTTTACATATGATTAAAAACATTGTTTCTTATTTAATCATTTTCAGGTCCACTTTTTGTTTTCAGGACAAAACTTTTGCTAAAATATATGAGGTATAACATGATTTTTGAGTACTTAAAGTTTCAAGATAATTACATAGGTATTGGTTGAGATATCTGAAAAAATATCTAAAATCGAAAATGTCTGTTCATTTTTGGAAAGGTTGTCATAATATTAAAGACTTATGTCATATTTTTTTTAAATGTTTGTTATTTTCGAATATAGCTAAAGATATATTATACATGTTTCATCGCTAACATTAATGTAAGTGTCTAACACATTCTTTAGATTGAACATGTACTCTACAAATGTACATAAAACAATATAATGTAAAATCAATTTTATAGATATTAAACAGTAGTAGTTATTTATCATAATTTAGCAAGATTGTACAAGTTTAATATCGTCTCTTCTTGTTCTTTTTAATTTTTAATACATGTTTTACCGAATTTGTTATGTAGTTCTGAAAGGTTTTTTTTTTTTTTTTTTTTCTTGTCTTTAAAACTTTGTGCTCCTTATTAAAGAGTTTTTTACAAACTTTTTACTAAACGATTTATATACGCTTACTTTTTCAATATCAACAGGAGTTCTGTTTGCAAAACATTCCCGCTATCCATTCGTGCAACGTTTTTAATTGACTAAACTACAGCTACATCTTATCTTTGTAATAAAACGTGTTGTTAGAAATAATGAAAATTACAGATTTACTAATTAGCATTAAACAAAGTCTTATAATGCACTGAAATGATATTTTTTTAATGGATGTATTTTTTTTCCAGTACATGAATGCAAAATCCTAATAATGAGCTTAACCAAATATTTACTTATATGTATGCGCATCGAAAATCGCATTGATTAAATGAAATGTGAGAAAAAATGGATCAATATACTGTTATTTTAAAGAGAAATTGTATAATTAATCACATTAATATGTTTCCATCATTAAATAGAATTGTGAAATCTCTGTAATGCCCATTTTTCTGATGATACATATTTAAAGATCATAGATAAGGCAGCGATTTTTAATAAAATAATATTATTACTTCGAAATAATCGACCAGACGCCCATGTTTAATAATCTTTAATTCATTAGACTGCAGTATAATTATAGTGAATATACATTATGAATAATTAGATTTTTTTTTAATACGCTATTCATAGTAGTTTTATGTAGACGATTCTCCAGTTAATGGGCTCGCATAAAAACTGTTTTAAGCAGTGAAGGTAATTGAAATTTCTAAATTAATGTTGATTGAGAATGTCTGCAAAATTGCAGAAAATATTATAGAAAGGGAAAATCACAGAAAAAGACTCATTTATTAAATACATTCTTGGATTTATTAATATAAATATATAGTTTTTTAAAATTACATTTATTGGTATCATTAAAAAGAAAATATTAAAACATATTTTCTTGCCGCGTTTAATACAATAAATACTTAAAACTAATGCAAAAAAAGTTTACAAGAAACTGAAGTAAATTGGAAAATATTGTATATATGCATAATTTTGTATATTATTATTTTAAATGATAATTTTAATCCTATGTTCTGCTTTTAAAACGTGTTTAAAATTTTAAACAACGTTTAAAAGTATATATTTTAATATCGCTTAAATTTTAGCGGAAACACTCTCTATTTATTAATAATTGAATTTCTATAGTTTTTCAGCAATTTATAGAGGAGAACCGTGTATTATGGACCCCCTAAGCAAGAATGCTCATAAAACTTAAATTATTAAAATAAAAAGATTTAATTTGGTGGCTGTTCATTACAATTGCATAGTTACATAGTTTAAACTTGGTAAAGTACTCTGGGAACTATTAACAATTGCAGAAAATAATTATTTTATTTACGTATCGGTGGTCCATATTACACGAACGTAGGGGTCCATAGTGGTCCTTCCCGTTCCCCAACAGTTGACACACTTGGAATTGTGAAACGAACTGTCCAGCATGTTCCCTCACACACTTGTACATCTCTTGAGAATAGTAGAAATGAACGGGAAAAAAGGGGAGGTCTAAAGGTTATATCCAATGGGTAGTGCGCGAAAGAAGTGATAATCTGATTACCTCTGCTTCCATGGCCTATTCTATAGCCTCAAGATTTTGAGTATTTGACATATATACGCAGAGCATTAAAAAAATCTCTCTGTTTTTATTATGGACCACTGGTCCATATTACACAACACAGCATGGTTTATATTACACGCGTAAACAGAGTAACGTGGTTTCCAATCAAAAATCGGACCACCTCTAGGGGTGAGTCCCAGACCGTCGCCAATTGCCGATTGCGCAGCACTAGTGCAACGTAAAAAAACCAACCAACCAATCAAAAATCGCTATGCAAATTGATGCCCATGAAACGCATGTCTAAATTGTTCATAAAGTAAGTACATTTGCAACTATTAACGCGAAAATTATATTACAATTACCTAACAGCAGAAAGTAATACTTCCATTTTACCATACTAGTTACATCAATGATCATATAAACCGAAAACTCAATTTCATAATCAACCAAATACAGGTATGCATGTACAAGTCACTCCATGGTTTGTGTAACAATAATATTCACTAAAGCCAATGAGACGATTTCACCATCTAGTGTTGAACATATAAATTTTCTCATGGTCCATATTAGGCGATGGTCCATAATACACGGTTCTCCCCTACATATTTTTTTAATTAGTTCATAATTATAGAGAAAATATTATTCAGATCAGTATCGTTTGCAATCTTTATTAATCTGTAAAGTTTCATTAAAGTTTCTAGGCAAGAGCTGTAATTTTAGAATTTAATTAACACTGTCTAGCAAAGTTGAATAGTATTTATGATTTCGGTTTTTCTGTTTGTTTGTCTTTCCTAGCTCTAATTCTTTTAATATTCATGATTTTTTTTTTAAACGTATACATTTTATTCAAGTTCATTACAGTTGTTCCCTAATGAAAATGGGTTAAACACCACTGCAGTTTGCATATAGATTTACCAGAAAGCATTCCAAAACGTTGCGTACTATGAGAAGTATTTCTATAAACCATTCTTTATTTTGCGCGAATTATATTGAAACTGACATTTATTATTCGAATGCATAAAAAAATACTTTTTATAGAATACAGTGTGATTAGCATTAAGACATACGGGGTAAGATAAAAATATTCAGATACATTGAAGTTATAACCGAAAATAACTACAATTTGTCTTTAAGATTCAGTTAAGCGCTTTTAATACTTTCTAACATTGTTGTGTTATTATGATTTCAATTAGCACATATGTCTATTTTTCCGTCCATCTTTGTCCGAGTGTATATCTGACCACGCTCTAACTCCTGGGAATATTCATGTAATTCCTTAAAAGAAATATATGTTTGTTAAGTTCACTATAGGGTTTTTTTTTTTTTTTTTTTTGAGATTGAGAAAATTAACGCCACTGGTTTGTGTACAGGTATAACCAAAAAAAATTTAAAGCATTGCATTCTATGAGAGCTATTTATACGAACCACATTTTAATATTTTTATTTTCCATTTATCATAATTAAACTGACTTTCATTATTCAAACGCACACACACACACACAAAAAAAAGTTTTATAAAATGGAACATGATTAGCATTAATATTTACTGGGCCCATGCAAAAGTTTTCACGTATATTAAAGCCAATAACCAAATTAATGGAATTGCATTTTCGATTTTACTGAGCGTTTTTAATACTTTCCAACAATTTTAACAGTGGCTATGAATTCATTTAGTCTACCTGTCTGTCCGTCCTTCTGTCTGTACGTATTCCGATCAATTATGACATGGACAATATTCTTTGAAGGTTGAACGTCGCAAAGTGTACACGCAGTTAAAAATTGTTAAAAATGTATACAAACTGCAGTTTTTAAATTTAGCTACAACTAATACTTTTACTTTGCCATTTAAAATCATTATTATTCATTTAGAAACAATTTCATTCAGATTTGTTAGCTAAATAATGAAACAACACAAAAATTTTCTTTAAAGCTTGAATGTACTAAGGACGCATACTTAAAAATATGAAGATAAAAAATAACATACATAATTTCGCTACACATAAATCAATATTACACAAATAGAGATTAGATTCAGTTACATTATTAACAGCAGTCAGTTAAATAAGAGGGAAAATGAGATCATCATATATTTCGTAGAATGTCAGCCCTGAGAGAGATACACAATTATATATGGGTCTTCAATGGAGGTACACTAGCATTCATTCCTATTGGGAAAAACTGGTGCCACGAAAAGCTGACAAGAATCAGAGGTGTTTCCTGAATAGAGTGACACTTTTAGAGACGTTTCACTGCATGTTTATCGCATCCAAGAAAAAAAAAAAGTAAAAAAAATTGAAGTTTATATCATTGAAAAATATATATGAAGATCCTAAATGTGCATGAAAAGAGTCATATCTCCATCTCGTAATTTATCCACCTGAGACGCATTTTTTTTTTTTTTTTTTTTTTTTTTTTGTAGGCTGGTCAATGCTTTATCTTTAAGTCGTTTTAACACTTTCTAAGAATGTTGAAAAGCGTTAATGATTTCGGTCGGTTTGGCTGTCAGTCTGTCTGCCTGTTTGTCTATCTTTGTGGGCTCCAACTCCCGTAAGAATTTATGTAATTTCTTGAAACTGATATATGTTTCTCAAGTTCACTATCGGATGTTCCCTATTCAAAATGGAGTGAATACCTTTATTGGTTTGTGTACAGGGACACCCGAAAGTATTCCAAAGCATTGCTTTCTATGAGAGCTATTTCTATAAACACTATTTTAATAACTTTACTTTGCACAAAGCTTAATGAAATTCAAATATGTTATTCATATGCGCAAAAGAAGGCGTTCTATATAATGTAGTTTGATTAGAATTAAAATTTACAGGGCCACACAAAAATATTTAGTTACATTAAGGGCTATTATTTGAAATTTACTGAATTGCAAACATTTCTTATACACTGAGTGTTTTTAATACTTTCTTACAATTTTTAAGTGTCAATATGGTTTTAATTAGTGTATCTGTCAGCCAGTTTTCCTGTCTGTTTCTGTATCTGTCAGTCGTTTGCTTACCTTCAGCATCCGTAACTATTTTCAGAATTTCTTAAAAATGGTATATGTTATTAAAGTTCACAATATGTTTTTCCCTGTATAGAATGACATCGAGAGGCTATATACACTTGGTTTGTATATAGGGACACACAAAAAATGTCAATACACTCCGTTTTACGACCGGCATATATCACATTTAAACAACTTTCTACTGCAAAAATTATTTAAAATTTTTTTATATTTAGTGTTAATAAGATAAAATAATGTTTTCTATAGAATATGATATGCTTATCCTTCGGATGCCTGTCCTTTGTGTAATAATGTAGGCAAAGACCTTTGAAAATTGTACGAAACAATGGGTACGTACAGTGGGAAAGTGTTAATAATCAATGCATACCGCATGGATTTTCATTCTTGTTTCTACAATTTTCCACTTTTAAGTTCCAATTTTTTTGCCGAGGTGCGATATGTTCTAGCTTTATTTCGGCGTTTCGAGAAAAAACGCTGTATATAAGTGAAAATAAGAACAGAGAGCATGAAGCGAGTTAAAAATTTGAGAAGCGTATTTATTGATAAGAAAACCTTTTTATTTATACACAAATCCTTAAATTATTATCGTTAAAATCTTTATTTTATTTTATTATTATTATTATTATTATTATTTACTTATTTATATATTTTTTAGTATCCGTATGTGGTTGTGGTAGAAACAAATTGAGAGTTTAGAAATAGGGTCGAAGCTCTAAATTTTGCAACAACTGGATCTGTGATGCTATGTTTTATAAGGAAACACAAAGGAAAATTCGCATAAATTTACCTGCCAAACATTTATTTAAAATAACTGTAGTGCTTTTAGTGATTTTATAGTCAGATTTGACTCTGCGTTATTATGAACTCTGAATTTTCACTCCCTCCTCCCATGATATGAAAGAAACAAGAAATTCTTATATACATTATCAAACAATTTTAAAATAAAATTTTGGGTTTCCTATGTAAGTAAAGCAACGAGTTTGTCGGCAGAACACATCCGGGCGGACCACTCCTATTTTTGATTGGTCTAGAATTAAGTACTTTGGTGATGAAAGTCGGCCATTTTTTTTTAGTAAAAACTGATGAATTTTCTTAAATGATACTGAATAGATGTTATACTTTTACAAATTTAAAATAAAATACTCATATAAAACTAAAATAATTTTCTTTTTTCTACTTTCCTGAAATTAATGCCAAGATATAAATTAAAATAACAGAGAAAACAGCCAGGTATCTTTCTTGAATGAAAAACTACTGGTATCTTACCCCAAAAAATTTTGTCACTTAACTCCAAAACCTTGAACAAGCAAGTTTGCTTATTAACTTACAAAAGGAAAAAATCTACCCCCTTTATAGGTTTAAACGGGAAATCCAGACACTGTACTTTAAAACAATATTCAAATTATATTTTTTTCTGTTTAATCTTGGGTTTACATAACCAATTTGTTGTTTTATAATTGGACAAGAAACAAACAAACAACTACAAGAAAAAAGTAATAAATTATTAAAGAAATAATTCGGTCAAAGACAGAATTTAGTTTAGTACGGGAGACTATTATAGAATATAAGAATATAGAATATAAGAATAGAATATAAGAGAACTATTATAGAATCTGTAAAATTTAAGTTTTTAATTTAAGTTTATTTTTATATAATTTTTCGACCGTAAAACTGGGCCACGTACTTTTTAGAATGACTGAAATTAATTAAAATGAAGTATTACCACCTAAATTTCATACTTTAGTTAATTTTAAAAAATCTGACTATCGTGTCGAAAACCTGTTTGCACCCCTAGATTCAGAAAAATCGCCCCTTTCATTTGATACCGAATTTGTAACGATAGGACTGATATTTCTAATTTAGGTGTTACACAAAACTGGTCTACAAAAACTGGCGACGATGTTTTTACCCCTATTGAAACTAATAGTCCTCCTAATCCTAATAAAAATAAAAATTAACTAACTAATTAATTAATTAATTTAAAACCTAGAAGATGAAAACAGATGGATTGTAGATCCAAACTAATCTAATAAATTCCGAAAAATTCGAAAAAATGTATCATATGATTCTGATGTACCTATGATGTTCTGATGTACCTCTAATCTGATGTACCTACTTACTGATGTACCTCTTCTATGAGAGGACAGCGTCTCTCCTATGGTGCCTTCGTATAACAGAACCACATGACATTTCATCTGGTCTAATGCGGAAACCTCAACTTACCCTAACATTTAGTATGAACTTAAAATCAGATTTTCCATGTAAATTTTCCAGATACTGCATTTAATGTATCACATAAAGCATTGCACTGAGGTGATAAACTTTCATACATGAAATAGTAAATAAGGAAACTTAATTCAGCGTTTCTATGATTACTACATCAATTCTTTCAATATGCAGATGGTCTTTAGAATAGCATAAGGTGCATAAAGTTCTTTCAGGTTAGAATTGTTACATTGTAATATATTACCTCCAAGCTAAACAAAATATACTACTTAAATAGATTGTGTAAATATCTGATCATTTAAGATAAAATTATATTGCAGCTTACGTAATCATTTTCAGTACGTTTCTATTTGACATAAAAATAAAATTTAATAATTTGAAAAGTATAACAAAAAATGAATTTCCAATTTCCAGATCGCTTTCAAAGAAAATAAAAATAAATAAATAAATAAATAATATATATATATATAAGTATTCAGGGATGAAATCTTAGTAAAACTGCGCTGCTTAAGGAAAAACAAAAGACCCCTGATACCAATATTGCTGATTCTTATGTAAAATGACCTCCTGAATCCGAATTTAACTAATATTTTGACCTATCATATACCGTTTACAAGGGGCACCACCCCTCCCTCAATTTTTATCACTGTAATTTTATTGCTATGTATTTGATTTGAAGAATGAAAAAGAATTAATTTAACACTTAAAAACAAAAACGTATAATGTTTAATAAGTAATATTAAAATTAGATTAAAAAATATAAGAAATTTAATACATAATTTCAATAGGGAATCGCCCCCCCCCCCAAAAAAAAAAAGAAAATAAATCCCCTTGCCGCAAATGTTGACGTTTTAGAATTTTCAAACTCTGTAGCCCCTCAGAAGATATTTAACAGTTAAACTAATCCCCCCTCTAAAAATCAAATTTTTAGCCATAAAATTACCGAAAATTGATAAAAATAGGGGGCCGTCCCGAATAAACGTTGGTGATAGGGCAAAATGGAAGTCGGAATCCGGAGGTCATTAATGGTGTTAGGGGCAATTTTCATGCCGAGCAGTGTAATTTTATAAAGCCATATATAACATTTTTACATGAAAGTGATCATTTTAAAAAAAGGAAAAAAGTATTAATTCAAAATAATTGAAAAATAAACTAATTAGAGATTAAAAAAACATCTGTATCCCGGAGGTAAGGGGAACCATGTTGTGAAAAGAGTTGGCACCATGTTTCTTTATGCGCATTTTTTGCTTTATATAGAGACATTAAGCATTTTCCCAGTTACTATGAGGAGGATAGGACAATACGATTAATACATAAAACCATGTCCATTTTCTTTATTTATGGCAAATGTCATTAATTCATATCATTATAACATCATGCCTAACAAAAATACATTTTTGTGACACGATATCCTTTACCTCTGGGGTAAAAGATATAGAATGTAAATAGTTTAAGAATGTATACAAATAATACACAAGTGTTACAAAGTTTAAATTAAAAAGAAAATGTTACCAGACTATTTCATGAATGATATAGTAACGTCTTGATAATACTTTTATACATAATTTTGTAATGCATCAATGTGTATTATTAAAACGCAAATAATGATTATTTAAAAAATTGATAATTAGAAATAGACTTTGTTTAATTTAAAAATTAGTAAAACTCTTTACAAAATCATGATATCAGAAAAAATTGTTTTATTTACTGACGAAATGTATGTTAACTAAACTAATGCCAAAATTCACTTAGTGAACTTGAAAAAAGGGAGAAAAAACGTTTTTCCGAAAGGAAAATGGAACTTTTATTAGAAAAATAAAGATATTTCTTATTTCGGCTCTTGACTCGTAAATTTATTCAATTCAAGTTTAAGTGAAAATTTCCCTTTATTTTTATTTATTTATTTATTTAAAGGTTAATTGAAAATAATTATTTGCGTAGATGCAGTAAAATAGCTTTTTTTGTGATTTATTTTCGTTTCGTAAATTGGTAAATTTTCAGTAAAAAATATAACTCTTTTTTTTTCTTCAATACAATCTTCTGTTTCTTAGTTCTTTAAGTACTATTCGGATATGTAACAAAATATGACACTGGTTTAGAGTGTAAACAAATTGTATATAAATATTATATGAAATCCTCTGAAATAAATGTAAAAGAAAATTCGATTATTGATCACCTTCCAGAAAAGACGAATATTGAATAGTTAATTATTCATTTAAATTTTCATATTTCTGCTAAAAATATTAAAATTGTTTACTTTGTAATATAATTTAATAAATGTATAATGCAGGAGGAATTTTAGGTTTGTATTGTATTATTCAAATATAAAGGATATTTTATTATAAATCATAGCATTAATTGAATATGTGCAAATAAATAGACATACAGCGTTATAAATGCATAGATATGTAAATATAAATATTAAAATATACTTTTTGAAAACGTTGATCTTAAAAAAATAAATTTAAAAAATAAAGAAAGAAAGAAATGTATGTTTAAATTGTATATCACATGTTTTAAGTCATCAAATTATATTTTAAGTAAGAGTAATTAAATAAAATAAAACACTCTGAAATGCATTGTTTTACTTATTTAAAAACACAAAGCCATATTTATCTCACAAACTAAATGCGCAGTTACATTTTACATTTCATAAAGTAGTAACGTTAAATCAATTTCCTTCTTGTTGTCAATGAAAACATATACCAGTACATATTTTTAAAAAATCCCATACTTCATTTTATTTTATTTTTATTATTATTATTTTATTCTTCCATTATTACTTTAATTTAATTAAGTTTGTTAAATACTTTTTTATACACAGTTTAAAAAATAGTACGTTTTTCAGATAATTAATGTACTGATAATAATTAAATAAAATATACCCTTACCTTTTTTATAAATAAAATAATAATAATAATAAAATACTTTCTTGGAAGTAGGTGATGTAGAGTAAAAAGTTATAATTAGACAAATAATTACTTTTTGGTTCATTTATTTATTTGTCTAAATTAATATAAAATTTATGTTGCGATACTTATAAGCGATATTTTTACCGCTGAGTCTAAATAAGTATCTTCCTCTTCCTAATAACTATTATGCAAGTATATAAAAATAAGCATACGTTTGCTAAATAGAATATACCACCTAATAATGTTAATTGAGTATATAACATAAAAATGCTACATAAAATTATAACACAAAACGCATAACTTTTGAAAGGGTAAAATTCGTATATATATATAATGAGGATAGATTTATTTCTAAAACAAAGTTATTTCATCACTAGTTTGTATGCAATAATTGTCTTAATCATTTTTTTTTTTTTTAATAGAACTGTAAAATTTTAATATTGTAGTGATTAATTATTCATATTTCATTTTAATTCTTATAATTAATTCACAGATGGAAACATCAAATAAAGCATTAATATCTATAAATATATCATTATCTTGCATACTTCATTAATTATATTTTATATACAAAGTCTAATATCTAACACAAATTGAAAAAAAAAAAGTTGCGCTTTAAATATAACGTATGTGCAAAACATTAAAATCCTTAATAGTTATTATGACTTTTCTAATTTAAATGAAATTTTTGAAAAAGAAATAAAACAGTTTAGCATTGATTATAAATTGAAATAAGGAAACTGTGTACAATACTATGTATTTTCTCGCAACCCGTTGCAGTTGCTGCATATAATTGTTGATGAAAACTGTTGACACCTTTGAAAACTGTTGCGCATTCAATAGACAGAATTCGCAGAAACTTATTTTCTAGTGATTAAATCTTAATAAAGTAATTAACAAGGTGGTTAATTCATAATCAATAGCACGTGGAATAATACCACTTACCGTTCGTGTATCGGACGGTGAGGCAGTGATGCTGGGGCGACACAGAGGGGGCTGTGGCCCCTTCTGTAGGGCTCGAGGGTTCCCGGTAGGTCCACCGATTGCCATGGTCCACGGGATACTTTGCTTTCTTTACCAAAAAAGACTTCGGCATGATGGCCTCATTAGGCTACGGCAATACGCCCTCCTCCGCTGCGGAAGCCGCCCGGGGTTGTAGCGGCATTGCCGGGGCGCGAAACTTCGAACTCTGGAAAATTTCGATGGAAGTAACCCGTGGAGTGGCCTAGTGGCGTGCGCAGATGTGAGAAGATCCAGGGGGGTGTGCGAGTGATAACTGCTCTCCGGAGAGAGGGGTAGAATGGGATGAGGGGAGCACTGGGGATGGGGGAAGATTGTACTGTTCAGTGGCGCCCTCTGTTCTGAAGATTCCGTCACTGCGGAGAGAGAAAGAGAATGAAATAAATTACGTTAAAATGAGAAAAATTAGAAGTTTCTGAATATATCAATAGAGAATGAGTTCAATAATTATGCGATTACTTTAGAAACATTTTGCCAAATTATTATCGTAGAAAGCTAAATTTACATTACACTTTTCTCTCTTTCTGCAGTAAAAATTTACCGAAACTTCTGAATTTATCATTATAAACTATCATAATTAATAAGTTTGCCCTATATGTAAAATAATTAACGAAACATTTAATTATTATTATTTTTTTAATAAAGACATTAGTACGTTTTTCAATTTTTCAAAGTTTAAGAAGTTGGTATTATAAATATATAAAGTTAGAAATAATATTGATTTTTTTTTTTATTATTATTATTATTATTATTATTTAAGAAATATTGTGTATAAAAACTTTTAGTTCTTGAAAATGTTTGCAAAGTCGCGTTCAATATACATATTCTCAATTTAAAAAAAAGAAAATTCTATCATCATGTTGGGAATAAATAATAACTTCTCGAATACATCTTACTGTATCACAAATCTCTGTTTTCTTTTCACGAAGTTTTAAATATTTGGAAAATTATTGAGAATACTAAAAAATAAAATTGAACTGTACAAAATATACTTTAAAGGATGTGATAAAAAGTAATAGGTATAGCTTCTTACATTTGTTCATTAAAAAATTAACTAAAACATAATTTTTTAAAACAATTTAAAAAGACGCATTTGCAATATTTTCTAGTACATTTCCAATCATTTTAATTGTCTTTGCCTATTTTTATCATTGAATAAAACATATTTTTTGTGCTCATATTTAATTATTAAACAACCATTCGGAATTTATAAATCTTTTATGCTACAGAAATTACATTAAAAAATTACAAATAAATAAATAAATAAAAGGCATTTCGAAAATATTTATTTTATATTATAGATAAAGACATTTCCAATTAGTTTTTAGAAATTGGCCATTTAATATGTAAATTGCAATAAAATTACTTTGACATCTCTTTCTATCTTTCTCTCACATAAACTTTTTTTTTCCTTCTTTTACTTTTTAAATTTTTACACTTTTTTATTGTATATAATTATTTACAGTTTGCCTAATATAAAATACATAATTTAAATAAGAAAATTACAGAAAATTTTATTGGGATGAAATTTTCTTTACATTAATTAAATACGAAAATATAATGTGATTTGTACTTTTATTTATTTACTCAACTAGTGTAACATTATTTTTCATCCCTTGTAATTACTAGGATACGAGAAAGTCCACGAATACAAGGGGGGGGGGGTATTGTTCAGAAAATTGATTAAGCTCGGCAAATAAGAGGTCGACCTTAATATGTGGCCGTGATTGTATGTTGTATGCAAATGGTATAAATTTCTCTTGTACTGTATGAACATGCCAAAATTTTACACTACCCAGGGCCCAATTTACCCCAAATGAGACATTACAAAGAAAATGAGACGGAAATATGAAAAATAAATATAGATTAAAATGTACAAAATGAAGAACAACTTCGAGTATAAGAAATACAAATAAACTGTCAAATTATAGTGGGGAAATAATATATTTGCTACATTAAAAGGAAAAAATAATTTATTTGAGATTTAAAAGTCTCTTACCGTAAATTTTAATCATCTAACTAAAAATATTTTAAATCAAATTGGAGTGTAAAGGTTGATATTTTTATTTATTACCAACTATGTGAAAAATACCAGAGCCGGGAATCGAACCCGGGCACCTCCGCTTAACGCACGGACGCTCTACCACTGAGCTACCCTGGCTGACAACCAGCTAGGGTAGCTGGTTGTCAGCCAGGGGTAGTATGTATAATAGTTTAATGTATAACCTATATACATTATAGAAAAAACTTATAATGCTGTTGTCAAGTTATTTAAAATAAACATTTTGCTGGAAGACAAAACTAAATATATATATCTATATATTAATAGGCAAGCATAAAATTTGTAGTCCCTTTTTAACATATTAATTATGGGAGTAGAGGGTTGAAAATGGTATCATTCGAAAGGTATGGTTAGCCGGAAGGTGCGAATACAAATATTATTTTCTTACGATGTCAAGAAGGTATTTAAAAATACATTTATTTTTTATGCATTTTCCCCCATTTTCCCCTTTTATACACGTATTCCTTTACATTAAAAAATACCTAAAAGTAGAAAGTTGTTAAATCTGGCAATTTCATAAAGCTCAAATAAAACCATAGACATAGTAATTTGTATAATGTAGCATCACTATACGCAAGCGGGGCCGCGGTAGCCCAGTCGGTAGAGCGCCGGCCTCGCAATTGGAAGATTGCGGGTTCGGTACTCGAGCCGGCCAAAGACCGTCGTGTACACTAATGGTGGCTGGTGCACGTAAAATCTGTCGTGGCCGCAATGTCCTCCATGTTCCCATCAACAATTATACCTCTGGGGGTCACCGAAGCGGGAGAGCCATCCTTTCCGTGGAGGATCAAAATTGCGATGGCATGTCTCCGGACCACCTCTAGGGGTGAGTCCCAGACCGTCGCCAATTGCCCACCTGCGCAGCACTAGTGCGACGTAAAACCCAACCAACCAACCACTATACGCAAGCGAAGTGATGACGTCACTGTCTGTCCATGGAGCCATGAAAAAGATTTTCTATGTTAATCGTTCATTGGATTTTTTGTAAAAAATTATTAAAAAATAACGGAAATTATCTGCCGATTTTAATTCCGATATTTGGGAATAGTTATATATAAGTTACTGTATACATGTGTTTGATTGAGATATTTTTTTCTGTAAAATTGATAAAATTTTAATTTAAAATCACAAAACTCCAGAAAAAAAATGGCAAACTTCCAGTTTCGAATGTAAACATAAACATTTCATTTCAAAGGGTGATATTTAAATAATAAATATTCAACTAATATACTAAATAAATGGAAAATGGATTTGTTACTAACTGCTGCATGTATAAGTAGATGATACGGAAAAAATTCCGATTTCCGTTTTTTGCTGAATTTACATGTTTTGAGCTTTCTTTATGTTTCAATTAACTGAAATTGGCTACTTATTTTTTAAAAAAGTGTCTTTATTGCTAGCTTTTGTGGGTAGAAGAAGCAAGCAGAAGATACATAAAAACTTTTGATTTCCGGTTTTCGATGAATTTACACGTTTTGAGATTTTCTTGCATTTTAATTAAGTGAAATTGACTACTTATTTTTATTTTTTAAAAAGTGGATTTATTATTCTTTCCTCTGCATATATAAGTAGAAAATATAAAATTCAGAAAAGTTTTAGATTTTCGGTTTTCGATAAAGTTACACGTTTTGAAATTTCCCGAACTCAATTCGATCATTTTTGAAAAATATCTTTTTTTTTTGTTGTTGTTCAAACACTGTACTTTATGAACCAATCGAATTAATTTAACAGAATTTGATACTTGGTTGGGCCTTGGTTTGACATGGTACCTATTAGCTTCTGGGCTGTATCACACAACAAGAGGCGTTTTCACGTTGCGATTTTCTCTCATTTCAGGAAAGGCTAACATCTACAGAGAGAAATAGTTATATTAAGTAAAACTCTACTGATTCAGTTAGAGTGAATATCGGCAAACAACTGCCGCAGCTGTGTTGCAATTGCATTCCGTTTAGGACAAGGCAATAACTTTGCTTTGCCTCGCTTTGCAAAAAAAATGGTCGAGTTTCGACCACTGGGCGATACTAGTATATATAAATCGGAGAATAAAATGAATTTATATATTTATATATATATATATATATATATATATATATATATATATACAGATTTGATTGATTTGCCTTTATCGTGTTACGTTTCGGGAGATTAATGTTTCGTAAGATTAGAAAAAGAAGGAGTATTAAATTATATATTTGAGGAAATATATTATAATTTAGCTAAAAGCTATTTTTTCCCAATGATAAAACGGAGCTATATCTTGTGAACCAAAGACTATAGCAATGGCATATTTCAGAAAAAATACTTTTTACATAATAAATAAATAAATAAATGAAAAATACGCGTGAAATATTTCTTAAAAGTATTTACATTGAAACATAATTGGAACATTATTTAAAATGAACATTTTTCTTGTAGATAAAAACTAAAGGAAACATTTAATGAAAAAAAAAAGAAAAGAAAAGAAAAATCTAAGAAATAAAGAGGATTTCCTTTTACATACATTTGATTGCTTTGAATTTATAATATTACGTTTCGTGAGATTAGCAAAAAAAGGAGTATTAAATTTATTTTGGGGGAAATACGTTAAAATTTAGATGAAAGCCATTTTTTCACAATGATAAAATTTAGTTATATAGTTTGAACCAAAGCCTATAGCAATGACATATTGCAGAAAAGATACGTTGGGCATAAAAATAATAGTAATAATAATAATAATGATAATAATAATAATAATACGTGTGATATATTTCTTAGACATATTTTCACTGAAATATAATTGGAACATTTTTCATAAATAGAATAAAAACATGTGTGATATATTTCTTTAAAAACATATTTACATTGAAACATTATTTAAAATGAATATTTTGTTTGAAGATACAAACAAAAAATATATATATTAAAGAAAAAAAAAATCGCAGATTTTTTTTTTTTTTTTTACACACTTTTGATTGCTTTTCATTTATCGTGTTGCGTTTTGTGAGATTAGAAAAATAAGGATTAAGTTATATTAACCGTCATCCTGTAACCTGGCTATGCTATAAACACATATTTACAGGGTTCCTAGAGTTTTAAAAGTCAAATTTGTATGCATTTAAATATTTTAAAAATAATAATTGCTTATTCTGATGGTTTTTTATTCACATGTATTTATAAACTCGAAAATAATAAAATAATAATAAAGTTTACGGAGCCGTGTTATTAGTATGTGCTATGAATAACACGCGTTTGTTCTTAAAGATTTTTTTTCATTTTATTTATTTATTTATTTTTTAATATTCTCGTTCCTGGGATCTGAGTGGAACCCAGGATACAGAAATGTGGCATCTATATTTCAAGGGGGGGGGGGGGAGAAACCTAATAATCCCTGATATATTTTTTCAATTTTACCCTGAGTTACTCGCATATGGATATTAGATGTCATTGGCTGTGACCTCGCACAATAGGATATGTATGTTTTGGCAACAATTTAAATGTGCCTGGGGTCTTGGGGGTAAATATGTTAAAATTTAGATGAAAGCCATTGTTTCACTATGATAAAATTTAATTATATAGTTTGTACTAAAGACTATATTAGTGTGAAGAAGATTTTATGTTTAAATATTTAATGCACACCAGTCCTTTGGTTTATAATTTGTTAAATTTATTCATGTCGTAGCAATCAATTGCTTAATTATTTCTACATAGTTCTTTTTTTTTTTTTTTTTTTTACTTTTTTTTTACTTTTTTTTTTTTTTTTTTTTAACACATTTTAAATTGGTAATATGCTTATTTATGTGTAGAAACTTGTTTGTTTATGTATCAAAACAAAATCTATGAACTGAATTTTCACCCACTTCTTATCCTTCGATTAAGCTGAAATTTTGCATACATTTAAATTCGACGGCAATACCTGCTGAAATAGTAATGGACTTAGGGATGTGGGTCTGGGAAATCTTGGCTCAACTCCAGTTCAAAATTTGTTTTCAAGTTATCAGTTTCACCTACTTCTTATCATCAAACTTAGCTGCAATTCTGCGTGCATGTATAATTCCCATGACAATACATGCTTAAGCAGTAACGGACATAATGGAGAACTGAAAGCCTTAGCATCCAACTCCAGTTCAAAACTAAGTGTTCGAATTTTAACCTACTTCCTATCATCGATTAAGCTTAAATTTTGCATACATAAATACTATCCACGCCTGCTGGCTTCCAACTCCAGTTCAAAATTTGTTTTCAAGTTTTCAGCTTTCACCTACTTCTTATCGTCCACTTGAGCTGCAATTCTGCGTACATGTATAATTCCCACGACAATACATGCTTAAGCAGTAACGCACATAATAGAGAACTAAAAGCCTTTGAATCCAACTCCAGTTCAAAACTAAGTGTTCGAATTTTAACCTACTTCCTATCATCGATTAAGCTTAAATTTTGCATACATAAATACTATCCACACCTACTGGCTTCCAACTCCAGTTCAAAATTTGTTTTCAAGTTTTCAGTTTTCACCTACTTCTTATCGTCCACTTGAGCTGCAATTCTGCGTACATGTATAATTCCCACGACAATACATGCTTAAGCAGTAACACACATAATGGGGAACTGATAGCCTGGGCATCCAACTCCAGTTCAAAACTAAGTTTTCGAACTTTAACCTACTTCCTATCATCGATTAAGCTTAAGTTTTGCATACATAAATACTATCCACGTCTGCTAAATTGGAGTTTTCAGTATATTTGGAAATAACAGTATGTTTTAAATTTGTGTATTAATATTATTGTTTTATCAATCAGTGAATTATTTTATACAGTAATTACAATCTTACTCCATGTATTTTGAACTTTTAAAATTTATTTTTATAAATACGTTCTGAAGCATTTTTATGTCTTTGTTACATCCTACTATTATATAGTTTGCCAAATTCCTGGCTATCATTTTATTTTCTTCATGTCCTGTCTCTGTTATATAATGCACATCAGAATATTTCACAATGACGATTAGAAAGATAATTGAAACTGGTATTTTATTTGTTCGAAAAGGAATAAAGAAAAAATCTTGTGGCATAACAATGTAATCTCAAAGGCGGAATTGAGAGACTGGGAACGTAGTAATTTTTAAATTAAATATATAAAATCAAAAAGGATGATATATAATTTTGCTAAATGTGCAAAACATTACAGAATATTCTTTACAAATATCTTGTAGGTATTTTCCTATGGAAGAATGAAATGTTTTAGTGGATTATTTTTAAAACGTGTAATGTTTCATAAAAAAAATTATATTTTTGTTCAAAATGTATGTGAACATATATGTGTTTGAAAACTGACCAGTCATATGCATAAATAAACAATAAAATGATACGAGAAATTCTTCAAATAAATATTATATAATGATTTTTTGTACAGTTTCAGCTACTATTTCTTTTATTGATAAATTAAAAATAACATAGTATTGCATTTGCACTACTTTTCTTTGTTTTGCACTTATATATATATATATATATTACAAAAAGTTAAAAATGCATTATTTATCAATTCTTCAAATCTGGTGTTATTTAAAAAATCTGTACTTCTTAACTCTACCAAATCACTACAGGATGCCTTTGTGATCACTTATGTTGACAAATCATCTAATAATTATGCCATTATTTGTAAATCCTACTATCTCTCTATTTTAAACTCTTCAGTCACTAATAGTAACATCTTCAGTTTAACTAATAATAACCTTATTATTAAAAACCGAAAAATACATAATTACTATACACTACTTCAACTTCCCTTCAATAACTTTAATTATCCTTTTATAGTTCTCATACCCAAGTTTCACAAATCTCCAATTAAATTTCGCACTGTCACTGTTGGGTGTAACACTTATAACAACAATGCTAATAAAGCTCTACTGGATATTCTAAAACAAATTTACAATTGTACTTGCAAAGTTGATAATTTACACTGTCTTAAAAATAGCTTTCAATTAATTCAATACATCAAATCGCTCGATTCAATATACAATATTACGACTTTTGACTTTCAAGATCTTTTCAATAATATTGAGTTATTAGATCTTAGTAATATCATTTACAGTCTTTTTCAAGAATATAAAGCTCAAATTAATCTTCCTCACAATTTTAAAGCAGAAAAATTTAAAACACTTCTTAACTTTGTTATCCATAATAATTATACCTTCCACAACAACGATATCTATTTGCAACGATTAGGCATCCCACAAGAAGGTTGTAGCTCCAGTGTTTTGGCAGATCTCTATCTTTATTATTGTGAAAAGCAGATTTGCAAAGATGATGTTCGATTTTATCGTTACATCGATGATATTATTGTATTTTATCTCAATGGGCACTCACAGAGTGACTTTTCCTTCAATTGTCCACCTAATTTAGGGCTGACTCAAAATACTCTAACTAATCAATCAATTAACTTTTTAGATCTAAAAATAATCATCGATGGTGATAAAATTTGCGCAGTTGTCTATGACAGGCGGCGGGATTTTAGTTTTAAAGTAAACTAATTTACACATTTTAATTCATGTCTGCATCTTTCAGTATTTAGAAACATCATCATTAACCATTTATTTCGAATTAATAATTTATGCTCTGCGAATTTTAAAAACAAGAATATTGATAAACTGATCACAGCCACTGCTAAAATGGGTTTTCCTAAAAACTTTGTATTTTCTATTTTATATCCTTAACCATGTCTCTGTGAGTGCAAAAAAAAAAAAAAAAAAAAAAAAAAAAAAGGAAAAAAGGGCTGTGTACACTTTTGTGTATATAAAAAAAATTTTTTTTTAAGTAATAAAAGACAATAAAAGAGGTGGCGGTTGAGTGGGCGGATGTTTGATTGAGGAGGTGGGGTGGTGTTGGGGGACTGGATGGTTGGGTGGGTTTGTGAAATTAAATTAAAAAAAAAAGCAGAAGGCTTGTTGCATTTGCTTTTTATTACTATGCAAACTTTCTTTTTCCAATAAAATTTCAGTTTCTTCTTTTTTGAGTTGTTAACTGTATTTAAAATTCTAATTATACTATTAAACACAATGTAATCAATCGGTGAATTTCATTGTTGCTTCGTGGTTTCATTGTTATTCATCTGCTTTGAAATTTTGCTTTTTTAAATCAATATGGCTCCTGTTCTGGTCGTGGCAGGCTGGGTGAGTATTGCCGGCGTAAAACTGGTTTGGCCCCACGGGCAGGTCACAGGTCTTGTCGCCTGCCTCCTTCCTTCCTATCTTGTGTTTCTTAGGTTGTTTTTTCATTAATTTTCATAAGTTTATGGTTTTAAGTTAAGATTTGTTGTGTTGCTTTATTGATTCGTTTGTTTTGCAGGCTGTTAATTAATAGATCTGGTTGCATTAGTGTATTTTATCCACTGATAATTTTTTTTAATCTTATTGGTCATTGGTGTTTCAGTGATCTTGTTTCTGTTGCTTCGCTTCTACGATGCTTAACAGATCATCTTTATTATATATATATATATATATATATATAAAGAGTTTATTAGAACATAAACATAAGATAACAAGAAGCCAAAGAACGTTGAATATTGAAAATTGTTAGAGAAACAATTTTACTTAATATATAATATTATGTGAGGGGTTGGGTAACCGTTCTCTCAATTCATCGTTGGAATTTTGATATACATTCATAAACAAAATGGAATTAATATTAAATTAAAAAGATCTCGTGAGTAACAACGACATGACTTCCATTGTCCACTAATATGCGTATTAAACGCACTTTTTCGAGATAATGTGGTCAGAAGACACAAAATATTGACCTAACAAATTAGACACCTAACAATTTTCCTGTAAGAGAAAACTGTTATATGCATAAGATATACTAAAAAGAATTCGCATAGTAAGTAAAAAAGAAAAAAAATTGGTAGAGCCGTTTTTGAAACATGAATTTCCGAGTTCTAAAACTGACTTTCTACTCAGGATGATTGTTAAATTTACTGTAATAACCAAGTAATACATGCGAAATGATATCTGAATAGGTTTTTATGCAGAAATTTTCAAGAAAATCATAAGAGCCGCTTTTGAAATTCCGACTTTCACTAAAATTTAGCAAACTAAATTGTTGACCGGAAAACAACAATTACATATATCTAAAAGGGAGTTATTAGGGGGACTCTGAAAAATATCCGTACAGCCGTTTTTAAAGGAACGCACTTGCTAGACCTTAAATTAACATTCTTACACGGGGCGCCTACAAATTTTTTTGAACTAACCAACTAATACATACGAAAGGACATCTAATAAAGTGCTTATACATAAACTTTGAAGAAAATCGTTAGAGCCGTTTTTGAGATATAAACATGTGGTCGCACTTCCAATTTCCAATGTCTCACTTCCTATTTTCCCATTTTCTAAGCGTGTCTAAATTCGGAAGTTCCGTCGCTCTATCTTTAGTAATTTCGGAGATATGATAGTCAGAAGATTCCCCACTTACATAAACACATAAATATACATGACCATTTGGCGAAATCGACTTTTTTTGACTCAGGAAACTTTAAATCATGCAAAACAAGTGAAAACTCGATAACGAAATCTTTGACCGAATATGATTCTCCCATTACCAACCGACGGGTAATGGAAGTAAAACGTATATTCCAAATTATTTAGAGAATCTTTGCTTACACTACTTTTTGAAATTTATTCGACTGATGCTGCGTATCTCTGTATATTGTTTATAAATTTCGTACGCACCACAGTGTATACTTATTTTAACAGCGCAAGACAAAATGCATAATACAATTTTAAATTCAAGCATTTCCAACTTCAGCTCAAAATATTTTATGAGACTTTTTTTAATTAATGGTAAATACTTCACATAGCATTTTCTATATAGAACGTACACTACTGCGTATAAAAAACATGTGTTAATTACAATATTGTTAGCACTGTCTAAAGATCTTCAAATGTACTAAAAAGAAATTTTGCTTATATATAAAATGTATATAACCATTTTTTTTTTTTTTTTTTGTCACTGTACACGAACAATTTGCCTGATCTTAAAAAAAAAAAAATAAATAAAAAAAAATACTTCCTTATATAAAAGTTTTAGGACAAAGAATTGCTATTTTCTGATATTTGTTGTGAGTTATGCTGATAACAAACAGACTCACAAAGACCTAAACACACACATTGGCAGACACACACATAAAATATTAAAACGTGGTTTTTGAATCGATGGATCTGAAAGCTATTAATTGTAGCAAAAAGGTAATTTAAGATAAAGTAAAATTGAAGATTATATATACTCGTCCCTATATAAGCAGACTACTAGCAGATTGAATGAATGTTACATTTGATGCTATCATAATATAGAGAAATAATATGCATATGAGCACGTTATTTCTGTGTTTTATACAAATATATTATAATATACAAAATACTATAATTGCATATTATAAGATTCTACACATTATAAAATAATTCTGTATAATATTCTGTATATTGTGATATAACTTTTCCAGTTATATTATAATATACGGAACATTTTAAATATTATACAGTTATTACAGTATAAATTTGCAAAAATAAATAAATAAATAAAACTAAATATGTAAGAAGAAAGAAGAAAATCATGGCTGCAACATACCAGTTTTCTTTTCTTTTCTTTCTTTCTTTCTTTTTTTTTTTAATTATTATTAATATTATTATTTCTGAATTTTAATATTTTATTATAGTAATTATAGACTATTTCATTTTTAAAGAATAGTTATAAGTATATATTTATACTTTACTGTGTTTTACTGTTAACCGCAATCGTTGATTTCTCCTGCAAGTTGGAAATTGTGAGAAAAATATTATTACCTGATTCTTTTTAATTCTAATTATCTCTACATGTGAAAAAATGTGAGTAAACTTTTATTTCCTGATTCCTTTAATTCCTGATCCAATTATTTTAATTTTATATAATTTAGTTATTTTGCGCTCATATTCTAATACGATTTTTATTCTGAAAATTATTTGAGCATAGGTCAAATGAGAAAATTTAGCTTTGGCATTCCTTGATACAGAAAACCTTTTCTTTGTGTACCTTTTTTTTTTTCCTGCTATGCCTTCGATAAAATTATGAAATCGGCAGGCTTTCATTCTTTTCCATTTATCGCGTTTTGATTGTCTTATGATTGATCATTCTCCAACGTTTATTTTAGTAATTTTCTATAAACTTTATTATGTGTGTCATTTTTAATATTATATACATATATATATGTGTGTGTGTGTGTGTGTTTCTTTTTGTACGAACTGAATATTTTATTTTTCTCGAATTTTAGTGCTGTAATCAATTTACAATGTTTTTTTTTTCCTAGTTATTTATTTAATAGAAGAATGTATTGGATTCGCAAACATTTTCGACTTCCAGTTTTCTATGCATTTACAAATTTTGAGAAGTCCAGAACACGATTTGACTATTTTTCGAAAATATTTATCCGTCTGTCTGTCTATCTCAGCGTGTGTGTGTGACAAATATTTTGTTCTAGCTGTATCTCAGGAAATACTCAACAGAATTACATATAAATTTATATGTAGTAGCATCTTTAGATATATTAGAGCATGTCAACTTTTGGGACCAATCGCTTAACAGGCGACACGTGTATACAGTTATTTTCGCAATTTCAGTTGCGCTATTGCGTATAATCGAACAAAACTTGATAGGTGAAAGCCCATTATGGAACAATATGCTAATTTAGTTTAAACACATTTCAGCCAATATCAGTGCATACTGGCTAACAGGTAGAACTTCTGTACTGGAAATTTCACCGAGAACGAGGACGACGTCATCTTCACGATAAAAATTCACTTCCGTTCGACATTTCTGTAATACCTGAAATAGATGAAAATAATTTTCATTCAGAGTGGAAAAAGAAAATGACAAATAGTTTGTAATGCATGATTTTGTACATGAAAACATAGAAAACTGTTTTGGGATAGCTACAACATACTAGTTGAACTAGTACAAAAATGATGTTGGCTTCTTCAAAACATGATAATAAAACAAGATATTTAGCTTAAAAAATTTAATGGAAGCACCACACTTTTGTCATATGAATTGTTAGAGTGCGTAATAATCATTTTTAAAAATAATTTCATTTGCATTTGCATATTCATTCTTTTAAAGTAATAGTTAAATTACAAGAATGAATAATTATATATAACAATGATAATTTTTTGAGCAAATTTAATTCATTTTCAATACTTTAAAAAAAAATTTTTTTTGATGAAAAGTTCTCGATTAAAAACCTTTAAAATATTGATTTGAACTCTGAGAAACTATGAATATAATTTAATTTCTGAAAATCGTAATTTTATGTTATGTATATATATTATATATGTATATATATATATATATATATATATCCCATTGAAAAGCAAAACCGAACTCATATTTAAACATAAAATTCAAGAATAAAACAAGTCAACAAAAACTTAACGAAATTAACAAACAAACTAAAACCAAATAGAGTACGAGAAATATCTTTAACATAAACCAAAACTAAAAATGAAACAGAGCGAAATTAAAATTAATATGGAGACAGGCGGCATGGCTTACAACATGCACTGCAGGGTTAAACTAGTTTTACGCATGCAACGTTCCCCTCACCTGTCAAGACCAAATGAAAAAAACTCATGAATATATATATATATATATATAGGATATAATTATAGATAAAAACATCTAAAAGTTTTTCCTTTGCTTTATATGCTAATGAAATTTCTCACTTTCATTTTACACAATTATTTTATTTATTTATTTATTTTATTTATTTATTTATTTTTTTTGCAAATAACCTTATATAACATTTAAATTCTACAGCAATTTTTTCCCTATTCGACTTCTAAACAGACTGATGAAACAGTGATTCAAACGTGTGTATTTTTAATTTACATTATTTTTAACACAAATACTATATTTTAGAAAGAAAAAAATATTTTACCGGTTTTTTAGAATTCTATATTTTAAAAACATCTCTTAAATAGAATTACGTATGTAAGCACCACTCGCATAAAAAACAATTATTCAAACGGAAAAGAATCAGAGTCGCACACAAAATATCTTATACTTTGTATACTACACGGATATATCTTTTATATTCTACATATTTTCTTAATAAATCACCAAAACATTTCCAATCAAAACATTTTTATAAGAAAACAAAATGAAGAAGGTCAACTGTATACATTAGTCTTATGTTTGTTTTTAAACAGAGTGATGATCTCAGTTAAATAGAAGTAAGTATATTATTTGTCTTATCAGAATTATATTTTGATGCAATGTTGAAAAATTTCCAGTTTCCAAGTTATTTTATTCAGTTAGTTAATTAGTTTTAAGAAATCCAGTCTTTTCCTTTCCTCTTTTCTTCCTTTTCTTTTCCTTTCACAATGTTTTTTCGTATATGTTTATAAAAATATATATTTATCGAAGAGATAAATTCGATTTCATTCATTACCCTCATGTCTATTTCTGAAGACACTTATTGATGATCTCAGTGGCACAGACGCAAACACGCATAACATTTGTGTCATCATTATAATAATGATTTAAAGAAAAAAAATAAAACAATTCTTAGAGTTAACAAGAATACCTATTGTAAAATTAAACGTAAATGTACCACTCTCCTTAAAAACTAATTATTTTATCAGAAATAGATACCAGATTCCCCAAAAGTAATGAAGAGTCAAGAAGAAATGTTTTCTTGCATTTTTCATCCTAATAGATTATATCACTAATATTTTTTGTATATTTTCTTATATATTTTTCAAAATATTTTCATCTAAGAGATAAATTCAATCGCGTTAATTACCCTCGTATCTACTTCTGAAGAGACTTACTGATGATTTCACAAGAAAGGTCTCCACAGGCGCATAGACAAAAACAATTGAAAAAATTACAGAATAGTCTCTTTATGAGGTTATGTGTGCTTATAAAAAAAATTCTGGCGGAATCACTATATATCGACCGTAAAAAAATATTGAAAATGTCCGATTCTTGGCTATTTATCGCTAACTGGCGACACAATTAAAACTGATGCAAAACGGTTTTTTGATGAACACTCATCACAGAAAAACGTTTTCCGTGCTCTTCATACTAAACTAGTTTAAAAATGTTTACTTTAAACAAATAAACTTTTATAACTACAATTTTTTTTACATATATTTATAAGTAAACCTGACGATCGAATTATACAAGCTTTAATTTAACGCGAAATACCTAAACTAGGCTTAAGTTTTACTTGAGCTTTAAATATTATGGTTTAAAGTAAAACAGTATGAACATTTACATATACTGCATAATAAATTAAAAAGAACGTACATAACAGTTTGGAAATGAAACAATGGTGAACAGCAAACACTTAATCATGGCGCTATTTTGTGATTTCGAAGAATACCAATTTCACAACTAGTAATTTAGTTTAAAATTTAAATTGATAATAATTATTTCAAGCTTAAGACTCACATTTTAGTGTAGATTACACATTAATTTTGAAAATTAATACCTTTTTACGTTTGTATAACTGCAATTTTTGAACGCCATATCTTTTGTTAATTCATTCAAACTCTAAACTAAATTTGAATGTAAAATATAAAGAATTAAAATTTTGAAGTTCTTAATGAGTTTAAATATTAATCATAGATTAGGAGAGGGAGTAAAACAGGTCTTATGTATTAGCAGAAATGCATGAAAATAAATGCATAAAAATAAGCAGAAATGCATAAAAAGATGCAATTCTACCCTCCTCCCTCCCACCCTTGAAGAAAGCTTTTTATTTCTTTCCTTTTTTCCCTACGATTAGTTATTTTTTATTAGTTTCTCCCAATGATACAATTCACTTTTTTTTTTTTTTACATATTTAAACTTTGTTTGAAACTCTTTAAACTGCTCCATGAATTTTCAGAATTCACATTAGACCAGTAAATTAAAACCTTCTTCTTATAATCCCATGATATAGTATATATTTTTTATTATGATGTTTCACATCTTTAAGACAAATTCGGTAGTGTACTCACTTTCATTGGAATTTTGCGACATTTCATTAGATGAAATTTATATGTACAATCAGGAATACCTACAAAGTTTTCATAACTTACGCACTCATATTTTTTTAAATATTTCAACAATATGGTTTTTTAATTTAATTTCTTCGTCTGTAACATTTGTGTATGCTATATTTTTGCCCCGTGTATTGTTTATACAGCATCAACCAACATTGTACATGGCAAATTTCAAAGCCATTGTCTTCAATAAAAAATTTAAATAAATTTAATTTTACAAATTGAAAATTCTTTTTAAACGTTAACTAAAAGTAAAGATAACTATTTGGAACATGCAAAATACATAAGATATTTTTTTTCGATTACCAATTAAAAAGCTGTACAAATTAAACGTTTATTTGACTGGAATTTAAATATTTGCAACTCGAAAAATATAAAGAAATTTTTTTCAAAGCTAAAAAGAAATATCTTTAATAAAAGGACACATTCAGATACTATTTGAGCTTGTAATAGAAACAAGCAGCTGTTTCATCGGGTAATTTTAAACTATATTTGCAAAATTCCTATTCAGAAAGATTTGTTTTGCAAGAAATTCTTAAACGGATTAAAATTATTTGCATTTGACGGGATGCTGCTCGTGAAATCAGGTGCACTTTCTGCCTTTTTGTGCCAAATACTCGAAAGTATTTTATTTTTTGTTGATTTTTTAGTGTAATTCAGCCGATAAATTTGACTGATCTTGTATTACCTATATAAATACACTCCTGCTCAAACGTTTAGCAACATTTGCAAACGATCAGTTCTTTTCAATTTAAAAACTCATATGTCGATGAAATGTTTTCAAACATTATGTGAATAAAGGTCCTCCTCATGTTTTTCAGTGAAAATTGATTTAAGGCAACATTTAGGGGGCCAGTAACAAATTGAGCAAAATAATCAATAATGTTTCTGAGCACCCTGTATCATTAAGTAAACGAAATGAACTGTAACTTTAGGATATGTTAATATAGACCCGGTTCAATTTGTGGATGAATTTGCGTGACGATAGCATATTAAATACCGGAGATATTAGTATTTATTAAAAAAAAAAAAAAAACAGCATGTTTTTTATTTATAATATACAGAGATTTTAACGAAAATTATTCCCACTTTGAGATAAATCGAAAAAAGAAATAATTTTGAAACAATGTCCTGCAATCGGAATAAAAATATCTTAACTATCTCAGGAAATATGAACATTTTTATGAAAAACATTTTCCCTGTGCTTGTTCGAAAAATAGAAAAGTTTTCATGACTAGTTTGAAAGCTAGATATATTGGTCAACTTTTGTCAAAAGTTCATTTGAATAGAGTAAATTTTAAGGAAATCATCCGCAAAAGAGCAAGCGAGATTTTAAGTATTTTCCAAGAGTTGAAATTTCATACGGAGTTATACATTAATAGTTATACATGTAATTAATTTAAATATCCAATCGTTTTATTCACTTAACAAAAGTTCTTTTTTTTTTTGTGAAAAATTCGTTATAATCTCACAAATTTAGTAAATAAACAAAATTATGTTTGAGTTATAAGCTTATAAGAGGTTTTTCACGAAAAATTACTTTTGGAATGTGGTTGAAATAATTGGATCTTCAAATTAATTACACGGCATGTGGAAAACCCTTTATGAAATTTCAACTCTAAAATTTAGCTCGTTCTTTTGTCGATAATTTATTTAAATTTATTCTATTCAAATGCATTTTTGACAAAAGTGTCCCAAAGTATCTAGCTTTCAATCTATGCAATAACAACTTTTCTATCTTTCGCACACACACAGTGAAAACGTTTTTCGTAAAAGTGCTCATATTTTATGAGATATTTAAGATATTTGTACTCCGATTGAAGTATATTGTTTCAAAATTATTTCTTCAATTTAACTGAAAGTGGTAATAATTTCCGTTGAAAACTCTGTATCATAAATAAAAGAAATGCTGACTTTTTTGGAGTTTTAGAATTAATGCTTATATCTACGTTATTTATAATATGCTATCGTCACACAAATCCATCCACAAATTTTACTGGGTCTATATTAACATATCCAAAAATTACAGATCACTTCGTTCACTTAACAATACAGGTTGACTATAAACATTATTGATTTTGCTCAATTTGTTACGGGCCCCCTACATATTGTCTTAAACAAACCTTCACTGTAAAACATGAGAAAGACCCAATTCTTTAAATACCCAATGTTTGAAAACATTAAATCGAGATATGAGTTTTTTAATTGAAAAAAAAAAAAAAACTGTTCGTTTGTAAATCTCGCTAAATTTTGAGTAAGAAAGTAGCATCTCTGTATTTTTTTTTCCAAAATATTCTGAGTATGCGCTTTAAGGACAACTTTCTTGTCAGTTACACAAACGAAAATGAGCATAAGATTTATATTGTTTCTTATAATTAATTTTATACTTTAGCTTAAAAAAATATATAAACAAAACAATAGAACATAAAATCCCATATAAAACAGCAATCGCATTGAAAATCAAATTATTTAAGTATTTAAAAAAAAAAAAAAAAAAAAAAAATCAGCATTGCACGAAAGCAATGCACGGTTACAAAAGAAATGTTCTCTTGCATTTTGTATTCTAATGAGATGTATCACTCATATTTTTATACGTTTTCTTATAAGTTTTTCGGAATACCTTTATCTAAGAGATAAATTCAACCGCATTCATTACCGTCATGTCTGCTTCTGAAGAGACTTACTGATGATCTCAGTTACACAAACGCGCGATCGTAGTTAAAACTTTTCTCTTCTCACTTCTTTCCTCTGGATTCTTCCATTAGGGCGCAGGAATCTTAACATTTCTCTTTGTGTCCCAGTTACACAGGACCCCATCCTTCGGTTCATTAACGAAAAGCTCTCTCTATGTGGCTCATTGATTGCGCCCCAGTAATGACAAACATCCCCCACCCCCTAATCGTTCCTAAGGAAAAATTGTCTGCCAAGAAAAGAACGGGAATACTGCACGAGACTTTTCATTCGATCGATCGTTTGCAACACACTCCCACAAGTGCCGAAGATCGCAGGTGTCTCAGACACCTGTTTCACACCTTGCTAATAAACACAACTAGGGTGGAATAGCACCCACCCTTGTATTTTCTTCCTTAGATGATGAAAGGATTGAGAGAATTCTGGGTTATTTTGCAAGAATGTTTTGCTAAATTGGAATCTTTTGGGAATGACGGTTTGTTAACATGTTCCATTTTATTTATTGGAAGAACGCTTACATGCAAATATAAATGACACGTTTGAATCATGAAAAATGTTATTGGTTTGGTATTAATTACCGCTGAGGTGAATACATATTTTGTAAAAGTCACATGCAACAAGCGTGTTATTATCATGTTTTCTCCTCAATATTTTCTCTAAGGCAAAAAGAACTATTTATTACGGCTCGAATTTTATGTTGCGTTCATTAAACCTTTGTGAAATATTTTTGTTATTTTTTGCTAGTTCCTATAAACATAAATTAATAATAGATTTTAAAAAAGTCTTTGCAATATAAATGAAAGAATACTCTCTCAAAATACAGGTGTAACTAAAATCTTGAAAAATGTTAAGTATTCATGATTAATTACGTATAAATTTACTAATTATTCAATATATAAAATGTTTTTATAAAATATCTCTTTCTTTAAAATAGCATTGTGTAGTACCTGGAAAATTGAAATTTTACTGTCCATTGTGTGTAATTTTTTCAAAAATATTTCGTTATGTATTCATAATTTATGTAATTATAAATATGCACTATTTTTTATACAATGTTTTAATTTTAAATGCTATTTAAAAGTAAAATTTCTTAAATATCTTTTATTTCAAATAAAAATAAAATTTGATCCATGAATTTAATCAATTTAAATGTAATCCATAAAAATTTTAAATATAAATGATGTTTCTAAATACTGAAAAATATTACTAACATTCTACAATTAAACAGAAATTGCCCCTATTATATTTTCTAAATTTCATTGTTGTTTTTATTTTCATTTTTTATGTTTATTTTATTATATTAATTTTTTATTAATTCCTTCTTTTGTCTCTTAACTTCTATTTAAAGCAAAATTCTAAAACAGAATGTTTAAAAAAATACTTTGTGCGATAAAGTCAAAAACACATTTTTATTCCTAGCAAATAACGTAATTATTAATTTCGCCTAAGAATATTATTTCCTATTTCCGAATTTATAATGTGCTTGTTTACTAAATAGTGTTCTTAATTTTTAACTCATGAATAATCATTATATAAATCCGAAAAGACACAATTTTTTCTTTCATATTCAACAATTTGCTTGTTCGACATTTGGCTCTACAGGATGGTCACAAATTAATTTATAATTCGAGATTACAGTTAAAAAAAGATAAAAATAACATTTTTTGGCATACAATTTTTTAATTTAATATTTAAGATGCTAAGATGCTTTTATTAAATAATTGGGATTTAATATTTGATCCGAATTTGTTGTCATTTCGAATATGACGGATATAGCATTGGCGGACCAAACTTAATGACGAAGAAGTATCGTCCATGTAAATAAAAGTATACGTGTGGCTGGTAGGCCAAGAAAAAAACACAATATTGAACACACGTCCAGCATAATTTAATAAGAAAAGTTTATTCGAAGGATGTAAACTCTTACGAGTTATTTTTGTACAAATGACCTAGATACATAGCTGTGCAAACAAACGCAAGCAATAAGTCACAGCAAATAGTCTTCTGCATCACGTCGTAAGGAAAATGGTCATATAATACAATAAAACTTTCAACATGTCATAACATACACAAAACAATATGATCCATGTTCTGTCGAAGAAAATTTATCCACACTTTTGTCACTGCATGGATGACGATTTCTTTGTTCATGGGCGTAAATTGGCGAGTAGCAATATGTCTTTCAAAGGCATTTTCACTTAGTAATAGCAGGAGACTTGGCGTTGGAATATTAAAACAGGAATAAACTACTACGTCAGAAACGCCAAAGAAAAATTATTGAGGTGCATACAGCTGTTTCGGTAGCCTAAAGCGTACCGTCATCAGTGCAAAGAGAATTCTGAAACTTGAGAAGTGCTCGTATATATAGGAGAGGGACCGGATTTAGTTCAACCAATAGGATTACGGAAGAGGTGGGGAGTGTGGCCAATAGGAATTAAGGAATGTGTAGCTGTGTAAACAGTAGAAAAATTAAGGAAATGTGGACTGAATGTAAAATTTCCAACAATCAGACAAATAGGGAACAGCGAAATCACAATTTACAAGGTTTTTAAAATTCTTATAAATATGAAAAGCTTCAAAGAAATCGAGTTCATGAATGGATTTAGGTTTGCAAATTATTTTAGCTGAATTAAATTTAAAATTATGATTTTCCTCCCAGCAATGTTTAGAAATAGCCGATTTATTGGTTTCTTGTTTGCGGACGTAATTCATATGTTCTTTTAGACGAAATTTAAGACTGCGTTTAGTTTGGCCAATATATGATAAACCACACTGACAGGAAATACTATAAATGCCCCAAGAATTATGCATATCAATAGGATCTTTTAACTGAGAAAAGGTGAGTTTATTGGAAGGCGAAAATATTATTTTAAAATCATATTGTTTGAGAATTTTAGCTATGGTTTGACTGGTTTTAGAAAAATAGGGTAAAACAATACTGATATTAGATGTGACTGATTTAGTAGGCGAAATACGAGGGAGTTGTAATTTTTGGATAGCTTTGTCTATAATGGAAGGGTCATAACCTCTGTCAATTGACAGAGGTTATGACCCTTCCATTATAGACAAAGCTATCCAAAAATTACAACTCCCTCGTATTTCGCCTACTAAATCAGTCACATCTAATATCAGTATTGTTTTACCCTATTTTTCTAAAACCAGTCAAACCATAGCTAAAATTCTCAAACAATATGATTTTAAAATAATATTTTCGCCTTCCAATAAACTCACCTTTTCTCAGTTAAAAGATCCTATTGATATGCATAATTCTTGGGGCATTTATAGTATTTCCTGTCAGTATTGACAGAGGTTATGACCCTTCCATTATAGACAAAGCTATCCAAAAATTACAACTCCCTCGTATTTCGCCTACTAAATCAGTCACATCTAATATCAGTATTGTTTTACCCTATTTTTCTAAAACCAGTCAAACCATAGCTAAAATTCTCAAACAATATGATTTTAAAATAATATTTTCGCCTTCCAATAAACTCACCTTTTCTCAGTTAAAAGATCCTATTGATATGCATAATTCTTGGGGCATTTATAGTATTTCCTGTCAGTGTGGTTTATCATATATTGGCCAAACTAAACGCAGTCTTAAATTTCGTCTAAAAGAACATATGAATTACGTCCGCAAACAAGAAACCAATAAATCGGCTATTTCTAAACATTGCTGGGAGGAAAATCATAATTTTAAATTTAATTCAGCTAAAATAATTTGCAATTGACAGAGGTTATGACCCTTCCATTATAGACAAAGCTATCCAAAAATTACAACTCCCTCGTATTTCGCCTACTAAATCAGTCACATCTAATATCAGTATTGTTTTACCCTATTTTTCTAAAACCAGTCAAACCATAGCTAAAATTCTCAAACAATATGATTTTAAAATAATATTTTCGCCTTCCAATAAACTCACCTTTTCTCAGTTAAAAGATCCTATTGATATGCATAATTCTTGGGGCATTTATAGTATTTCCTGTCAGTGTGGTTTATCATATATTGGCCAAACTAAACGCAGTCTTAAATTTCGTCTAAAAGAACATATGAATTACGTCCGCAAACAAGAAACCAATAAATCGGCTATTTCTAAACATTGCTGGGAGGAAAATCATAATTTTAAATTTAATTCAGCTAAAATAATTTGCAAACCTAAATCCATTCATGAACTCGATTTCTTTGAAGCTTTTCATATTTATAAGAATTTTAAAAACCTTGTAAATTGTGATTTCGCTGTTCCCTATTTGTCTGATTGTTGGAAATTTTACATTCAGTCCACATTTCCTTAATTTTTCTACTGTTTACACAGCTACACATTCCTTAATTCCTATTGGCCACACTCCCCACCTCTTCCGTAATCCTATTGGTTGAACTAAATCCGGTCCCTCTCCTATATATACGAGCACTTCTCAAGTTTCAGAATTCTCTTTGCACTGATGACGGTACGCTTTAGGCTACCGAAACAGCTGTATGCACCTCAATAATTTTTCTTTGGCGTTTCTGACGTAGTAGTTTATTCCTGTTTTAACATTTTCACTTAGATTCAGTTGTAGAGGAAAGTGACTCGTCTATTCTATAAATTAGTTATCAAGATCATTGTCTATATTTTCAGCTTCAATTCAATCTTGTAATACTGTTAGCTATGGCAAATACCATTATTCTCCATAAAACAAAACTTTTCGCCAGTAGTACATATTTCAGCAAAAAGTAGTATAATTATCGTTGATCGTAGAAACATCGTCAAGTACATGAAGGTCTGTGCAACCATTTACCATGATGCCTGCATATACTATGATTCTACAAGTCCTACATTTATCTCTTTTCAGGATATTTTTAGGGAAAAAATTCACAGTCATCCTCACACCAAAGCAATTTATGAAATAGTAAACTTATACCTATTCGCTTCTAAAAGATCAAATGTATACCAGTCGTCATTAATGCAGTTATAATGCATATATATTACCATTGAAAACAGATGCTAACGATGACTTCAAGAGAGTGGGATACGTAAGTACATTTTCTTTACGTCGTACATTTTCTCCGGTATATTTTCTCATACGTAGCACAAAATTGGTTTGGCAATTCATAAGGTGTGTGTTGGTTCATTTTTATTCCCATAAAAAAAAAAAAAAAAAAAAAAAAAGAAATAAAATACCATCTTGAAGCGTCATACTAGGCGGATGACTTTTGAAAATGCACCTATACTGCCCATTTCACTCGTTTTAAATGTAATCCATTGCTATTGTACGCAATATTAAAACCACGGTTGGTTGGATTTGATGGTTGGGTGGGTTTTACGTCGCACTAATGCTGCGCAATGGACAATTGGAGACGGTCTGGGACTCACCCTAAAGGTTGTCTGGAGACACGCCATCACAATTTTTATCCTCCACGGAAGGGATGGCTCTCCGCTTCGGTGACTCCAGAGGTATAATTTTTGATGAGAACACGGAGAATATTGCCGCCAAGACAGATTTAACGGGCACCAGACAATATTATTGTACACGACGGTCTTTGTCAACTCGAGAACGAACCCGCATTCTTCCAATTACGAGTCAGGCGCTCTATCGACCAGGCGCTTTACCGAAAAAAAAAAAAAAAAAAAAAAAAACACGGAAAGTATCTGCTTTTTAGCGATTTTCCTGTTCTTCTCCCACTGGTGTGCTCATCTTAATTAAAATTAGAAAACATGGCGTCAGTTTTAATATTTTAGATTCGTCTTCAACTTTTAGATCTAATGAAAATTGACGTTTCTGTTTCTCAATTTCTCTTTACACTACTTTGCCATAAATGGCAAGACGAGTTTGAATTTTGACGTTTGGTCAAATTTATAGAAAAATCACTTCATGAATTATCCTGAAGCTTCAAGGATGAAAAAAAACATGATATACTTCACATATATTTCTGCGAAAGTTTTATTCCAAGACAAAAAGGAACCAGTAACAGTTTTAAAAAATGCATACCTTGTAAAAAAAATCTGGAGTGACTCCACTCGACTTTCCGAACATTGAGTAATTAACAGTTTGGTAGATAAAGTAAAGAAAGAGGAGTTGTTAAACAAACAAAAGAGAGAAAACCATAATAGAGTGTTTGAGTATTTTACTCCATCTATTACACGATGTTTTATTTAATGCTACTGAACTTTGAGCCCATAGATCATAATGATAAAGAATTTTTCGTTGTGTCCCTGTAAAAATCTATAAATGCTAAATTCACCAAAATGCTTATAGTTAGTGCAACAGTGATTTATAATACTCATATATATTTTCAGCTCAATTCAATAAGCCGTTTAGATGCTATCGTACTTTTAAAAATTTAGTCCCATAGGCCATAATGATAAAGAATTTTTCTTTGTGTCCCTGTAAAAAAACTGTAAGTGCTAGATTCACCAAAGTCTATACAGTTAGTTTAATTGTGATCTATAACATGTGTACAAATTTTTTGCTCAGATTAATAAGGCGTTTAGACGCTATCACACTTTTAAAAATTTGGCCCCATAGGCATAATGATAAAGAATTTTTCTTTGTGTCCCTGTAAAAAAACTATAAGTGCTAGATTCTCCAAAATCTATACAAATTGAGTATTTGTGACTTATAATATGTGTATAAATTTTTTGCTCAATTGAACAAGGCGTTTAGATGCTATCGCACTTTTAAGATTTTGCTCCCATAGGCCATAATGATAAAGAATTTTTCTTTGTGTCCCTGTAAAAAAACTATAAGTGCTAGATTCTCCAAAATCTATACAAATTGAGTATTTGTGACTTATAATATGTGTATAAATTTTTTGCTCAATTGAACAAGGCGTTTAGATGCTATCGCACTTTTAAGATTTTGCTCCCATAGGCCATAATGATAAAGAATTTTTCTTTGTGTCCCTGTAAAAAAACTATAAGTGCTAGATTCACTAAAATCTATAGGGTTCGTACTATGGTGACTTACAATATGCGTACCAACTATCAGGTTAATCGAACGAAGCGTTTAGACGCTAGCGTGTTCACTCACAGACATACACACATACACACATACATACACACATACACACACACATACATACATCATCGTAAAAATAGTGAAAACGGACTCAGGGGACCTCAAAACGTATAGAAACATCAAAATCTCGAATTCGGATTTTTGACATGATTACAATACTTTCCTCACTATAGTGTTCGGAAAGTAAAAAAATATACTACTACTTATAATGCATTAAAATAAACAAATAATTCATAGAATGCATTGCAGCTAAAACATATGATTATAATTGTTATAATTATCTGCGCTTATTGTATGAAAATAGCGCTGCATTTCGTTGTCATTGAAACTTTATTTTGTATTATGTTGTATGTAACTAGGCATTAGATTAAAATCTAAGTTTTATACCTCCAAGACATTTAGTTATAGCTAAAAATGTAAAAATTCTGGATTTTTTAATTTTTTTTTTTTTTTTTTTTTGCTAAATAATTTATTACATTTAGTATTCTAAAAATGTCTTTTGCACATCATTTTCAGAGGGATGAATTTGTAACAGTTTGGTGAAAATATTTTGTTTCTAAGCCACTTAGTTTTTCAGTTGCAGGATTTTCAAGAGAAGAACATATTTTAAAATTTTCGAAAAACCGAGGACAAAGTAGGTTTTTGGTCAATAATGTTTTTTCCTTGCGCGTTTCAAACAAAATGAATAAACTCACAAATATTTTTCTTGTAGATCATTAAACTTTTTATCACATATAAACTCTTACTCAAAAGTTTATCAAGATTTATAAACGACAATTTTTTTTTTCAATTTAAAGACTTATTTCTAGTTGAAATCCCTTTAAACACTTGATATGTAAAGAATATGCTCTTCCTTGTGTTTTTCAGTGAAGATTAAGTTACGACAATAATTAGGGGCCGGCAACAAATTGAGCAAAATCAACAATTTTTGCGATTAACCTGTATCATTAAGTGAAGGAAATTATCTGTAACTTACGGATATGTTAACATAAACTCATTACAGTCTGTGGATGAATTTGCGTGAAGATAGCATGCTAAATAACGGAGATACAAGCACTTATTTTAAAACTAAAAAAAAAAGTTTTTTTTTTTTTTTATTTGCAATATACACAGTTTATAACGAAAACTATTCCCACTTTCAGATAAATTGAAAAAACATTGAAAAAGTATTGAATATGCCTAACCGAAAATACGTCTTCATTAATATCCAGTAACGAATTCGAATTCTTTTATGTTAACCTGTAAATAAATCAGTAATTGAAATTATATTTTTTTCTGTAGTAATTATTCGTTTCAGAATTTTTAAATGTAAGTTTTAGAGCAGAATAAAATGCTAGTATTTGCTTAAAAGAGCGTAAGATAATTCGGATAAATTATGTGTCTTATACGCAGTATATTTAATTTATCTCACGAGTATTTGTATGCTAACCATTTGTGTTATACTTATGAAGGTTAATGGAAAGCTTACTACGTAATATCTTCATAACTGATCAATTAATAGCGTTGTCCTACATGATTCTTCGGGTTTCAAAGCCTTGTTTATTGACTAGTATATGACATACAAAGACAAGTGATTTATGAAAAAACAAATAAACTCACCAAAATTGTCTGCCTCACTGATCTCATGCACATGAGATGGCGAGATTTTTTCAATAGAGAACTGCCACACAGCTGAATAGAAACAGGTGGTCTGGGTAATGTTCCTCTGTGGCAATGCCCTCCCCCCAAGTTCGCCAGGTCTTACGCCATGTGATTTTATCTTTGAATGTTATGTTAAGCATAAAACATTTGTACCGCAAATGACGACAACGCTACAAAAAATGCAGGAACTCGAAACTGTTACTGTATCGAGCATTGGCTGGGGGAACTTTATTACCGTTTGGATGAATGCCAAGGGTGCACACATGATTATTTGTAGAATGTTTCAAAAAACTTGGTGAGTGCATCTATATTTTTCTTTATCAACCGTGTAAGTCGTATAAATAAACAGTGCTTTGAAACACGATGAATCATTTATGCTAACCTTATATATATATATATATATATATATATATATTTCATAAAATTCTAAAAATATTTGTTGATATGTAAACGCGGACAAACTATCAGATGAACCGAAATGATAGGAAATTCTAAAGTTTGACAAAAAGTGTTACAGAAATTAAAGTAGAATCTACATTATACATAAAGTGTGAAAGATAAATAGCATAAACAAGTAAAGTTACATTTCTTGAATTATAGGAAGCCCAAGATGAATATTCAAAATAAAATCTTAAAATTCCCAATACTTTTAATATTTTTTAAGCGTGTGTATCTCTGTATTTAATACGTAACTGAAGACTTGAACGCAGTTATTATTATAAATATAGATAATGCTAATAATATATCACAGTAAATATGCCACCTGTTTTTGGCATATAAGCGGATCGATTCATTGTCATCGGAAGCTACAAGTGACAAAGACGTCGGCACCATCTGTTTCACAAGCTTGTTGGAAATATTTGTCCTTAGTGAGGGTTCACACTTCTTGACTGAAGAACGAAAAAATACAAGGGGTAACTGAACAAGTTTTAAGTAATAAAAATCAAACATGTCGCAATTATTGCTGAAGTTCCCTTTCAAGTACAGCAAATAATAATAAATACACAGAAAGCTGCCTGTTGCGAAATTTGAAAATATTCAGGATTGGTGCAAATTGTACTTTTATTGCTGCACGTTTATTATAAATAATACATTTTCCTGCGAAGTTAAAAAAAAAGCATTTTTACTTAAATATAAAATGATACACATTTATAAATGAATATTTATTATTATTATTATTATTATTATTATTATTATTATTACTCGAATTTTATCTATTATTATACTTTACTTTTTTCCAGTCAGATTTTTTTTTTTTACTGTATATTTTGAATCTGATTCATCCTTATCTTTTAAATTATATAATGTCATATTATAAACTAGTATGCTGTCGCCACTACAAGACTTTCTTCTATAATTTCCTGTACAAATTCACTAAGCGCAAATAATTTATTAAAAGTATTATTAAAAATACTTAACATGGTGAATGCAAATGATTTTCATCTTACGGAAATCTAACACTCAATATCCAAAGAAAGACAGTTTTAATGTTTATAAACAGCATCTTAAAAAATGCGTTTTTATAATGGTTATCTCCCATATCAAGATTTGTACAGTTATATGTCATAGACGGTGAGATATAGCCATCCCGTTATCGATGAAATTTGCAATGTATCAGCGCCACCTATTGGCCGATAAGCACCAAAACTGAGTCAACATAATATCCCATAATAGCCTTCTCACTTATCAAGTTTAGTTTGATGATACGCAATAGTACCTGAGCTATAGTCTCCCTTTAAATTATGGAAATCGCTGTGTAGCAGCGCCACTTATATAGCGGATTACATCGAAAGTTGTCAGACAATAATTCCTGTATGAGTGCATCTACATAAAAATTTATATGCAATTCTATGCTGTAGTTCCTGAGATATTGCCTTTCCTTAAATTTCAGAAATCGCTGTTTAGCAGCGCCACCTGTTGGCATAATATCTCATAATAGTCTTCTCACATATCAAATTTTGCTTGATAATGCGCAAAAGAACCTGAGCTATAGTCTTCCTTTAAATTGTAGAAATCGATGTGTAGCAGCGCCACCTATTGAGCTGTTTACACCGAAAGTTTTTGTGATACAATTGAATTTAAAAGTTCGAAGTAAAAATAATAATTTTTTGATTTCAAAATTAATGCCCATTTTTATAACTCACAAACTTATTAACATTCACAAGAAGATTTAAAACATTTGGATTAAAAGTAATACGCTAAGGGGACTTCGCGAAATTTAAAACCTAAGAAAAACTAATTTAATTTTATAACCTTATAATTTTGTATAATCATAAAAGTGTTATTTTATGAACTAATAAAAGTTTTATATCAATCGATATTAATAATTTTAATCATCTTTTGTATTTTTTTAAAAATGTGAAAGGAAACGATGAAAAACTTTAAAGTCTGACTCAAAGAATTCAGAGGGTTGCTTAAAAACTGCTCTATTACCACACAGGCATTCAGTACACAGCAAAAAATATACCCGTAAAAGTACGGAGAAAAACTGTCAGCTGGGATGCCAGTAGTTCTCCATCAAATATGTGGGACAAAACTGTACTTTTAACGGAAAACCTGTTTGATTCGCAGTATTTCCCCATAAAATATATCATGTCATTGATACAATTTTACGGTTTTAAACTGTCCTTTTTTTATACAGATTCAGATTTTTCCGCCTGAAATTTACAGGATTTTCCAGAAAAATCTACTGGCTTTTTTTGCAGTGAAGATCTGCAAAAAGAGTTAATAACAGGAAAATTTGTTTCCACCTCGTAAGGCTGAAATTAGTCAACATAATTCTTCACCCCATGTAAAAATCTATACAATTTATTTACAATGTCAGTCTTTTACTTAAAATTAGACGGCAAAATTGTACTCTTAAAATATTAAACACGAAAGAAAACGATTTCTATATTTTAATGCTTTTTATAAATGTTTCTTTCAGTAATACTTGTAGGGTAATTTTCTAGAAATTTAGAAATTTTTAAATTAAAAAATAAATAAATAAATAAATCTTTACTTAGTACATAAATTCAGTAAACTAAATTCCTCATTAAATATATAATGATATTTTAACGTAATAATGATCAAAATTCAGAATGCATAAAGTGACGTACAAAAAATTAAAGAAAATCACTACACTAAATTAAAATCATCATAAGCTTGACTCAACGTAATGAAAAATATATATACTTATTTACGAAGAGGGAAAGTAGTAGTCAAACAGGATTTACATTCTTATTATGAAAATAAAATAAAAATGCATTAGAAAGAAGTAGGAATAAAAGTAAATAAATTATCCGACTGTTTTTTTTTTTTTTTTTTTTTTGAAAATTTTTTAATTATACTTTTTATATGCAAGTATAAAACAATCCATGCTTTTACTAACATAATAGAAACCAATTTTTTAAATATATCTCGAATTACTCGACAATACACAACCAATTCGACATAGAAATTTCATACTATATGAAGAAAATACAAGTAAGAATTTACAAATTTTACTTTTAATTTAAAAAAAGAAATATATATAAAACAGATAAATAATAACTTAAGAATCCTTTTATAAAATACATTTGCAAAACTATGTACAGTGCAGAATCCCACATTTAAGTCTATTAAGATAGAAGACGACTTTAGGCGAAATTATGATTTATGCTAGTGGGACAAGTTTTGTTTTTCTGCTGTAAAAAGTGCAATAAAAAAAGGTTAAACGTACTATATCTTTAAATTGTTTCCTATTGATGGATACAAAATTTTAGTGATTGCTTTGGTACTAAATTCTTAATTTGTAATATAAATCTTGGCCATTGGTTTTATTAGAATATAGTATTTAAGGAAAGTTTCATTGAATTTAGTGCGCATTTTTTGCTACCATTATACAAAATACAAAATATAACATAATATGCTATTCTCTTTTTTTAATATGAAATATTATCTTGTTTTTATATACGGTTTCTTTTCCTCTGATGAGTCATTGAAAGATATATTACTGTTACTACCTTCTGTATCACGTCTTTTTGTTTTTGATGTTATTGTTGAAGTAATTTCTTCCTCCTCTTTACAGTGTTTTTTTCTTTCTTTCTTTCTCTTTCTTTTCTTACTGTTTTCGGATTCTTTTTCTCGTGTTTATTTCTGAAATTTTACATTTTCTTTGCTTTCTATCAAATGTGGATAATTTTGTTAATTGGGCTTTTGGATATAGTCAAATTGTTTGAGGTGTTATCAGTGTTTTAACAACAATGTGGAAGCCTTGGTCACTTCTAATTCAAATTGCTTAAAGGAGGCGTTTACGACATGTGGAAGACACATTTTCTTGAAAATGAAGATATAGGGAATCTGTTACAAATAAAGGCATAAAATCCTCCACACCAAATGTCTAGCGATTTAATGAATAAATATCAGCAGCAGAAAACCCAGAAATTATAGTCTTAAATTTCAAAGCTAGGCACTTCAAAATCGTCTTTATTCTAATGGATCACATCCCATTAGTCCCCAACTGAAATGTTCTTTAATCCCATACCATTTTGAATTGCATTTAGGCTAAATGCAAATTAACTATTTTCAACTGACTGAAAATAACGATAGCAGAGGATACATTGATGATAAGCTCTATAAACATATGTGATACTGTCAAAAGTAGCCTTAATGTTACTTTAAATAAATGTTTATTAACAAAAATGGGTGGGGAAGAAATCTCTACTCCAGAAAAAGAAATGTCTTGCTTCTTGTTTAAAACAAGCTAATGTAAAAAAAAAAAAAAAAAAAAAAAAAAAAAAAAAAAAAAATTGCATTTGCTTTTTGTATTGTGAGCGTTGCCACTTATTGACAAAATTCTGAATATTTAACTCAATCTTTTCATGGGATAATACGCAAGCGTAGTGTAACGTCACTGACCGTCGGTGGGGCCAAACTAAAGATTTCCTATATTAATTATCCATTGGATTGTTTGTAAAAAAATATTAAAAATTAAGGAAAATTATTTCACGATTTTAATCACCACGCTTAGATATAATTATAAATTAGTTATCGTGCACATGTGTTAAATTAAGTTATTTTGCTGTCAAATTGACAAAATTTTAATTTTAAATTTCAAAACTCTGCCGTCCTTGGCATTTTTTGTATCTAGTCATCAGAAACGCAATCCGAAAGTATAGATGCTAGATGTATATTTTCGTAATATGTATTGTACGTAATATCGTTTTACATTATTGAGTGTTCCCTTAATATGCGTTGTTAAAATAACCATGATTTTTGAAAGGATTTAAATATGTTCGTCAGATAATTTGGCGGTTTTTTTTTGTTTTTTTTTTTAGCCAAAGACGGCAGATATCAATTCTATTCCGCAGTATCTTATATCAGTATCTTATATCAGATACTTTATTTGAAAACATTTGAAAACAAATTTGACTTCAAATTATGATAGAATATTTATCATTTTCCTTTTAATTAGTATATTATTTGGATATTTATTGTGTAAATATCACCTTTTGAAATAAAATGTTTTTGTTTTCATTCGAATATGGAATTTAGCCATTTTCTCGAGTTTTGAAATTTAAAATTAAAATTTTATCAATTTTATAGCAAAAATAACTCAATCTAACACATGTAGACAGTAATTTATATATAACTGTACCCAAATATGGAAATTAAATTCGGGAGATAATTTCTCATAATTTTTAATAATTTTTTACAAAAAATTCATTGGACGATTAACATAGGAAATCTTTTGTTTTTTACCATGGACGACCAGTGACGTCATCACTTCACTTGCGTATTAACTTGTTTCATTAGCTCCTAGTCTTTCCTACTACTGGAAAAAATGTCAATTCAAATATTTCCTTGCATCTATGCGGTTACCAACCAGAATGTCTTTGAAGCGTCTGCCATGTAGGAATTTTCCTTATTTGTGGAACTATGAAGACCCTCTTTAGATATATTACATTTGGCTACATTTCCATTTCACGATATTTTTCGTTTCTTTAGAACCTAATATAATAGTGAATAACAGATTATAGAAAACAGCTCAGTAATTCTCAGAGTATATAAAATAATAATAATAATAATGAAATTTATGTAGATTTTAGATATTAAAGTCATTATTTAGATATTAAAGTCAGTTTATTAAACAGACTTTATCATCATAAAAAATAATATGGTCTAAATTTTAAATCTAAAGAATTAAAAGAATATTTTAATTTATTTAATAAAGTATAATTGTGAGATGCATTTTAAATATTTTCATACATATATATAATGAAATTTGAAAATACAGCTTATTGAGAGAAAGAAAATTTTCAGGGAATATGTTTTTATTAACTGAAAAAAAAGAAAGAAAGAAAGAAAGAAATGTGGCTTAAAAAAATGTATTTGATAGCGAAAAGACTTTGCTATAAGCACTCCATTTTTGAAGTGAAAACTTCTTTAGGCGCGTTGAGCACTTTTTAGGTGAACAAAAATCATGGAACTCGCTTCATCATCACAGAACGCTTTCCATGAGCTATATGTATACTGTGTAAATATGCACATAGATATACCTTCGTGCGTTATTAGTATACATTATATATATATACAAAGAGTATATCTCTCTACATATATATCCATATATGAAGCGCACGGCGCGGCATGCCTCATATATATATATATATATATATATGTATAAAATGTATACTAATACGAGTAGTATACTGGCTACTGGCATCTGTCTCTTTCTAGTTCTATACTCTATGTATGTATGTACTTTTTCCACAGTATATACATAGTTTACAAAGTACAAGCACGTGTTTTTATACAGACTGTTCTTCTTTTTGCTTTCAATATAAATTTTCAAATAAATAATAAAAAAAAGAAAATTATTTTAGTCATATTAAAATATTTTTACCTAATATAAGACTTAGTTCATTTAATTTGGGTAGCTACAAATATTGTGCCAAATCATATAATACAGATCATAAACACTTCTTTACAAACCAAAAATAATTCGAAAATAATAATCTAATAGCTCGATGATACAATTCACAAGTTACTTAGTTTTCACATCTAATGGCAGTCCCCAAAGACTGCCTTTTTTTTTATTATTATTAGCTAAGGATATTATGATATATTTTGCGAACACATATCAAAAATTTTGTTCTAAGAAAATTCTTTTTAACATTTTATTTTCTTTATTATAGCTTATTTAAATAACAATTGGTTAGCTTACATTTCCGCATTGTCTTTCATTTAGAAAGAATATGAAGCCATTTTATTTTCATTTATATGTATATATGTTAACAGTAACGAAACTATCTACGAAAAGCCAAAAAATCAAATTTTCTTTTAAAAATTTCATTTTTCCTATACTTTTAATGAAAATATGAAAATTTAATGTAAAAAGATTTTATTTGCCATTGGTATTTTTTTTTAATTGTATTCAATCTAATGTTTGAATTTACTGGACATGTTTAACACTTAAGTTTAATTACATATGATGAAATATATCTTAAGATTTTTCGTAAATTATTTGAACCATATTTAATTTCTATGTATAATTTTAATCTGTAAATCATTTATATAATTTTAAAAATTTAGTATAACAATCGCACTGCATTTTAGCCTACATTACTCTAGATATATTACTGAAATTTAAAAAATGACACAATAGATACTATATCTGGACATTTAAACAATACTTTAAAAGTAATTTAAAGATGAATTAGAAAGAAAGAAAGAAAAGAAAAGAAAAGAAAAGAAAATTATTAAATTAAAAAATATTACTTTATTTGGAGTACTTTTACCCATACCACACATTGTAATTTATTTGATTAATTTTGCGTTTACTTTACATTATGGAGTAGTATACTCAAATTTTACACAGAAAAAATATCATAGAACATTATGAAATGCACTAAAAACAATTACCAAACACAGTCCCTTTAAATTCGAATCCTTTTACGTAAAGCTGTAAGAAAGGAGTAATTGCTTTTATTACAAAGTATGATTTTTTTTTAATTAGATGTTAAAACGTACCCATGAGATATTTCGTCCTTAGATGTGTATTTGAATTATGTTGTATGAGTTTGATTCTGTTGTATGTATGTCTCTGTACAAGAATCATTGGTCTGATCTCAACAAAAAAATTATTTCAAGTAAAATTCTTGTATGACGCAGATTTAAAATACCTAATTGTTATTCTAGCTCATACATTTGTTCTTCAAACAACCAGATAACAGATAAAAGACACAAAAATATACACAAATATAAACACAGATGTACATACAGACACACCGAAAAAAAACTGAAAAACTTATTTCCGGATTCATGGCACCTAAAAACGCGTAATTAAAAAAATCCTTTTATTTCGAGAACAATATTTTCTCTATCATATATAGGTAAAGAATATTCTTTCATTAAGTCATATTTTGTTTCTATGGTCTAAAGTCCAGTCGGTAACAAAAGTGTCCGAACACTAGCAAAAATTCCTTTGTAAAAAAAGTACACTTAATACGGTTTTGTTAAAAAAAATCTTTGTCAAATCCTCTTCTTAGTCAGTCTAAGAACATGATTCGATAAGGATTTATTTAACAGAACCGTATGAAGTGTACTTTTTTTACATAGGAATTTTTGCTAGTGTACGGACACATTTGTTACCGACTGTACGTGCAAACAATTAAATGTACTGACATAGAGATATTCATTTTTCACTAAATTATTTTACCTTATTTTACAAGTTGTAATTATTACTATATTGACAATGTTATAGGTTTACGCTAAATAATTCAGATACTATGTCCTACTGTATAAAGAAAGCAACACGTTTCGCAAGATCGTACCTTCAAAAGAATTCTTATACCAAACAGCTGTTTCCGGCACCTACAGAATTTGCAGTAAAGGATGAGAAATAATCAATAAATGATGGGTGAGATATCTTTTTGTTTTTCTTTTCGTTTATAGTACATAAATCCATGTTACAAATTGTGATATGATGGTTCATAAAGGTACTTTAAAAATATTTTCGTATAAAATTTTAACGAGATTCCTCATTTCTTTTATATACTCATAAATATATTATTAGTTTCTTTGATATATATGAGAAGAAAGTATTGAATTTTTGCAAAATTTTTATCACCGATTTTTGATGCATTTACACGTTTTGAAATTTCTGAATTCGATTTGACCATTTTTAGAAAATGTTTGTATGTCTGTGTGAGTGTATCATAAATTTTGTTGATACTGCATGTCATTAACCAAAGATCGAAGTTTAATCGATCTTAGTATTTATCTGGGCATTGGTATTAACTAGTTCTGATTACATTAGGAAATCTAACGTTCAACAAGTAGAACTGTCATCAAATTTTTATCATACATTTTTTTGCAGTGATATTGGACAGAATATCGTATAAATATACATGATGAAAATTATTTTAGATTTTTAAGCGTGGAAAAAAATATTTATAATTGCAATAGTTATCCAGATTATTTATTTATTTTTTTGTACAAGTAGGTGCATCCACTAGGACGAATTACTCCTCCCTGGGAGGGAACGTAAAAAATTATCAATACAGATATCATTCAAAACAGCAGAATGAACCAAAAACGAAGTATTATTTATCATAATTATTCTGAGAATTAACTCCTCAAAGGAGAATTAACAGAGAAATTTCTGAGAACTAACTTCATAGCCTCTAATTCTGATGAAACCGGAAATGTAATGTTTGTCAATAACAATTTATCGAATTTTCTAGATGTATTTAATTGTATAATTCTTAACTGAAATAGCTACAAAATTAATTCTAATTTTACTTTCAGTCTGCTTGTGAGTACTTTTGGCTTCACGCATGAAATGAATAGCTTTTACTATTTTGCGTTTATGTAATGATTCTGTTTTTTACTTTCGCTAGTTCGTTTCTTTTGATTAAATCAAAACATACAATAGCTTTGTTTTATAAATTTATTACACACTTCCTGCGGACTGAAATACCGATTTATAAGACTTCGAACAAGGAATTTACCAAGATAAAGAATAGAAAATTCTTATGAAGTTTAATTTTTTAGATTTAACATAAAATTCGCATAATATCTAACATTTATTTTATCAAAGACACTGATATTATACACTGTACGGTTACATTAATAATATTATTTTAGGTATAAATCTTTATTTTTTACATTATACGTTTGTTCTTTTTAATCTGAAAAATTAAATTATCATTAGGTTACAAAACTTGAAATAGTTATGACCCTATAATAAATAACAATAATAAGAAACTTGTTTAAAAAAAAAATATATTTTTTTTAATATTAATTTTAATTCACTTAAAAATGAATGAACTTAGAATATCTTATGATGTGATGTACGTGAGCTTATTTAAAATTCCCACTCTGATATCCTACTGATTTTTACGAGACACACTAACTATATTTCATATTAATGTAAGAAAATTTAATCTATATCTGTGTGTTACCACACTATAATTGCAAAGTAATACATCATTCTACAGGTGTCAGAGAGTCGGTGTCAGAGGCACTTGTTAGCGTTGAAGCTGGAATTCATTTTGGGGGATATGAAAGTTCCCCGACGCATCCGTCACAACTTTGTCTTTTCCAGCTATTATGTTGTGACAGGCGTCAATATGTATGAGACACTGCTTTCAGACATTGTGAAAGGCAGCAAAATATATCTATCCACTATTGAGTTAATCTTTGGCGCTGTATGTGATATGCTGATAATTATTGATGAATAAATCTTAGTAATACAACTTCGTTAGGGCCTTTTTTTTTTACTATGCTAATGATGTCATGATACCTTTAACACTTTAAGATTTTATTTATGTAATAGAAATAAAAGCGATTTTTAATGTATAAGATAAGTAAAATATTGATATCATGTATATAATACACACAATATATCATATGAAACAATATATATATATATCACATAATAGTACAAACATATATTATTCTTCCATATACTGCCACTATCATATTTAATATTTTAGGATTTAAATATATATATATATATATATATATATATATATATCTTATTTTGTTTTATATTGTATTCCTGTGTTCTGGAGCTCACAAAATATATCCGATCACGTCAAGAATTGTCCGTTTCATGTTATTTAGTGGACCTTCTCGTCATTCTGCTTAACTTTACAGAAGGATGTTATTTCATTTTTATAAAAAAAAAATCTAGAGTGACTCCACTCGACTTTCTGAATATTCAGTAATTAGCGGTTGTATGAATAAATGATAATAAGACAAGTCGTTCGACAAACAAAAGTGAAAATTATACAAGGATGTTTGTGCAATTTTTCTCCTTTATTTAATTTTACGCTATTGCACTTGAAACAATTTGAGTCCATAGATCATAATGATAAAAAATTTCCGTTCTATCCCTCTAAAAATCTATAAGGGCTATATTCGTCAAAATTTATACAATTTGTGCGACGGTGACCTATGTGTGTAAATTTTCAGCTCAGTCGAATCCGGCGTTTCGACGCTATCACACTTGAAAAAATTTGGACCCATAGACCATAATGATAAAGGATATTTCTTTGTGCCGCTGTAAGAGAACTATATACAAAATATATATAGTTTGTGTAACTGTGACAAGCGTATAAATTTTCAGCTCAATCGAATAATGCGTTTAGACGCTATCGCGCTTTAAAAAACTGGACCCATAGATCATAATGATAAGAGAATTTTATTTGTGTCCCTGTAAAAGAACTATGTGAGCTAGATTCACGAAAATCAATAAGGTTCGTGCTATGGTCACCAATAACATATATACCAACCAGTGGCGTATTCTCTGGGTATGCTAGGCATGCGCCGCATACCCTCTAAAAACAATCTAAACTTTGAACAGAATTTATTTAAAAATAAATTATTTCAACTAATTTTGTTAAATACTCGCTTCCATTTATACATTATCCGTCATTCAGTTTTGAAAAATTATAGTGAAAGGAAATTTCTTTTGTTAAATTATTCCTGGATAAATCCGAGTGCTTTTTTTTCTTTCTTACTATTGTCGTTAGTACCCTCCGGCTTTGTTTAGGCATCATCTGCTGACCAATATCATCCCAGAGATACCATCACCCTCTTCTCCTGCTGACCGGTTATTGCTTAGGTCATGCTGCCTTTGTAAAGCATGCCCTGGTATAGGGATTTTTTGCTATTTGAGGGAATATTCAACGTCCCTCTAATTTTCTCTCGTACTAAGTACAAGGGGAGTAAACGATTCAAGGCATGCGATCCTTGGAGAGCATATTCTGGAGTTTTAGGTATTTTTACAGCGTTATTAGGGATTTTGTTACCTTCGGTAGAGATGTTCGCATCGAGAGTTGGTTTCTCCAACTGATTGATAAATTAAAACTTATTCTTCATTTTACAATAATGTAATAAAAAAACTTTAAAAAAAAAAAAAAAGTTGATTTGAAAATGATGATTAAATTGCAAAATTAAATTTTGATAAATTTCCAAAAATTGTTTTATGTGCCAGAAAAAGTTTTTTTTTTTTTTTTTTTTTTGCTAATGTATTTTTTATGTGTGCCTGTATGCGCTATGATGGTCACTAATCGCAGATCTATAAAAAATTGGCAGACGCGTAGCTTTGATCTTGCAGGTGTGCATAGATTTTTTTTTTCCTTTTCTTTTTTTGCTTCTCTTCTTCTTCTTCTTTTTTTTTTTTTTTTTTTTTTTTTTTTAACGTTAGTTTTGAACAAGAAACACTTTCTTAATTTGGTTATATCTTTTCCTGAGCGAAACTTTCTTTTTTCTTTCTTTCTTTCTTAAAAAAAAAAAAAAAAAAAAAAAAAAATACACATAATAGTTGTGTTTTCAAAAATATTTGTTTATGTAGAGGCGCCATACATCCTTTTGAAGAGTAACGCTTATTATTTTTAATGCATTGTTTTTCTCGAAATCAAATGGTAATATAATAGAAAGAATTAAACTTATAAAATATTTAACTTTATTAAAAATTGTAATAATTTACTTCTTGTATAAGAACTATCAGAGGTCAGATAAGCACCTACATTCAAGCGCTCCCTTAAGGCTCTGCTACTAGCAGTGGGGTCTTCAGTCCGACATTGTGCGGTTGTGGAAGACACAGCAAAACGCAGCGAGAGCCTAAAGCCAAAATTTCTGCGATTTTTATTGATTTTTTCTTTCCGGTTCCCACTATTCCTTTTGTCTTTCTTTTCTTTTAATTTTTTATTTCTAAAGTGATATAAAAAATTGTGATTAATTTTTTTTGAAAATTCATTTAAATACAGCTATTAGTGAAGCGGCCTTCAATAAGTTAATATAAGAGTCCTTTAGATGTATGATTTAAAGTTAAAGGGACAAAATTTGTATGTAAAATTTTATATAAGATTCCGAGAAATTGAAGCCCACCAGCGACTGAGCGGGTTTGCGCTCAAGTTGGTAGATGGGAAGTGTCGGGATCGATCCAAGGTCACACTCATCAACCGAGCCGTTCAAAGATTTCCGTGGTTTTCTACGAAACTCGCGTAAAACTGGCTAGAACCTCTTACAAAGACTCCCTCGGACGGCATTCCACCCATTGGCCTGGGATCCAAGTACAGTCAATCGGACTTGAATCCTACAATCAACCAACCAAGAAAATGGAAAAATCCGAGCTTAAATTTGATGAAATGATATCGCCTTGATGAATAGTATTCTTTCCATAGTTGACTTCAGAGCATGCCCAGATTCAAATGTCACGCTACGCCACTGATACCAACGTTCAGCTCATTCGAACAAAGCGTTTAGGTGCTATCGTTTTCATTTACGTACATTCACACACACATATATAGTGTAAATTATCGTAAAAATAATCAAAATAAACTCAGGAACCTCAAAACGAATTAAAACACCAAAATCTCAAAGCCGAATTTTTGACATGATTACAATACTTTTCTTACATATGTGTGTTGGGAAAATAAAAATAATATTGAAATTTTTTTCTTAAAATTGAGTATGTCTGAAATAAAAATTTAAATTGAATAAATGAAAAAAAAAAAAAAAAAAAGCAATGAGTAAGGTAATTAAAAATACGAAGATATCAAACCAAATTTTATTAACAATTAGGAATTTATGAAGTACAGTTTTTAAATTGTTAATTATAGATGTCAGTTCTGTGGTGCTTATTTTTCTTTAAATAATTGTTACAATGTACTAAATACTCTTATAAAATTTATAACACTCATATTCCCGCATAAAAATGAATTCTAGAAATGCAAATACATTTATAATAATGATATTTTAACTATAAATAAAAAACTATTTTTATTTCAAAGGAACTGCTTGGTACCACATACTAAGATAATACGTATATAGACTTTTTAAATTTAACTTTCAAAAACCTTAATGCATAAATATTAATTATAATTTAATTAATACAATTTTCTCTCTTTCTCCCTCCCCCCCGCTCTCTTTCTCTCTATATATATGTATGTATATGTATATATATAACCCTTTCTCGAAATAGGAAAGGTTAAGATTATTAAATAGGAATATTGTATTTTACTACATTTTTAGTCCTTTATGAAAACTCGACACCAGCAGAAAATCCAATACATATTCAATTTTTACCTTCAAGTCATTCTCTCTCTCTTTTTTTTTCACTTTATGAATATCATATATTTTACTAGATTTTATTCACCGTTTTCTATAGCAAAATTTTGCTACATCATAGAAAACCCTAACACTTCAGTTTTGTATTAACGTTTTAAATAGAAAGAGAAAAAGCATATAAGTTTACTATTATCTGAATGCAAAAAATATATGTTAAATGTCATACAATGCTTTAGAAATTCATATTTAAATTAAATTTAAGGAATACCCATTTGTATTTTCAAAAGATTTTTAAAATTGTAAAATAAATAACTGTATTAATAAAATTAATAAAATAAAATAATGATTATGATAAACAAATATTTGGTAAAAATATTTTGTTTTATAAAATTCTTATATACCTACATACGCACATACGCACATACACACACACATACATATGTATACATACATACATACATACATATATATATATATATATACATATATATATATATATATCGAAAACCTTCTCAAACATTGAATAGATGAAACCAAGAAACATTGAATAAGATGAAACAGAAAAAAATACAAAAAAAGGTTACGAATATCAAGCAACCTTAAATTGAAACATGCAAATTCAATACGTTTTCAAGGGTATAGAATGAATATTGCATGTAAAATAGGTATTTCTGTCCTGTTGTATGCAAATTGCTGAACATTTACAACAAGCTATACCCAATACATCCCCCCCCCCCAAAAAAAAAAAAAAAAATGTTTTAACTGAAAGAATAATATGTGAAAAACCAAATGAATATCAAACTTATTTAAATTCAAGCAGCAATTTCAAAATTATTAATTGAAATACTAATAATAATAGTTAAATGAAATACTAGTAATAATTAATAAAACTAACGTTTGACATACATTACACATGAAAAACTGATATAAGTAGCTTGATCACTAAACTAACATGTGGCTGTTGAAGCAAACACAGATAAATTCTGCAAGAAATTTTCAATCAGAAAAGCATGTTTTGAATCGAATTTCTTTATTCAATAAAAAATATATTTAAATTTGTCTTAAAACTTAAACTCTGAAATATCTTCAAACGAAATTTTGCAGAGATGGCATTTCTTGTTAGTACTGCATTTAGAATATTACTACAAATAACCTTAATAACATTGAATTAATCACTTGCATATCTTTCTATTATTATTCAAAGAGAGATATTTTCTTAGGTTTATTTATTTTTTTTTTATCTCAAATTTTTGAAAGCCACTTTTATATTTAAAATGGATTGCATTTAAAGTAATGAGAAACAATATTATAACTAATGCTCAAATATCTAAAGATAAACAATTTAACTCCATAATACTTATTTAAAACGACTTGTTACATTAATGCGTAAATAATTTATTTAACTGCATTAGATCTAGTTTTATTTCATATATTTTCAAGCGTATGGAGTATTTTGCTTTTTTTTTTTTTTTTTTTAAATATACCTGCATTTTTTTTTTAAACACCAATTAGGATTTTAAAGAAATTAATGCTAAATTTAACTTCATTCTAAAGTATGCGTCAATCTTTGTGTGTTATTAATGTATGTATGAGTTTAATATGTGAGAAATTTATTTTCAACGAATTTCATTTATATATATATATACATATACATATCCTATACTGAAAATGGCTTTTGAAACAGTAAATAATCAGATGATCAAATTGATTTTGGAATATTTTATAGTCAGATTTTAGTATTAGTTTTAGAATAACTTATTGCTGATATTCTAGAACACTCGTGTTTCTTACCCACTTAACTGTTTCTTTTCTTTTCTTTTTTTCTTTTTTTTTCTTTTTTGTCATATTATGTCAAAAAATAAACATATTTTTGATATACAATTTTATGATGAAATCGGTTACATAAACACAAATTATCAGTCAGAACTATTAAAAGTATTGATTTCTAGGAATTATGCTGATTTTAATATTCATGGAAAAAAATACATTTTTCTTTAAAGTTGGCTTTTCACAGAAGAAAAAAGGAGAACTGGAAAGAACACTTTACAAAAATGGATGTTAGAATCGAAAATGTTTATGTACCAGCTGCAATGTTATATACCAGTTATAAAAACTGAACTTTAAAAGGATAATTATTATTCTTTTAAAATTCAGCTTCTATATGGTAAATAATTAAGCATAGTCCAACAGGACAATCTGGACAAAAATATCGCATTTCCTTCATCATGTGTTTTCCAAAATTGTTTCTTTTCGAGCAACAAAAAATAAATTGCCTTGTTGAAAATTCGCGACTTTACTCGCATACAAGAATGGAAATAATTAAGCATAGTCCAACAGCATAATCTGGACAAAAGTATCGCGTTTCTTTCCTTATCCGTTTTCCAAAATAGTTTCTTTTCGAGCAACAAAAAATAAATTGCCTTGTTGAAATTTCGCGACTTTACTCACATGCAATAATGGAAATAATTAAGCATAGTCCAGCAGCACAATCTGGACAAAAATATCGCGTTTCTTTCCTCATCCGTTTTCCAAAATCGTTTCTTTTCGAGCAACAAAAAATAAATTGCCTTGTTCAAAAATTCGCGAATTTACTCGCATACAATAATGGAAATAATTAAGCATAGTCCAACAGCACAATCTGGACAAAAATATCGCGTTTCTTTCCTCATCTGTTTTCTAAAATCGTTTCTTTTCGAGCAACAAAAAATAAATTGCCTTGTTGAAATTTCGCGACTTTACTCGCATACAAGAATGGAAATAATTAAGCATAGTCCAACAGCATAATCTGGACAAAAATATCGCATTTATTTCCTCATCCGTTTTCCAAAATCGTTTCTTTTCGAGCAACAAAAAATAAATTGCCTTGTTGAAAATTCGCGACTCTACTCGCATACAATAATGGAAAAAATTAAGCATAGTCCAACAGCACAATCTGGACAAAAATATCGCGTTTCTTCCCTCATCCGTTTTCTAAAATCGTTTCTTTTCGAGCAACAAAAAATAAATTGCCTTGTTGAAAATTCGCGACTTTACTCGCATACAAGAATGGAAATAATTAAGCATAGTCCAACAGCATAATCTGGACAAAAATATCGCGTTTCTTTCCTCATCCGTTTTCCAAAATCGTTTCTTTTCGAGCAACAAAAAATAAATTGCCTTGTTGAAAATTCGCGACTTTACTCGCATACAAGAATGGAATAAAATCTAAACTTTAAACCGCTTTAGACTTTTTTTGCAATTCTAACTTTACTGGAACTACTAAAATCATCTGTTAGAAAGATTACGCACTAAACAAGCCAAAAAAAAAAAAAAAAAAAAAAATCGGTAAATAAGTGGATTAGAGTAGAAAAATGGTTGGCCGAGCACCGCTCGGGCAAATCAAGGAAATGTCATTTCTAGTACCTAAACGGCGTTCGGGCAAAACAGGCAAGTGGTTAATGTATAGTTATTCAGTATATATTTTTTATGCTTTAGTTTGACTTTATTATTATTATTTTATATAAGTTCTTTTATATTCTTTTATTTATATTTTTAAATAAATTAATTTCAAAATTTGAATTTTTAAAAGAGTTTTTATATTTAAGATAACTTTTACCCTTTGCCGGTCCCACTAAATTTATCTTCTTTGGCCAGTTTTGCATAATTTAAGGATATCTTTATTTAATATTCACCAATAAATTTTCGTTCTAATGATTGGCTAATGACATGGAAGTTTATTCACCGATTATGTATGTGAAATATCACTTCTCAAAATTATTGGTAGTAGAGTCCCTAATAAGTCCCTAAGTTTGACAACAGATTTTAGTGCGGTTTAAAGAGTTAAGGTCAGCAAAGGGTTAATATATTTTAAATATTTTTTTAAAACTTTATGTAAACGTGTAATTTACGAATTTATACAACAATATCAAATGTGTATTGTGATATTCTTTCGTAGTAATATGTTTATTAGTAATTTTAGTAGATAAACCCGTTAGTATCCTCATTTGAGGACAGCTAATAAAATGGCACGTATATATACTTTTGTTTTGGTTTCTTGGAATGATTTCTGATTTTTAGTAACAGTTTATAACATCACTCTAAATGATACCTTAAAGTTTTATGTGCCTACTATTAATTATTATTTCATAATTTGGATAGTCATTTTATGATTTTTCATTCAACACACATATATTTACTTTTTGCGCAGGTATACTAACTTAAATCAAGTTGAAAAATAATACGTATTTTACTTTCGAGATCTCTGTCAACATATAATAGGAATTTAATCTGTTATCTCAAAGTTTTTCTATCTCGAAATTTTCTCGCTAGAACTCTAAACGTCAATAAATGAGGGTAGGCTTTAAATTTAAAATTATCAGAAGAATTGTTTAAATTAATATATTTTACTGTCAGTTGTCTATATTAATTTAGAAGTGAAATAATCAGATAATAATATTTTGCAAAATTAATTGGTGTGTTACCGGGTTAAATACGAAAGTACTCAAATATGAAAGAATAAATTCATCTTAAATTTTTGAAATAGAAATATTATTCAATTATGATTCTTATAAAATAAATTTCATAAATTTCATAAACTTTTTAAACATTTAAGCTAATTAAAGTGATTAAAAAGTTAAGTTAAGCTTTTTTAAAAGTGATTTTTTTTTCTTTTTATGGACATATTAATTAGTTTAACTTCTGATGAATTTTTCAACTAGAATTTTAGCAACAAATAAAATTAAGGATTATTTATCGAAAGAATAAAAAAAAGAATCTTAAATGCTATATGATTCTTTCTCCGCAGAATTTACCTACATACAGAAAAGATTTTTTTCTCTTTGGGTTATTATTAAATGTTTGAATTTTACCTCAGAAAAAAAAAATAGTTTTTCTATTTTTTTTTATTTTTGATATTTCAAATTAGATTATTGTAAATTATAAAAAAAAAAAAAAAAAAAGAACATCAACGCATATATTTTTCTTTTTCGATACAATAGGTATTTGTATCATAGATATTATTAATAAATATAAAATGATATATGTTATCAGGAAAAAAGCAAAAAAGAAATCAGTACTTCTTTATTAAAATACTTCTTTATTAAATCTTTATTAAAATACTTCTTTATTAATATCACTTCTTTATTAAAATATTGAAATTAATTGCGATGTCTTTTATAGTATAATAAGATTTTTTCTTTTTATTATAATAAAATACACTTTAAAAAATACATTAAGCAAACAAAATATGAGATAGTTGTATGTTAGATCAACAAATCATACTTTTTCATATACATTCTTTTAAATAATAAACAAAGTTTTAAAAGTTAAATAAATACTAATACTTCTACATTTTCAAATTATCATCAATTTGAAGGAAAAATAATGTTTGTGCCTATCAGTTGTAAAGACATTCAAGCTGATGTATCCAAATAGATTGAATTATAGGAAATTTCTTTATGAGTATGAGAAATGCTTTTTTTCTTTGTTTCCTACTTACGTTTACTTATTTGATTCTGCATAAACTCATGTAACAAGTGGATCTGCAGATCAATAACCTCAACGTCGTATTTGCATCACACACTATTCAACAGGTCATTTTTATTTATTCCTTATTATATAATGTATATATTGATTCGATTGACTTGCTACATAAACAGATTCCTGAGGAAACTCCCATCCCCTCAACGCCGCGCTGCATCCCGCTGTATCTATGTTTCTATACCATCTGTATATCATATATATATATATATATATATATATATATTTGTATTCTTACTAATTGACAGTCTTGTATTATTTCCCTGAAATTTATAAATATTTGTACCGAATTTCATGCAAAATGTTTACATAGCATATCGGAATTATTTTGTGTAACCCTGTAAACTAATTATTACCAATTGTATGCCCACAAGTTTTTACCGAATAACATGTTTTTAGAATTCAAGTAAAATTCCATTATATTTAATGGGTGTGTAACCATGTTAAAATACACTTTTTAGAAATACCGACTTAGACCGTAATTGTACGGAATTCTTTTTTGTATCCCGGAAAAGTAGCCGCAATTATTAAAAACGGCAATAATAAGAATGCACCTAATTATATATAACTTATTAATTTTTCAGACTAATTGGACATCATTTGGATAATTACAGTACGTCATCGGAATTCTTTTGTGTGGTCCCATAAATGAATTATTTAGTCTCTACATATCTTTTTTAAGAGTAAGCATGCTTTTAAGCATCTTTACAGTGTATGTCAATTCCATTTTTTTCAATGAAGCATAAACACATAAATATCCGCCTAAAGAAAAAATTGTCCATACGCTCTAATGTCACGAAATTCCTTTCTGTGTCCCTGAAAACGAACCAAAAACATTTTATACGCCAGTTAAAACTATTCAGCTTATTCTGCGTTTTTCATTAATAATTGTTCCAAATTTAACATAGTTTGGTTGATTGCGTGACATTGTCAGAACACTTTTGTAAGGCCCTGTACAATAATTAGAAAGCCTAAGGTCACATATTTACTTCAAACAACATACGTTTAAACATCTTACTCATGTACGCTAATTTTATTTTGTTGATTGCAAAGTAATGATGTTACAATGCGCTTAAACGAAATTCACCCCATACGCCGTAATGTTAAGAATATTGGCGTGTCCCTGCACACAGTTTATAAACAATATAGCCATAAAATTTAATACAGCTATCTCTATGCAAAGCTTGAACGTGTGTGCCAATTTGCAAGTCAATCGAAGGATTTTTTGCGGCCGCTATTGCGGTACATACAAATTCTTTCCATAGGCCATAATGATAAGAAACACTTTGGCGTGTCCCTGTACACGAACGACAAATGGCATACACACCTAACACTAGCTATTTGTGTTGAGCCCATAAACATGTGTACCAAATTGCAAGTGAATAGTGTGATTTTCGCGGCCGCTATAGCGGTATACAAATTCTTCCCATAAGCCGTAACGTTAAAAACTTTGGCGTGTTCCCTGTACACGAACTGGAAATGGAATGCACCCCCAAAACTATACAGCTGATTTCGTGAGGATCATGAACATGTGTACCAAATTTTAAGTCAATAGCGCGCTTTTTGCAGCCACTATCGTGCGACAAACGCACAGACAATCAGACAGAACCCAAAATCTTTTTGAGCCTTAACAGAGGGCTTCCACTGACGTTTCGGCAATAATCACAATAATAGAAACGCCTTATCTCAATTAAAATATAAATAATTTATATAAAATAAAAATGATTTATTCAGGTTGTTTTTTAATATTTTAGTTTATAATAAAAAATAAATAAATAAATAAATAAATAAGACGGAGAAGAATTTTACAGCAATGATATTTTCCCTTTGTATTAATTGCAAACTATTCAATTTTTGTTCCTTGTGTAATTTACTATTTACAATGAGTAACATTTTTGAAAATCATATTAATTATTCAAACATAATTTAAAGCACGCAGTAGTATAGTTGTATTATTTTTAGTGCTGAAACTTTCTTTTTTTTTTTTTTTTTAGTTCCAAGTGACATCTGTAAATCATATACATAAATTTTACGGTGCTTTTACCTAATTTCACAATGCATAGTCTAAAATGTTCTGTTTTTGTTCTTATTTATTTATTTATTTATTTATTTTAATGTGCAGTACTCACGTTCACATTCGTTTTTATGTTACATACATTTAACTAGTGTGCCCAGACGCTCTCAAAAAGTACCCTTCGTCCCGAAAACATTACATATTTGAGGACACTGCTTATTAGGTTATTAATGTTTTACTATAATAATTTGTTACATGTACAATAAATAAGCTGAAAGAAGTTCTTTCAGTTACTTAATACATAAACAATTTACAAATGAAGGTGATTTATTTATTTTGTCTTACTGACAATGCAGTTTCAAACACAATGCAAATTCTAAAATGTTCTTCTTTTGTTTATATTTATTTATATTTTTTTAATGTACAGCACTCACTTTCACATTCTTTCTTATGTTACACACATTTAACTAGGGTGACCAGACGTCTTCAAAAAATACCCTTCGCCACCAAAAAATTAAAGCACATTTGAAGACACTGCTCTTTAAGTTATTAATGTATTATTATAATAATTTGTTACATGCACAATAAATAAGCTGAAATAAGTGCTTTCAGTTACATCATACATAAACATTTTACAAATTAAGGCGATTTATTTATTTTGTCTTTGAAATTCAGGGGCATTCCCTACTAAAAATAGTCTCAAGGTATTCTGCAGATGTTTTTAGAGAAAATCTGCAGAATATCTTAAGTTATTTGGTCCATTTTTAAGAAAGTCTTCAAAATTTCTGAAGCTATTTTATAGAAAAAAATAAATCTTTAAAATATCTTTAAATATTTGAAGAAAGTCTTGAGAAAATAAAATTTTCTCAAGAATATCTTCGGATTTAGTGGGGTTATCGTACTAGCCTACAAATTCAGCTAAAAAATTCTTGTCACCTTAATTCAATCTTCCGAACAGAAAAGAAGTGTTAAAATTTTGGATCCTTCGTATGTCTGTGTATGTGTTTCTCTGAGTGTATATCTCTGTTACATCCCAGTTTCCAAACGTATCGTTTTCTATGCTGTTTATAATAATAATAATTGTTGTTGTTGTTATAAAGCTGTGTTACTTAGCTATGTTTGATAAAAATATGTTTGATATAGATATATTTAAATTAATTAAAATGCAATTTTTCCGATTAGTTTCTGCTGAAATTTTATAATTTCATCGCTGGTGAACTTGAAATGGATCTCAAACGGTAAGTCTAGTGGTTTCTGAATTAAAGTTGGAAATAGTTTTTTTTTTTTTTTTTTTTTTTTTTTAATCACAAATTTTTAACCGAGTTTAACGAAAGGTTAAAATTGGCTGTAAATAATGATTATGAGATCATTGGCCGAAAATTTTTTAATTCTGTTGAAAATTATAAATTTTATAAAGATAATAGATAACTAAATTTGTGCTCGTATTTGCCTGATTTAATAGGTTACTTGTTAATTATATTTACGTTTAATCACTTCAAGTAACTTTTATAACACCAGCTTTAAAAAAAAAAGAAAGAAAGAAGAAAAGAAAGTTTTACACTTATCTGCAGCAATTTATTTATTACATCATATTCGGTATGTCGGTTGGTTGTATTTAACGTCGGACTAGAACTGTTCTATGGGTAATTGGTGACGGTCTGGGATACACCCTTAAGGATGATCTGGAAACATAACATCACAATTCTGATCCTCCATGGAAGGGATGGTGCCTTACTTTGGTGACCTCAGAGACATAATTTGATGGGAACATAAAGGACGCGACCACGGTGGATTTTGCGTACACCAGTCGCCACTGGTGTACACAACGGTCTTTGACCGGCTCGAGTATCAACGCGCAATCTTTGAAATACGAACTCGGTGCCCTACCGACCGGGCTACAGCGGCCCATATTCAGTATGTATAAAGAATAAATAAATAAAACTTATCTGAATACACTAATATATTATTAGAAATAGTATCTGAAATTAAAAATTAAGAACAAAATAATAGTGATTCTGACAAAAATTAATAATATAATTAATAATAATGTCTGATACAAACGGAAATAATTTTATTTTTAATTTAATTTAATTTCATTTTTTTTTTCTTCGTCACATTTCAATCTCTAATGTATATAAATGCTTTATCAAATTTAAAGTAAAATATTAAAATTATTATTTTTTTTTTTTTTACTAATTTGTTGTTTTTGGACGAAGAAAAAATATTCTTTAAGTTAAACAATAAAAAACAGGAGAGGAACAAATGTGACTAAAAACAATTGCTGCATACCGTATTTATTGGGGAATGTCACGTGATGTTAGTGGCCACGTGTCAACATGCATTAGCTCACCAATACTTTCTCACGTTATTCCGTATGTGGGAGGAATCTTGCATGCTAGTGCCAACTGTTAACTAATGAAGCCTGGGAAAGAAAGGGCAAGCATTAATGTTTGCTTTGCTGTAAATAGCAATATGTTAAAGGTCAGTTTATTTTCCAAACTTCTAATTCCAGGCTGAAAATCAAAGTGTTATAATATATGACAAAGTCTTTCAGATTTTAAAATTAATATATATATATATATATATATAATAATGAAAAATATTTGACAAAAAAAATTGTTTTTGGAGAAGAACCTCTTCAAGAACTACATTGAGTATGAATCGTCTCTGGTATTTTGATAGAGAGAGCCGTAAAAAACTTTAAAATGTCAGTTAAAATCATTCACTCACTGAAACATACAATATATCTTAAACTAATTTAAATTATTTTATTACAATATATTTGAAAAAATTTTCGTCCCCATGGGGTTCTGACGGCTATTTTGAAATTATAATAATTCTTATTTCACTTCGTACAATGATTATACTTAATCAATTATACGATACATTAGTTCTGTACTGATAAGTATAAAGGATTTAAGTCCATATTCTTGATTTTTCAGGAGACGAAAAATAAAGTTAAACTAACTAAAAACTAATGAGCAGAATCGATTAGGAAAAGAGTATTATGTTGGTTTATACGCTGTATGCCATTCAGTGATTGTCAATCTTCATTTAATAAAGGAAAAAATTGAATTAAAAATTTTATACCAAAGATTAATGCTAAATTTCTGACTTGAATCTTTTTTTACCAATGGATTTTCTCAAAGACTAAATGACATAGATTTAAATCGTTTATACCAATCGATAGAGAATTTTTTTCTGAGTCTGACTATGTACTTAACTAAAAATCGACATTTTTGGACTTAAATCCTTTATACTTATATACAGAGTTATTCATAATATATATATATAAAGCTGATTGTTAGTTTGCCCGGATTTTTAGTTCGCTGTACAAATTTATACAGTTCGACCGACAGTTACGAAAAGTGGCACACTTATTACTCAGGATCTAGCTAACGCCGTATTATTTAGCTTATTCGGATGACTGAAACAAAAGATATTAAATAAAAACCCTATTTTAACTTTTAAATGGATTAAAAAGAAAGAAAGATTTGATGAAAAAATAAGGAAATAAAATATACACGTTTATTTATTTTTTTTCCGAAAATAAAATAAAATAATATATTAATAGGCAAGCATGAAATTTGTGAAACTCTTTTAACATATTAATTATGGGAATAGAGGATTAAAAAGTGATTTCATTCGAAAGTTATGATTAGAGAGATTTGTATAATACAAAAATTATTTTCGTACGATGTCAAGAGGTATTTCAAAATACTTTTACTTTTTATGCACTTTCATTTAATTTCCCCCTAATCTTTTGTATTTAAAATTCCTTTCATTTCAATCGTCTGCGTTCCTATAGCAATGGCTCGAAATTTTATACTTTTGAGCTTATACATAAATTAAAAAAGAATTTGATTTATAAAAGTTCTTTTTTTTTTTTTTTTTTTTTAGGATCTAATTTATTTTTTTCTTTTCTTTTCTTAATGATTTACATCAGCTTAAACTTAAAGAGGTATTAGCCGTATGATAAATCTCATGTTTGCGCATTAATATGTAAATCGCTCGTGATTATATATCAGCTCGTGATTCAAACTATTTTTGCGGCTTTATTTTATCCTATTTATTTTTTATTTATCTGGCAACCGAAGTGAGTGCAACTTCATTTTTTTCAAACTGCTTTAGACATGTTGTTTCGATATTAATAGTGTTCATTGCTGTTGAAACGCCCAGACGAAAAACTTTATTCAGTCGGATTGAGGCAAATTGAATTAAATATTAAATAGATAGAGACGTTCATACGAATATGAATTATCATGTAAACAAAAATGCTAATAATGTCTTTTTTTTTTTTTTTTTTTAGATTTAAATGCTGCAATTATTGTTTACAATGGAATGTTGAATTTCTGTATTTATTATTTAAATTATTACTTAAAAAACTGGTGGAGTTTCGACCACTGGACAACACTGCTATTTTTAATTTCGCGTGAATAATAATAAAAATTAGAGAAAAAAACGTAGATACGCCACGAAAGTTGGTGCTTTTTTTTTTTTTTTATTTTTTTTTTTTAATCAGGAATTCGCGTATGGATAAATATTTTCACAGAGATATTTGGCATTAGTTTAAAATTTTTATTTAATCAAGTAGTACTTTTCTTTTCTACAGTGAAATAATATTTTTCATTTTTATTGATGCTTTGTATCTAATTTATGAGGGTTATTTATGTTCTCGCTTTAATTGTAAATAGTCATAATTTGGATTTTATTACTTTTTTTTTTATGGAACAATTTTAGTATTGGACATTTTTGGCAAAATTTGAAACTTGGCATCGAAGCAGCTCGGACGTTTCTCGCAAAGACCTTTAGTTACGTAATTGCGATAGTCATTTCAATTCATCGCAAAAATGGTGAAAAATATTTAAAGTCGCTAAAGGCTTCCCATAGTAAAGCTGTACTTTGTGTATTTATTTATTTATAATATTTTCAATTAAAAACTTCGGGAAATGTTCTTTCTATTTTACACTTTCGTTCAGCTCTTTCACTAATTTAGCCTGGGCAACGCCGGGTAGACCTGACAGTATATTATAAATTCTTATCTTGACCACCAGAAAAGCCGTAAAACACTTTAAAATGTCATTCAAATCATTCTCTCACTTACACACATAATATATCCTAATCTCAGACAATCCCTTTGATTACAACACATTTATTAAACTTTTTGCTACTACTGGGAGCTGTAAGCTACTTTAACATCATTAAAATCTTAATTTCACTTCATACAAGAATTATACTTAATCATGTGTACGAAATATTACTTACACATAATAGATTAAAAATTCCTATTTTGATCACCAGGAGGCAGAGTGAAACGTTTAAAAAATAATACAAATAATCTGGTGGGTCACTCACATGACTTTCTCTTACCCTGCAATTTAATACTTATAAATACAGGTTGGAGATGAGGAGGTAAGATAACAAGTACTGTTATGTAAACCTATGTTAAAACAATTCAAATTAGGCTTCGGACGAGTTTTATATGATAATTAGTTCTGCGTGAGGGGGGCTACCGCTCCCTCAACCCACTGTTTCATTACTGCACCTAGATTTATATAGAATTTAAATCTGTTATTAAAATTAAAAGGTCACTTAAAATTATTCAGACAACTTTCACACGCAACATTCCTTGAAACTTATCAGTTTTAATAAAACTTTTCCAGCAACTAATTTATATTAATTTGAAAATACAACTTTTGGATCTCCTGAAATTATTCATTTTTAAGTTACTCTAAGAGACACAGAGAAAGATCAGACGTTAAAAAACTTGACTTTGGTAATCAGGTAGCTTCAAAACGTGTAAATATATAAAAAACAAGCGATTAATATTTAGCTTAAAAACATACATTTTTTACTATATGTCTATGAGGAATTCATTTCCATTCATTTCCATTCCAACAATAAAAAAGGATGTTATCGCTTAAATATTTGCAACCCTGTATATCTTTCGACGAATTTGTACAAACCACATAGTGCACCTAAATATAATCCTATAGTAATAATATACGACACAACCTGAAATAAACTTCCATCAATTTTCAGCTATTGTCGCAATATTATCTAGTTCTTTTGTGGAGCCCTGTAAATGAGCAGTAAATGATTTCCCTGCCATAATCTACATGAGGCATGTTTTCATTTCATTTGGTATAGTACAGTCTATAGATGCTAAACTCTACTTAAATGCAATTTCCCCCATAGACGTAATGTATTTGAATACTATTGAGTATCCCTGTACACGAACCATTTGCTTCATCTCAACGAAACGCGTAGTGTAGCATTCCTACATGATACACATTTAGAATACCAAGTTTGGAATATCTGCTACTATTTGTTCTTGAGATACGCTGGTTACAGACACACATACACGCACACAGACCATTCGCTAAGAACATGATTTTTGGAATCAGGGAACCTCAAAACGTGTAAATATAACAAAAACTCACTTTTTAAAATTTTACCCAAAAACAATACTTTCTTTACCTTATGGGTAAGAGAATGTAAAAAATCATTTACTCACCTAAACACACAAAATTCCATATAAATTGTTTATCATTTTAAAAGAAAATAAAACTTGAAAACATGTTCCAAATATTTGTAACAACTTATATGGATTCTTTCCAAATATATTTTTTTTTTTTTTTGCAAAACTTGTAAAATTTCTCAAATCAAGATAAATATTCGACTATCTGTGTCGAATTCTTTTTACAGTAAGTTGTTTTAGCAATATGAATAAAATTGTCGTTTTGTATTTAGTATAATTGACATCGCATGTAACCAAATTTTCATTGCCGGAAATATATGTGTACAAAGACGAGAAAAAAATATCTACACGAAAAAGAAATTAGTTTATTTGAATGAAAGTTGAGAAAAGCGATTAAATATATGATTAAGCCACATATATTCAATTGATTAATGTTTTAAGATCACGTGTTAAAAGTAAGTTCTAGAAAAGTCTCTTGATATATGCAGTGGTGATGCGTTATTAACCGCTATACCAGCCACATTTTGAATTCAAGCATGTAAATGTGAATATAGTCTGTTTTCGAATATGTACCGCATGTCATTTCTCCGTACAGAGTTCCATGCATGTTACATTACGTCAGTCAAATCAGCAATCGTTAATGCTCGTGGACATCGTTGCAATCATATCTTGAACACCCTCGGTAGGAAGAGAGATATATTGATATTACAAGCAAAAATCACATTTCTCGATGACAGAATATTTAGAGTTAAAATAGCCGGGTTGGTGGCAGAAACGGTAAGAATGTGACATATGCAGTTAACACATGCAGTAAATGCTGCTCATGAATAGGAGGGCAGTCGATAAAATTAACAGTCTGAAATAAAACTTTGCGGTCTTAGGACTCTGGATAAATTAGTGGGGGCTCATAAAGTCATTGTAAATTACACCCGAAACAAAAAACGCCTGATGTCTGTCCATTTACATCACAAAAAACATGTTTACAAGCCCTCACTTGGCCTTTTAACTACCAACATATGGTCAGCAGTCTTACTAAGCCAGAAATAGCTCTCATAAGATAACGCAATAGAATTCTATTTTTCAATTTAATTACCTTACAACTACCGTACTATATGGTCAACAAACAATTCAAGAGATGTGATCTGTATTAGTTTAACCAAAGTCACATCATTTGAAAGGTGGAGGAAGGTTGAGGTGACATTAGTGTTGTAGAGAAGTTTGGAATCGACTACAACATTATTTCTCAAACCTGGAAAGCATTTCAAATAACAAGAACGTATGTTGAAGAGTGTAGTAGTGACTACCCATGAGAAATAAAAGCGATGAACAATTAGTTTATTTCCGTTCAAGCAAGAACAAACAGACAATAGTTTGGAAGAAGAAGGCATATATCAGGAGGACAGGAAAGTAGTGTCGTTTTTTTCACAATAAATTTAAATACACACATTTTTAGCAAGCTTTTATTTTTAATCAATGATGTAATCACACTAAATATCCACAACCTTTTGTCATCTAGAGTGCAAGTTTTCAGTGTCGGATCGATAAAATTCAATTGGTTTTTGAACAAAATATCTGGAGATCATCTAAATTAAAAAAAAATAATTATCGTTTAGAAAATGTTTTAAAAATCGGAAAAAATGAAAATCTGATTGCAAAATGTTGTGTGAGTATGATGGATGAAGCAGTATCTCCCTCTCTAATTCATTAATTTATTTCAGAGTTCGTCCTTCGCAGTGCGATATTGCAATATTGTGTCACAGAATAACACCTTTTCTTTTGACAATCGCTGGCCACTGTTCAGTTATAGATTAATTTACTCAACCTAATTGTTCGCAGCAAAGGTCTGTTTTCACATTTTGTCCAGGTTTCACAACTTCAAAATTAACGAGTCCACAAATACTCCACCAAATACTCAAAAAGGAATTTTTGGTGCGTAAACCTGGTTTAGTTTTACTTTTTTGTCATTCCTTTCGAAAGATTCACTGCATTTTAAATTTTGAATTATCATAAAGGACCCATTTTTCATCTCCAGTGATCGAGCGATCAAAAAAGTTTCTGCATTGTGCCGCTGAAGCAATAAGTTGCATAAGGTCAATCGATTAGATTTGTTTTCCTCGGAGAGATTATGTGAGACACAAACACCTGCTTTGCTTACGTTACCATTCTGCTTCAAATGTTCTTTTACGGTCCACCACAGTTCGTTAACATTGTTCGTCAGGTACTGGATTGCTTGGCACGGATTTGCTTCCATTTTCACCCTTAACATGAAATTATCTAAAGTTGTTGATCTTTCTAATCGATATGAATCGTAAGGTCAAAATACCGAATTTGAACTTAGAAAGCCATGATTGGTATTTATGAATGTTTAATGTACTTGGAAATAGATTTTAGTAATAACTGTTGAGTTACTACTCGCTCGAAACTCAAAAAGCTTAAAACGCCGGATGTCTACTTGCACTGTCCATTTCAACATAAATTTCAAATAAGTAAATAAACCTTAATTATTTAAGATTAAACCCAGAAATGTCTTTGGTACAAGTTCCAGTAAACAAAGATAAATAACAATCGCATGTCACCATGCGAAATGAACGACATTACTTTCTTATCCTACTAATACAACGGACGTCTCCATATCCCGTTTCACTATAGCCAGGATTATGCATAAACATCGTTAATATGCAATGCATGACGATCTCTTCTTTAAGGACCGCGACTTAACGTCTACATGGATCAGTTTTTGTGTACCAGAAACACAAGTAATAGTCCCAAAATAATGGGGTCGAGCCCTCTTTACAGAGAAAATCGCTTTAGTGTTACGTTTGAATCTGGATCTATACATATTTCAGTAGAATAAAAAACACGAAGTCATCCTTCTGATTTTACTGAAAGGGATTATTTTAAATCTGTGTCATTATAATATGGGAGGCATGATTGGTTATCGTATTGACGTCTATTCTTTAAGTGCGTTCAGTCTTTCATATCAGCTATTATACTAAGATATTCATGCCTCATGTGCATCTGTTAAGGATACTGAGGAACCGGACATCCTCTTTATTGAAGACAATGCTGATATTCATCGTTTAGTGGCAGTCGCCAAGATTTTGGACAGAAAAAGTATTTAATGCACAGATTGGACTGCAAAGTGTCCGAACATAAATTGCACAGAACACGTATGAGACCTTCCCTGGAAAAGCCTGTTACAAAGTGAGCATCTGCCAGAAACTATTCAAGGCTGAGATTGGTGGTGTACGAAGTATAGACTGTCTATTCCTGAACAACCCCATTCTCTAGATGAACGAAAGTTGTAACTATTATATTCTAAAAGGGCTGACAGCTACCTTTGCAATAGACTAGATATTTCAATCTAGTTGCCTGATAAATAGATCTTTCTCTTTTATATTCAACTATGCTGTAAGCTAAGTCATGGTTCAATATGCTGCGTTTCAGTAAAAGTCTTTTGTACCCTTAGATCTCTGCTTGGGGAGGTTTTGTTTATTTATCTCAAATTATTCTTGAGAATCGTATGGCATGATTTGGATTAACGTGAAATATATCTGTGTGGTATCACATTCGAAGAAATGTTTCGGTCTTAATTTCTTTTTCTTTTCTTTTTTCTTTTTTTAATTTTACTGTTTAATTTTCAAAAATGTAAAAACAAATATTAGAAAGAATTTCGTAGATATTGTCAGAAATAATTGAAACGTGTTTTCATTTTTATTTATTTTTATTTTTTTAAATATTTTTAATCAAAAAGAAATTTATTTTTGAAAAATATTAAATGGAAGCAGTATACTTACATTTTGAATATTTGTATTGAAATTTGTTCCATCTGTTGCAAAAAAAAAAAATATATATATATATAGCTGATACATTTTTACAACTATTTGAAATCCAGTTTAAATGAAATCTGTTTATGGAGACTGGTCATTTGAAAATTATGTATAATTATTGGAAATGATTAACATTTAATGTTTAATGACTAACTTCCCTTTCTTTTTTTTTTTTTTTTTTTTTAATGTATTATTTAGAATTCATTATATATATATATATATATATAACTTTATGTTAAAGTAAATAAATGTGGGGTTGAGATGTTTTACGACAAAAATATTGTAAAGAAAGAAAGAACAACATTATTTCTTTCATCTTTGAATTCTGTCTCCACATTATATTAATTTTCATTTTATTTTTGATTGACTAATCTGTTTATTTCTTGTTATTAGCGTCATATTCTTTGTAAATTATTCTTTTATATTTACAATTTTATATGTTACAAATGTATGTATGTACAGTCGTTAACAAAATTATCCGAACACTAGCAAAAAATTCTTATATAAAAAAAGTACGCTTAATACAGTTTTGCTAAATAAATCCTTGTCGAATCCTGTTCTTAGACTGAACAGAATTCGACAAGGATTTATTTCGAAAAACAGTATTAAGTGTACTTTTTTACACATAGGAATTTTTGCTAGTGTTCGGACACTTTTGTTAACGACTTACCTGTTAAACTAAATAATCTTTTGCAAAACTTCGTAAAAATTTGTTGTGAATATTTTAATAGATTTTCTAAAATATGCTGCTAAAATGATGTAATAATAAATACTTTTAATAGAAAAAAAGGGTATCAACAATAGTTTTATTTAAAAGAAACAGCAAAAGACATTATTCACATCTCCTCTGGATCTCTATATTCCAGCTTACATCTCTTGCTGTTAGCTTTAGCATATATCTGCGAAAATCTTTGCTTCCAGATATCACAGAAGTAAAAGATTTTCCCTAAGCCAAAGACTACAGTTGTTTGAATAAACCAGAAAGGGGACTTGATGGCTTACAACATTGAACTGTTGATACCAGCAGTCCCACTCCAATATCGACTTTCTTCGATGCTGGTCTTTTTTCTTTTATTTCTTTTTCCATCGATATCACAGTCCAATATCACAGGAAATAATAGAGAAGTCCAGTGGGGGCACCTGAACTGAAAGTGGCACTTCATTTTCTGTGCCTTCTCAGTGTGGATTTGCCTCCCTTTTGTCTGACTTTTTCATTTTTTACTATTGTCACGTGTCTTAGACACAAAGAGAGAAGTTGATATTTACTAAAGTTACTTAAATAACAACGCAATGCAGACAAACATTGCAGTTTGAAAATGTTCCTTCTTTTTTATATTTTCGAAACATTTCATTTTGATATAGCGTTAAAAGTTTGGGTTGTACTTTTAACAACTAATATAATAATAATAATATCAATAATAATTACTTTATATAAACTTTTAAAATTTTTAGCGTTTTATTTATTTTTTCAACTTTTATAACTCAAACTTTCTGTCTTAAAAAATATTTGTTTATTTTCTGTGATTTGTGATTAAATCATTTCAACATGTCTATTACTGTATTTTTAAAGGTAGTTGAAGCACATCGATCTTTATTGTGTCAGTGCTGTTAAAAGTTCGTTCTACTGGAAATATGCGAGATAAGCGTTATTTAAGATATTTATGTGTCGTAATGAATACATTAATGAATATAGTGTTAATTTGTGGGTCGACTTTCAAATGCAAAACTTCTAAAAGAAAATGAATTTTGTATAAATACATTAAAATTCCATGTCGGAGTCTAGAGTACTTTTGAAATGATAAGCCTGCACGTCAAACTTTTATTTGCGCGAAAGACATCAAAAGCAAATGACATGGTTGACATAAAATAATTACACTGATTTTAAGCTTTTAACTTTGCTAACACCTTAGAACGGTTTAATAACTTACTTAATGTTTACAGTTAATAGCTAATTTCTATGCTGTTTTTTCCTACACGAAGCGCGTTTTTATAAAGTAAACTTTCTTGGTTCTTTTATGAAAAATTCCATCTCTTTACGCAATTTCTATTAAATATCCTCTAATATATTTTTCAGTTCTATTCGATTATCTCTAATTTCTGCAACTATGGTCACTGTATTCACGCTTCTTGTGAAAACAGGAAGTTTTCCAAATCGCAGTCTTTTTTTTTTTTTTTTTTTTTTATAACACGCATAACAATCCATTGTTCAATCTCTATCTTCTTCACAAGATATCTTTCTTCACTAGTCGGATTCATTTATATATATATATATATATGTTCACATTTATTAATAAACTTTTTAAAGAAAATTAATACCACCTAAATCTTAATGATAAAACTACCCAAATTTCGAAAGAGTCCTATAAAAATTTGTACAATTCCTGTAACTTGTAATTCCTATACCACAAATACCAGTAATATTTTATTAAATATTCTCAAAAAAATATAACTATATAACTATTAATAAAAATAATTATTATTTAAAAACAGTTTTCAACACGTATAGAATATTGAAAACCTAACTAATAATTATTATATTAAAACGTTGACCTTTATAATAGTATTGATATCAAAGATATGCATGAAATTCTTAATATACCATTTAAATAATCTAAGCATCTTTTAAAACTTAATGATGAAATTATTCTAGCTTCTTTAAAAACTTTAACTAGTTTATACTATATCATAAATAAATCATATTTAATAATGTGATTTGCAAACGATGAATTGGATTGCCGCAACGTAGAATTTCCTCGAGTCTACTTGCTGTTCTATATCCATATTATTAAGAAAGCAATTTACTGTAAACTAATTTTAGACTACTTCGGTATATTTAAAATATTATTTTATCTCATTTGAATAATTATAACAATAATCTAGCTTTACCTGTTAATTATCATAATGATCTTTCATTTAGTGAAACTGCTTTAAAACCTAATAAAATAAACTTCTTAGATTTAAAAATTACTCTTAATCATCATCTAAATTAAAATTTAGTTTATATGATAAACGTAAAAATTTCTCTTTCAATTTTTTTTTTTTTTTTTACAAATTTTAAAATTTGCTTATACATATTTGTATTTCTTAACATTCTTATAAATTTTAATTTATACATTAAACATTTAGTTTCTGATATATTTAAGAAAAATCTAACATAAATTCTTCAAAAATTTTGTCTTAGCTAATGGATATCAAACATTTTTTATTGTTAAAAAATAATTATACATTTTCATTGCTAATAATTTACCTATTAAACATCTTGAATAGTTTTGCAATTTTCTAATATATGCATAGTTCATATATATACACAATGTGGATGAAACTCAGCTCTTTTTTTTAACATTAGTAAGATAAAAATTCAGTTCAGTACTGGTCAAATAGATGAAGAATAAAATTCAAAAAATTGGTTATTAAATATATACACACACCTTAAAAGTTAAACTTTTTTAAACAAAATCTATGCACGATAATTTTATGTATTTTATTTTTCTAAATGTATTTTCAAATCAATTTAATTTAATGGTAATTATTACTTTAGAATAGTAAATGATCTTGAAATATATTTACTCTCAATTTATATATTAACTAGCAGGCTTGTCCGCTTCGCTTGTCACTATATTTAAATGACTTCTTTTTAATTGAAGAATTGAAACGTTTAAATAAATATATTCCGATTAGCGACTATTTTCGTCACAGTTTTAGTCTGGGACCTACTTGGTGATATCAAATATGTTTTTGACATTCTCGAATCTGTTCAACAAAACTCTTATTAAAACGAATATTCTCGAAAACATTCCAATAGTAGTGTTAATTCTTCGAAAATTCTGGAAACAGTTGAAGTTGTTACTCGTACAGGAAAAGTCGCTATTTGATGGACGCTCTGGAACAGTCTAAAAAACAATCACTTGTTCCACAGGAGTAAAGCAAATAACATCAAATACTCTAGAGCAGAGATCTTCGATAGCTCACAAAAAATGTTCAGTCGCTTAGAGCTCAATCCCTAAAGGGTGATCACTCAGAATGGTCTCTGAATAACTTTGAATCACAGTGACAACATACATTCTCGCAGAAATCAACTCACTCCTATTTATAACATTTGGGAATCGGGCTTCGCGATGATTCCATCGGGAATCTCATGGAAAGTTTGAGAACTATGCTCCCGTGTATCGGAGAGCTTCGAAACTTCGGGAACTCTAAATTACCATTTTTCACCATTTTTCACCAAATTTGGTCACCCCCTCGCCAAGTTTGTCGTCAAGGCTCATCCCACTGAAAGTGAACTGCCCTTTTATTTTCACTTTGCCTGTAAACTACTTTAATTGTAACAGTACAATTGATGTAGGGCAAAGACTTAATCCCATGTAACAATATGCTATGAGCACTATTTCTGCTGTATTTTAGACAAATAATGTTTTTATGGTTATGTATATTTTGCATTAAACATATTTTTATTTTTATTTATGTATTTAAATATGAAATTGAATTCATCAAATATTTCTGTCCGACAGCGTGCAAGTGTGATCACACACAGCAACTCATTTATTTGTATGATAAATTTGCTTAGTAATTGGTATATAAAAATATAAATAAGTAAGTAAACATTATCGTGCTACACAATTTTATTAAATTCTTCCCTTGGCGGCTTTTGGGTTTTTGTCGCCATATTACCGAAGGTTTTCTTTTATTCGCATAATTTCTATATAAAATGGGGAACCCTATTTCGCCAATACTTTTACCGGGCACCTTTCCGTTAATTTATAAGAATTCTTCATATTCTGTTTATATTTTTTTAATGGTTTTTAGGTTTAAAATAGTGCTTGCTGAAATATTTTTTTTATTTTTAAAACTGCATTTTTTCTGTAAAATTATCTACTCTGATAAAAATACATATAGTAATAAAAAAAAATAGAACAACATGTATTAGTATCATAAATTATATTAGTACTTTATCAATGTGTATAAACTTTTCAAAGTGATAATGACGTCGATTTTTGTGAGAAACTTAATTTATTTTTTTATAATTGTTTATTGTTAACATTTAAGTAAATGTATTTACTTTCCTGTTAAAAAAAAAAAAAAAAAAAAAAAAAAAAAATTCTCCCTGCGTCTTATACTACATATAAAATATTAATTCGTTTATCAATGAGGTAATTTTTGTATGAACTAACTTGCCTTGATTACCCCTCAATACTTGGTATTTTTTTACTCAGTATAGATATAAATGCAACCGAAAAAACACACTCAGTAAATACCACAAAATTAAAGTATCAGCACACATTTGTGTAGTAGTGTCATAAGCTTATTCTTAATTTACAAATATCATTTTCTACAGAAAATATGATTTGAAATATCATAATACTGTATGTTAATTTATTGTTTTGAAAATTTAATTCTTTGCAGAAAAATGATATTAAAATACTCTTAAAATAAATGCTTCCCAAATACTGCAATTTAAAAAAAATAATTGTATGTGACCCTGTACAATTGCCACAAACAATTCAGACACTAAAATTTTCAATGTTATTCCATGTAACTCCCAAAATTTCACATTTCAAGTGAAAAGCATGTTTTTTTTTTTTTTTTTTGTGTGTGTGTGTGTGTGTGTGTGTGTGATCGCTTCGAGATATACAAATAAACTGAACGACAGACATACAGCCAACAAACATTTTTTGAGTAGCAACAGGGTGCTTTTCCTCACGTTTCGGGATATAAACAGACACTATTTCATAAGATGATCAGTCACAAATGCAACTGATTTTATCTGTTTTCAACATGAAAATCTATAACCAAGATATAAATATAATTTTTTTTTTTTTTTAATTTGCTCTTTCGTATAAAGATTTATTTTGTGCATACGCATTAAATGAAACCATATCTTCTTGGCATATCTAAACACGAGACGCGTAAAAAGAAACCGTCTCATATTTTATCCGTAAAGTAAACTCAATAGAAATTTTCTAAATCCGAGACTTATGTTGGCTCGGTCACCGATTTCAATGCGCATGCGCAAATATCTACTGCTCTGAAATCGTAAAGTTCGGATTTAGAGAATGGCTTCTTTTTTTGCGATAAACTGCAGCAGATTATACTTTTTGCCTCCAGCGCTATTGCCAGTGTTATTGGTTTTCTATGGTGATTCGGACAAATCCTAAAGAATTGCTTAAAACCTTTTCCCCCGTCTCGAATATAGCATTTTTTTCTCTTCTAAAACAGCATTGAATGCAAGCGTCGAAAAATTTTGGCTTACATTAGAAGTAACCTCCGGCTGTACTGAAAAAAAAAAAAAAAAAAATAGTACGAGTACGGTATTTTTATTGCTTTAATATTAAAGACGAAATATAAGCTTGTGTTTCATATGTTTATTAAAATTTAATTATGCTATACTATTGAACATTTAGTTTCAAATTTATTTTAAAAAATTGCATCATATATATAGAGTTTTAACTTCCATTTGTAAAATGTAAATGAGAATTAAATATGCATAGTTATTATTATTATTATTATTATTACATTTATGATTGCTTTCTGAGCAATGTTGCCAAATTTAGAGACTTTTTTCTTCAACAATCACCAATAATTATGAGCAGTGACGTATGATATATATACATTATAGACGGTTAATCTCCGATTTGATTACGCAATTATTACAATTAAGAATTAGTGATTGATATTGAATAAAAAAAGTCTCTAAAACAAGGCAACACTGCTTCTGACCATTGTCTAACTAAATTTTGAAATTTTTCGGTAATTTTTAAAACTGATAAAATATAGTGCCTGGCCACTATTTTTCTGCCTGAATACGTGACATACGATAGTCATAAATATTTTGCTTATTTGTATATAAGCAGTTCTGTTTCAGGTATTTTTGATGGCATTGCGTATGGCTATGAAAAATATTTAAAATTTTCCGGATATTGTATCGGAAAATATAAGTTTTCTTGACACAGTACGTAGCTTAAATGGAGCTGAACATTATAAAATTAAACTTTGCAAAAAAAAAAAAAAAAAAAAAAAAAAAAAGATAATTTTTAAAACTGATATAAGATAGTGGCTGACGGCTATTTATCCGCCTAAATATATGAAGTACGATAATAAAAAATATTTTATTTTCATATGTTTATAAACGTTCTCCTAAATCTTAACATAAATCTTAACTTAATTTTGCGTGATTTAGTTATCTTTCAGATATTTTAGATGACTCTGTGCATCATTAAGAAAAATATTTATATTTTCCTAGATACTGTATCCGAGAATCAAAGTTTTTTTGAATGATGGGACACAGTATACGGTGTGTTGGTAATAGTGTGCAGGCCAATTTACTGTGCTAGGGTGCTAGTCATGAGGAGGAGAGTCTTTTTATGTGGTCCTAGCCCGTATTTACACAATATATAGCTTGATAAGGGATAATGCAGAGTTTATCCAGTTTTCCTTCTTCCGTCAGCTCGAGCTACCGCAGTCATTACATTTTCATACGCGTTTTAATTTCTTTTCATCTTGCTTGTAACGCACACAGATCTATGTGCATTTTATGCAGTTCAGATTAATTTTTTGAATAGCCAGTTGAACTTTTTAATTTCACCTTTCTCAGTTCACTATGATTTATAAAAATAAGCTATTATTAAAAAAAAAAAAAAAAAACTGCTTAATGGTAGATAACAAATAAATATCTAAGAGTACTGTACATCAAGTCTAAAAGACCAAATTAAGAATAAAGACTTCAATCATGATACCTTCCTTTTTAATAATTTTTATTCGCATCAGATCACTTCAGTGATCAACTGAAGTCTTTTGTTCATCATACGTTATATATTTACATAATTTTTCTTTTGACATTTGTTACCTTTGTTACCTTGCCCTTTGTTTTATTAGCTTTTTCGTAAAATCACAGAACGATTTCTTCTCGAGAGATAGCCCATATATTATCATAACAGGGCATAATTTTCAATAATTATTGAAATTCTGTGGCAATGGCTCATTAAAAAAGAAAAAAAAAAAACCTTACAATTTTGTCTTCTTCTTTCATTTTTTACTTCCATTACCCTACTACCGTAGGTAGAGATGTAAAAAACCCGGGAATTTTGCTTCTGGGGAATAAACATGGGAATTTTCGGGTTTAAACCGGAAGTTTTAGGAACTTTGGAAACTTTGATGGGAAGAAACTAATATTCAATGTTTAGATTTAATTTCACTTCCTTTAGGTGTACCAAATAACTTGTTTCAATATCATTTATATTCTATTTGCTTAAATGAAAGTGATATCAACAATTATGTGATTATTTTGCAGAAAATTGTAAAAAAAAAAAATAAACGTTTACGTTATTGACAAAAATAAATGAAGTTTTGTCTTCCTATTTAAATAACTTTAATTTTTTATTTATTTATTTATTTATTTTTTTTAATGAATACTATAATAAAATATGTTATACAAAATAATACAATGAAATTAAATTATGGTAAGAATACTTTAAAATTATTAAATTTTATTATAATACATCAAACAAAATTTCACATTAGTTGATGAAATTTTGTTATAATCACTCAAAGAGCACGGGGAACAAAATCGAACATGAGTTCTTCGGTTATTAAGAATTCAAGCAATAATTTTTTAATGCATTAAATCAATACATAAAATGTTTAACAGCTAATAATTAATAATTTGGCTGTTATTTCTTTCTTCATTTATTTTTTGCATATTAATATTGTTGAAATTTTAATTGAAATAATATTTCCCAGTGTAATATTATTGATTGTTTTAGTAAATGCAGAATATTTTGAAGCATTTTTGTTTTATTTTTGAAATATACATCTATAACATGCGATTGCGATTTAAAAAAAAAAGTGTTATATTGAACTCAGTGTGTATACCGTCAGAAGTAAAATATAAATATACGGCAATAACAGAGAATAAGTCAATTAATTAATTAAATTTGAAACTTGTACTTTTTAAATTTATAGACGTGAAAAGCACTATTTAAAAATTAAAAGATAATAAAAAACATCTGAATGTGAGGTAATATTTTGAAATGCCTTAGAAACATCTCTAATCTAAGGGGAAAAAAAAAAAAAAAAAAAGATAAATTCGCAACGTGTGAAAACTTTCAAAATTCCCTTGTTTTGGAAACTTTCAAAATTCCCTTCCCAAAAAACCGGGTTTATTCCCTGGTTTAAACCCGGGTTTTTTCCCCGCTCACATCTCTAACCGTAGGTAATAGAAGTACTGCATTTGGTCCAAAAATTGGATACCGAGATTTCACCTGATTGATTCACCTGAAGTGATTTTTGGCAATTGGTCAGTGCGTGCGTATGTGTGGAATCTTCTGGCTATCATATCTCCGAAACTAATAAAGATAGAAATACAAAACTTCAGAATTAAGACAGGTCTGGTATACACATGAATTTTCCAAATTTTGTTGAAAATTGAAAAACCGGAAGTAAGACATCGGAGACCGTAAGTGGGACCGTAAGTCAGTATCTCAAAAACGGCTCTAACGATTTTCTTCAAATTTTCTATATAAACACTCTATCAGATGTCCTTTCGAATGATATAGTTGTTTAGTTCAGGAAAATTGATAGGCGTCCTGTATAAATAGCTCAATTTCAGGTCTCGCAAGCGCGTTCCTTTAAAAACGGCTGTACGAATTTTTTTCAAACTCGCCATATTAACTCACTTTATAATATCCTTTTGTATGTAGTTATTGTTTTCCGGTCAATAATTGATTTTTTGTAAAAGTTGGTATCTCAAGAACGGCTCTAACGATTTTATCTTTATGTCACTTTTATGTTTTCTGATCACATTATCACTCAAAAATACATATAATACGCGTAATACTGGGTAATGAAAGTCGTGTGGTTGTTTCACACCAGATTTTTTTTTTCTTTTCGTTTTCCATCTTTCTGTTTTTATTGGCTACAATTAGATGTTCACATCTTCCTTTGGTTGTTTTTTCATTGCTAAACAGTTACAATCTCTAATATTATCGATTGGCAGAAATTACAGTATTACAATAACCTGATTTCTCACTTGTTCTTGAGTTATATATATATATTTTTTTTTCTGTTTTTCTTTGTTTTTTCCATGAAATCGGAAAACAGCGCTAATCAAATGCTAACAGGGGTAACTTATTAAATAAATAATGTAGTTAAGACAATCGTAAAATACATGCAGAACGTTATAGAACCAATTGCATTTTTCAAACAGATTCATGATGGATACAGACACAGACATTTTCAAATTATTTACCAATTCTATGACGCTTATATTTGCAGTACAACTATCCTTTCAACTTACTAAAAAATATACAAATTCATTTTATAGCATTTTGTCGAAAAATAACCCGTATCTTCAATTCGAGATTGGAGGTTTACTAAATATGTAAGCATTTGCTTTAGTTACAATGTAATAAAAAGTTAACATATTAATGTTAATGTTAACACAGTAATGTTTTGAATGTTTACACATTCAAAAATAACAGCATTTGCGAACCTATTCCATAAAAACAGTTGAACGAACGTGCTTGATATTGGGCAATACTTGTCCAGTAACTACAGCAAAGCTTTCAGTTAGCACAGTATTACTCATTAAATATTTAACACATTTCGGAATAAGAAGAAAATATTATCTATCTGATTGATTTTAAAATTTTAAATTTTATACAGTGTTCTGTTTAATAGGTTTATTACTATTTTTAATTTCTAGTATCTAAGCGATAATTTAGGATTCGTAACAAAATTGCTTATTATCTATATAATATCTCTCTAACGTGGACCAGTTTCAATTATTTTTTGTCGAAACGATACGATACGCGAGGATAAAAAAATAATATTTATACATGCACGCGGACTTAGCTCAGTAGACTAATAAGAAAAAATGAGAACATTTGTCTGATGAGATTATTTTACGAAAAAATGTATTTTTAGCAGTTGTTTCTTCAGAATCTTTGCAAGTGTCATTTTAAACCTAGCAATATTTTAAAGATATATACAGAATATGAACTTTGTGTCATAAACTGACTAAAAAACACAATCATAAAAAATATAATCAAAATAGGAATTAGTTTATTTTATGTTTATTTATTTATTTTTAAACAATATATTTATATATGAATGATTGATATCGTAATAAAATTTAAACTTAAAATTTAGCAATTAATAGATACAAAACAATACCAATACACAAAAATATAGAACTGATTTTAACTTAGAGGAAAGACTGACACAAAATTGTTGCGATTTAGATTAAGAACCAATAAGAGACCAAAAATAACTTAAATTACTTACGCTGACATGGATGATAATAAAAAAAGACCATTAAATTTAATGACAGAGAAAACAAATAAAGAACCACAGAAATAATTGGATAAAAATGCTTAAAATTAGAAGTAAAATACTCGTCAGGGTGCATGTACTTCATATATATATATATATATATATATGTATATAAATTAATAAAAAGTCATCCCCAAAATGACAACAAAAATTTAAAAGGCGTCGTGGGAGTCGTATATTAAAACTGTACTGGTCGAAGTATGAACATGGGTCGAGAACCATGAATTTTATTTGGAAATCTTTGAATGAGTTTGTTTTCACTATTGTACAATATTAATTTGGTTTTAATAATAATTTGGCTTCTGGTAAATTAAAATTTTAATTAGGTGGTGAAATCGGTATAACATTTATGAGTTTCAAATTTTAAGGTAAATAAGAAAAGAAATAAAGTGCGAATATTTCGCACGGGTTTGCTAGAATCAAATATTTTAATATAAATACATGATAATTTCGAATTTGTAATAGTTACAGAATTATGTCTCAACGTAGAAAGTGAATGTTAAATCTCGAGTATAACTTCACTTAAGGCTGCGTTTAAAACTTTAAACCTACAACTTTTCCATCCAGCCATATTATAACTGAAGGAACCTTAGCATCTATTGTCGGAAATTGAAACGGCTATGTTCTGAAAAGGCAGGCGAGGGAATTAGACATCCTTTTAAACAAGATCGGCAATTTATTCGCATAAAGGAAGAGAATTTAAGACCATTACCGTAAATGGAAGTCCCACCCCTCTTTTCATTCTGTTCCTTTCCTGGCGCAGCCTTCGCCTAGAGATCCCCGATACAAACACTTGCTCGCTTCTCCTGATTAGTTTTAAATGTTTTAAAGTTACCTTTTGTTTCGCAGATGTATAGAAGCCTACGGTAAGAGTGTTAAACAAGGCTTTCCAAAATTGGCGGGTTATGGCATAAGTAAATCTTTAGAAGAAATTAGTTAAGATTTTATACGAAATAATTTAATTCTGGCAGCGACTGTGACTATTTTTAGTTTCCAATTTTCTTTATAATGCATACGTGACTGCTTAAGATTTCCCATATTGATTTTCTTTATTACACAAGAAAGTCATTTTAATATAAGCTTTTTACAAATTATTTTTAATTATTAGTTTGCTACAATTTATAAAACTAGTCAAAATATACTTACCAATTTGTCTTCACTACGATGTTTTCATCTTACATTTTTATGTCATTAGGCGTTTACAGTTAGATGTTTATGTATTTCTTAGGTCTTTTCTTTTTCTTTCCTTTTTTTTTTTTTTTTCGCTTAACAAATGGAACCTGTTTTAACTTAGGAAACTTGGCAGAAATTAGAATATTAGAATAACCAGCTTTGTCACATATTTTGAATCATCGTATATAGAAACATAGATGGTTGCATTAGGTTAAAGATGGATATAGATGGACAGATTATAGATTATTGCATTATTAATAGTTTGCTGTTTTTGCATTTTTTTTTTTTTTTTTTTTTTTAAGAAAAAAAATGTAGAGGAAAAAGGAGGAAAGAAAGCTTTATGTCAATTTTCTATAGCCATCTTAACTTAACATGAATAGAAAGGTAATCCATAAATGTGGCATGCATCATTTTGATAATAGTGCAAATGTTTCAGTTTTGTAAATCAAATGCGCGTGTATATCTATACAAAGGTCAGAGCTGTCTCTATTTGGAGTACCACTATTTATATAAATGAATCTTCGTAAAATTAAAATTGAAGACAAATACTGCAAACTATTACTAAATATTACTCTAAAAAAGTATATTCAAAATAGAATCTACTTCAGTCCCTGTATGTACATACATCATTTGCTTTTTATTAAAAAAATAATTTTAGTATTTTAAAATTGAACATCTTAGTACCAAACTTTTAACACGGTGTAATAGGAAGGTGTGTCATAATCATAATATATCATTTTGTATAATCATTGTATCATTTTGTATAATTCTTATAGGGGTATGAATTAAAACGGAGGCTTTTTTTTTTTTTTTTTAATGAATAAATTTTACTAAAAAATGCATTACATTATAATTGAGTTTTATATAGAATTTATCAATTTTTAAAATATATATTCTTGGAAATTTAATTGAAAAAATTAGTACAAACTGATGTTGTAAACTTATTATTATGTAAAATTATTCAGAAATTAAATTTTTAAACTATTGTTATTATTGGCATACATAAATTACTGAATTCTTTTAAAGAAACCCTACATTGTTTTATAAACTTAACAAGCACTTGCAATATTTTAATTATGAAATTAGTTCATGAATAATTTTCTTATTGCCCTTATCATTGAAATTTATCTATTGTCATTTATTTATAAATTACTGACTTTCACAAACGAGAAATCGAAGTTAACATTAATGTTCCTGTCATCATGTTCGCCCTTACTCCATCTGCTCTCTTTTATGATTAATAATGAACGCCTCATCCATGCTCATCCCATTGTCCTGTAATGAAAATTAATGCAAAATCAACTCAACAACTAGTTGCTCCTCTTTTGGCGTCATTTTCTCATCGCCAAAAACAAAGCCCTCTAAAATTACGGCAGCCTCCTCTCCAAGCACTGATGGTTGTATTGAAAACGGGTCTATCCGGCAATTCATGCATAGTAATTAAATGGAGAGACTGTTTTTGGCTTTTCGGCCGCGCTTCATTAACGCTAATTGTATTCATTACTAGATCCCTAATCACTGGCCCAAATCACCCACCCTGCTCCAAAAGAGTTAAATAGTCATCACCCACTCCTGAAGGATGCGCTAGCTGAAGAATTAGTCTTGGAGACGTGCTGCGAAAGTTGATGCTTTGCAACCAAAGGAGACTGCGGTCGGATATGAGGGGATAGATAACAGAAAGAAAAAAACTATTATACTTAAACGGTAGTTACAATCTGAGAGGCTTTGGATTTCCAGCCAATGAGCACTTAATTTCAAATCCTTGGATTTCTCAAAAGTAAATCTGTTTTTAATTAAATTTGTTTTATCCTACAACATATAATACGATAATAGTTTAATAACTTGAATATTACGTACATTTTTATAGATTTAAATCGAAAATCATTTTGACTACACTGTTGTTTCTTAACCAATCAGAAAATAAATTTTATTTTACCAAAATTTCAATTTTACCGATTTTTTTTTTTTTTTTTTTAATATAATTCCCACATAATTATAAATATATGTATGTTTAAAATTTAAATAGTATACAGAAATCGTAAGATGTTGAGTGTTGACCCCATCACAGAAAGCACACAGTTTGCTAGAAAAGTATTTTTAATTAATTTAAGCATTTTCTACATTTTAAAGTTAGATGTTGTATAATCGACAAATGAATTAATAATAGCAAAATTAAAATTCATCTCTAACACAAGTATTATCTCTTAATATGCACTTTTAAAATAAAGATTAAAATTACAAAATGTGAGGACGAAAACAAAATTAAAACTAATATGTTGAGGTTATCACAAAACATTCTTCTATGTTATATATAACAGCACCACTTATGGATTAAATTCACAAAAAAAATTAAACTACATACCTACTTATATATTTATTTATTTTTTATTACTTATTTTACATATGCATTTTGGTGCAATATAAAGCAATAAATTTGAGATATGGAAAATCGCAGTGGCGAGAAACAGCAGTTCTACCTGTTAGCCGGTATGCACGCTAGGTAATTTAGTGTTCTTATTTATAATGGTCATTTCACATATAAACTTTGATGCATATATACGCTCTCGAATCTGAAATATAGCATTCCCATACGCGGAGAAAATTGCAGCATAGGAGCGCCAGCTTTCGGCTGATAAACATCCTAATAGAATCAGCCTAATGTTTCATAATTATCCTCTCATATATCAAGTTTTGTGCAATTACGCGCAAAATAAGCTGTCATAATGCCTCCTGTAAATAAGGGGAGGGGGGTAATTACAGCATAACATCTCCATTTGTTCAGCAATATGAACCAAAAGTTGATAAATATCATTTTATGTCAAGATGCAACTAAATATAAATTTTTATGAAATTCTATATATTTGTTCTTGATCTAGAGCTGTCCCAAACTTTTTTCACACACGTAGAAGAATAGGCAGACATCATTCCAAAAGAGACCAAAATGCTTTCAGAAACGCTTGAAACATATTAAACCAATGGCTGCCAAATTTTTCAACTTATAGGACCACTAAAATTCAATATTTAAATCACAGGGACCACTAAATTCACAATTTAAAATACCGCGGGTCGCCAAAAAAAAAAAAAAAAAAGTTATTATAAATCTAGAATAAAGGTTAGAGAGAACACCCGTGTATGAAATGAAACTATCTTTATATACATATATATATATATATATATATGTAAGGCAATGTCATTCGACACGAAGAGGGGTCCTATTGCACCTCGAAGCCTGATTTTCGAATTTTTAATTAGTTTTCTTTTAATTAATTAAAGTGTGAAAATAATAGCTTTAAAATTAGACATTTAAATTTTAGCTATAATTTAGATGTTGCCAAAAAGAAAAAAAAAATTACAAATCATTTTTTTTTTTGCATAAAAGTAAATAACATTCAATTAAACGTGAACGATAAAAAATTAAAAAAATATTCAATTATCCATCTCACAATAATTGACGTCATTATCACTTTAAAAATTTATACATATAGATAAATTGCTAATAAAGTTTATGATACTAATATACGTTGTCCTAAAATGATTTTTTATTTTTAAAACTAGAATTTTTAATATTTTTACTGTTAAGTTGTTGATAAATAAATAAATAATTATAAAATATTGCAGAAAAAATATTGAAGCAGAAATAGTCATAGCATAGATATAGTAATAAGTAAGGCTCCTATATATACGAGCTGGCGCATCCGACATTTTTTTGCCTTAGGGTTGCCGCATGTACCCAGCGTGATAAACAAACGGCATCCATTGTTTCTACCGTCTTGCTCGTAATTTTAGTGAAATAAACTGCAATATCGGAGGTTGTTCAGCAATAAACTGCTGTAAACACTCCAGAAAAGGATACAAAATGTTTAGGTTTCCTTCGGATAATGCAAGAAGGAGAAAATGGGCTGCGAATTGTCGTCCAGATTTTTGGATCCCGGGACCTAATGCACAGCTTTGCATAGTAAGTTTTATTGTTATTCACTTATACTTTTCTTTGCATTTCTGACATTTATAAAGTAAAAAATTAAAAAAAAAAAGTATTATTTAAATCTAAATATGTATTTTAATAACCATAAATTATTTTAAGAAACGCTTTTTTACTGTGTGTTTGTAGAGTCTTGGCGACGTTTTTTTGGTTCGCCAAAGTTGTCTTGTTTCCGTGTCCTGATAGTATTAGGTCGTCGAAAAAACTTTCCAATTTTAATTGGTACGCTCTTTTTTTTTTCCCCCTTTCAATTGTTATGAATTATTTAAGAAACAGAAACAGATTACTTGTGTTGCTTATCATTTTTGGTCGATTTTATTTTTAGATGAAAATTTCTTAAAACCACCAGTGAAGCGATAAAATCGCCAAGCGGAAATGCTGTCCTCTTACGAGGCAAAAAAATGGCGGTGATGCGCCGGCCTATTATTTATTTAAGGGGCTCTAGTAATAAGACATAGATTGATCATCCATAGGGAAAAAATGATTACTTTTTACTCGTGGAAAAACTCTTTAATGGCTGTCTTTCCCCGAGTAAATACACTCAGGAATAGATACGGATAATTTAGCAAATAAAATTTATGAACAATTTATGTACTAAAGGTGAATGAAAAATTCCAGATACAGTTTCAAATTCAATTTTCATTCATTCATTCTTTTTTCTTTCTTTCTTTCTTTTTTTTTTTTTTTTTTAACTATATCTATCAATTTAGTTAATATTTAAACTCTTATTAAATACTAAACTAACGTTCTTTACTTGCGTCGCTGTTACCTATATTTAAAAGAATTTTGAAAATTCTATGTTACTTAATGACATTAAATCTTTTTAAAAAATCAAACTAAAAAAAAAAAAAAAAAGTATTCCATAAAATATCGAAACAGTAATTAAACCATAATAATAACAATGCAACTGATTATAAAATTTATATTTTTCATAATTTAGTCAAATATAATTTACTTACGAAATCTTATCACATTTTTTCTTCATATATTTATCAAAGCAATTAAAAGCCATGCAATATTTAGACATTTTGAAAATGCAACAACATTCTATTCTATTACTATTTCTAAGTTTTATACTCTCTAATGTCAAAAAACTTTTTTGGAATAAAAAATCTTTGCTCGTTAACATGGTGATGATAAATGTATAGGAATTACTATATCTATGACTAATAGTCACATAAATGATCTTTTTTATTTGAAGATATAATTTTATGGGAAAAAATGCAGTTTTAGAAACAGAAAATTAATTTCAACAAGCACGATTTTAAACCTAGACCATTAAAGATATAAACAGAATATGAAAGATTCTTATAACGTAATGAAAAGATACAATAGATACTGAAAAATTCCCTCTTTTTTTTTCAAGGAAGTATAAAAAGAAAGAAAAAAAATCCATTGCCAATATGCCGACAAAAATTCAAAAGCCGCCGATGGACAGACATAATAAAGCTGTATTGCATGAGTTTTACGTGTGAAGGCACTTGCACGCTGTTGGGCACAAATAGTCGATTGATTACAATTAATATTTAAAAAGAAAAAAAAAAAAATATGTTTAATGATAAATAAATGTGTATCACAAAAAAAAAAAAAAAGAAGAAAAAAAAGAAAAAAAAAATAGTTGTCTAAAATCTAACTGAAATAACGCTAATAGCATATTGTATTACCGGGCATATTGGCGTGAAATTGCTGTCATTATGTGGTCGATAGGATGCGTAATATATATATATATATATATATATATATATATATATAACAAATGACGTGACAATTAAGACTATATATAGTACTTAATGTGTTGTTTATTGCGATTATGTTGTTGATGATTGTTGTTTATGTTAAGCTAGAAAAGCCCCGGTTCGGGAACGAACCGAATCCTGAATGCGGGAATTTTTTTTAAATCAAACTCTAAATGTACAAAACTCGGTCAGATGTTGCTTGCGTGTCAATACGCAAGCGAAGTGTGACGTCACTGACCGTCCGTGGATGCAAGAAAAAGATTTCCTATGATAGTCGCCCATTGGATTTTTTGTAAAAATGATTAAAATCGAGGAAATTTTTTTTCCAATTTTAATCCTCGTACTTAGGTATATATATGTGATAGTTATCGTATGCATGTGCTTGATTTAGTTAATTTGCTGTCAAATTTACAAAATTTTGATTTTAAATTTCAAAAGTCTGTCATCCTTGGCGTTTTTTTTTTTTTTTTTTTGTATTTGGCGATCAAAAACGTAATACGAAAATATACATGCCAGATGTATATTTTCGTAATATGTATTGTACGAAACTTTGTTTCATATTATTCATTACTTTCTTAATATAAATTGTTAAAATAACCATGATTTTTGGAAGGAATTAAATATATTCGCCAGATTACTTGGCGATATTATTTTTTCCGCCAAGGATGACAGATACGAAATCTATTCCGTTGCAACATAGGAGTATCTTATATGAGACACTTTATTTAGACATTTGAAAACAAATTTGGCTTCAAATTATGATAGAATATTTATCATTTTCCTTTTAATTAGTATATTAGTTGGATATTTATTGTGTAAATATCATCCATTGAAAAGAAATGTTTATATTTTCCATCAAATAATGAAGTTTGCCATTTTTCCCCCCCCTAGAGTTTGGAAATTTAGAATTCAAATTTTACCAATTTTACAGCAAAACATCTTAATCTAACGCATGCACACGATAACTATACCCAAATATGGAGATTAAAATCGGGAAATGATTTTTCTCGATTTTTAATAATTTTTTACAAAAAATCCAATGGGCGATTAACATAAGAAATATTTTTCTTGCATCCACGGACGGCCAGTGACGTCATTACTTCGCTTGCGTATAGGTCAAAGTTTGTTAATGAAATCATTTTTAAATTTATGAAATCAATGAAAGTAGTAAATCAACTATTTATTGCTAAATCAGTTAATGTAACAGGTACACTACAATATAAAAAAATCGATTCTTACTTGTGAAAATAAATAAACATATAAAGTATTCTTAAAATTTATTAAACTCACAAATACAGTTAGTCTACTGTTTACAAATGCACAATATTACTTTTATTTTATTTTATATTGAATATTATATTTTTTTGCTTTTAAGAACAATATTTACTGAATTCGATTCATTGTTTTTCAATATCACGCGATTGAGCAGACGACTACTTTATTTATTCAACGATCATTTATATTTCCATTAATTTTTGGAACTCTCGTGCAACTTTATGTAAATCCGCGTTTGTAATGAACGATAGATGGCGCTTTTTCAGCTTTTGTTGTTAGTAAATATAATAGTCACGTGTATTTATTATTGTTCTTTTTGTTATTCTACTTAATATTCGTACTATAATTTCTCCGCCATTACATCATGGAAAATTGATTGCTTTTGGAAAAAAATATTTCAGTTTATTCAAAGTTCGATCGGAAATAGATATTTAACTGAAGTTGAACAAATATTAGTTTCAAATCATCTGATTAATTCTTTACTTCCATTAGCCGAAGCAACTGAAATTTTAAATTTGTCATTTGGAAATAGATGGTAGCTTAATTCTGGATTTCTTGATCCTTTGGAGTTACACTGTAGCACACAACAGTATGTGTTATATTTTTTATCGGATTTATTCATTTTTATTCAATAAATATATGTGAAACTAAACATCGGCAAGCAATGGTGACTTGATAAACCCGAATTAAAACATGTTAATTGTAATTTCACCTTAGCCCACCAGAGGGAGAGCATTTCATTTCAATCGCGGATTGTTTGTATACTCCAGTTTCATATTTTTATTTTTTCATGTGCATGAGCAAATTTATTATTTTACCTATAATTTTTTATTTTTCGCGTGAAAGCATATTTCATTTTATGTTGAAAAAAAAATTTTAAATGTCCATTTTAAAGATTTTACTAGGTTATTATTTTCATATTTTAATTAATTTTAAAAAAACTAATTAAAATTTCATTACAAATAAGGTACCGAAAGAAAAGGCAATTTTTCTGAATCCGTCAAAATTAACTTATCGATCGGACAATTAGATTATTCTTAATTAACTAAAGTATGAAAATTTGGTGGCAACTTGCGTCAACACACAGGCAAACAGATTCCATGAAAATCTCTTATCCGTTTATATAGAGAGAGATTGCGATTTAAATATAAAAGTCTACATCGATATTTTTCGATACTCTTCGTTTCAAAGCTGCCATCCAATAACCCCAAAATTGAAGTTTAAACCGTTGTCGCAGGCACCAGAGACAACGACCCGAGATGTTACGGTGAGGAAATCTCTGCCGAAGGCAACGAGGAGTTGAAGCGAAGTTTTTGAACAATTTCAATGTATTTTCTTTTTCATTTTTATTTGTAAAGCGGTATAAAAATGATAATTCTTTTCCTTTTTTTAAATTCATTTAAATAGAGTGACCAGCGAATCAGGCAAAGCTTGCTAGTTTAATATAAAAAATTACAAATGTTTATTTTATAATAAAAACAACTTAAATACTCCCAAATTACATGTCTTCCAAAAAATAATGATTAAATGTTTGATTATAATAAAACAAATATAGAAGAAAAACATTAATGCATTTTTATTGCTTTCATTTTATAAGAAATATTTAACTACAGAAATAATTTTTCTATTTCCATATATAAAATTTGATTTTCTAAATCTAGTAATCTGCACATTAATATTGAAAACTAACGGGAAATCATATGCAAGCTTAAAAATAATTTCATTTATCTTCTCTCTCATCCAGAAAATGCCGAATTCTAACATTGTGAGTGTGAGGAATTCAGAAATCCTGAAATTAAAATTAACATCAGCATATTAAAACATCCAAATAATGTCCAGATTTTTTTTTTTTTTTTTTTTTTTTTTTTTTTTTTTTTCAGCGAACTTCCGGTTGGCGACCTCTGTGTTAAACTTTTAAAAGCAGGCAGTCGAAAATATTTACAAATCCAAAAGTTTATTTTACTTAATAAAGAAGAAAGAATATAAAGTGAAAATTTTTCCAGATGCAATGTGTATGACTATTTTATTCAATGTTAATCACTTTTCTATAGAAGTATTAATCATATCATATCAAACGTTAATTATATAATTTCTATAGAAATGTTAATCATATCATTTAGGCATGTTATCCATATCAATCAATGTTAAATCTATAGAAATATGTAAACAAGTCATATTTCTATAAAATTATCACATTTTTTTAATAACCTTTCATTTTATGTTTAAACTAAAAGTACTTCGACTATTTATATACATTTTCAATTCATTTTTCCTGAAATTGAAAACTTTTTCTATCGAGGATACAAAGCAAAACAGATATTATGTGACCCTCATAAAATCTATTTTATGTGTTTTCATATAAAACAGTTGTTTAACAGTAAGTGAGAAACAAAATGTCGAAGACTTTATTTTTCTCTAAGTTAGAGATAACAAAGTCAGAAAATGATATTCTGCACGTAAGGATGTCTCAAATTTGGAAAGTACATTATAGTACATCTAAAATTACTGTTTTTTTCCTTAAAGAAAGAATGAAAAAGTTCTAATTAGTTTTCATAAATTTTTATAACAACCAATTACATGATTTCAGCATTAGAAATATAAACCAAATCTTCCTTTCTTCCTTTTCTCTTCTTTTGTTTCTTCTTTTCTTCTTCTTCTTCTTCTTTTTTTTTATGGAAGTCTATTTCTTCTTGACGATAGATGGATGAATGGTTGGGCTTTACGCCGCACTAGTGCTTCGCAGATGGGCAATTGGCGACGGACTGGGACACACCCCTAGAGGTGGTCCGGAGACATGCCATCACAATTTTGATCCTCCTCGGAAGGGATGGCTCTCCCGCTTCGGTGACCCCCAGAGGTATAATTTTTGATGGGAACATGGAGGACAATGCGACCACGACAGATTTTACGTGCACCAGCCACCATTAGTGTACACGACGGTCTTTAACCGGCTCGAGTACTGAACCCGCAATCTTCTCTACCGACTGGGCTACCGCGGCCCTTCTTCTTCACGAAGTAGACCAAATAAAAACAATTTTTCTAACACATTCCAACAAAATTGAAAAGTGTTTACGACTTCGTTTTATCTGTCTGTCTGCCTCCTCCAGCGTTAGCAAAATATTTACAGAATTTCATAAAAATGACATATTTTATTCAAGTTCACTATGGAATGATTCCTATTTATAATGGCGTAAATAGCACAACAGGTAGAGGCTGCTGATACTAAAAGCATGCCAAAGCACTGGGTTTTTAGAGAGATATTTTTATAAATCATATTCAAATATTTTTCTACTGCAAAAACGATAATGAAATTAACATTTATTGTTAATAAGCTAAAAATCATTTTAAATAGAATATGGTATGTTTAGCGTTCTGGTTTACAGGCTCGAATAAGATATTCAAACAAATTAAGGGTTAAATATGTAAAAAGGGGAAATTGCACTTCTGTTTGTGTTAAGCGTTTTTAATACCTTCTATCTGTATTTTGTGTTACAATATACGCAAAGAATGTTTAAGGTTAAATGTTGTAACGAGTCGAGTATGTACAGTTGGAATGAGTTAATAATGAATGGAAACCGTATGGTGTTATTTAATGTTTCCATTTGTAATATAATAATTTGGAATATTATTAAGTTGTTGAATTTTTAAGTCACCATTTTATTTTGTTCGGTTGACAGATGATGAGTGGTGAGTGAATTTTCTCAGAGAAGTATTCCCTTAAGTTTCGTCAGTTTCAAAGAAAAATGTGGTTATTTAGGAATTCTATAAACATAAGGCTAAAATACTATTATCGAGTTCAAAGACAAAATTGGCGTAACATCAGACAAGTGATGTTTACTGCAACAAGGCTGCTTTCGAAAATTATTATAACATTAAAATGTGGCCAAAACAATCATCCACTTAAACAACTTTCTTTAAAATATTCTATTAAAAATGACTTCATAATCCTTTAAATAAAATTTTGTAACCACTTGCCTATTTACTTATATTATTAATTTATCGTGACGTTGTTGAATTCTGTATATTTAATTTATTATTTTTATTTTCCTGTAAGGTATTAAAATTTGTTATTTGAATCATTGAACGAATCATTAAAAAGCATGCAAGCCATGGATAAAATATTGTTTTCTTCATCTCAATACATTGTTGCGATTTTGATGTAAGTTTTTCCGTTAAATCTGTGGAGTCTGCGCCACAGCTTCACTAACAGCAGACCCCATTGTAGTTAAATACTTAGATAACTGAACAAGACGAGATTCAAATGTAAAATATAAATAAACCTTTTATTTAAACTTTAAAGTATAGGTGAGAATGACTTTTCACCTGGAACTCAATCAATAGTTAAATGAGATAAATAACATGGAAAAATATAAAGTTTTATCTCACTCCGGAGGAATAACTAGTTGAATTGAAAACTGATAAACGCTACTCTAAGTAGATCTACTAGATTACACCACCTCGTATAATGAAGAGAAGGTTACTATCCAACAACACACTGTCGTATTAACTAGACCTCTGACACTGTAACACATTCTATCGATTGCCTTAACTCCACCAACAAAGTTATATAGTACTTTCAGCGACCTCATCCACTGCTAACAACACTACCCCATATCCTACTCCACTACGATATTTATCCACACCGAAGTCAAGAACCTCCACGTTTCACTTCTCAAAACTCCAATAACCATTCGTATTCACTTACCCTACGCAAATTACTTTCTCTTTAGTGGCTCCTTGTTGGCCTAAAATTATTCTAGCTTCCCCTATTGTCTCACCGACATTGGCGTCAATTCATTGACGTCATTCCTCTATTGCTTTCCCCAGGATGCTGGTACAAGACTTTTCGATGCTACGCCACAATCTACTTTACCACCGCTTACCTGCAGCGACCTGAAATTGACTCAGCCTCATTTCCTCACAAATTACCTATGCTTTTTCATTATTTTATTTAGTTAAATTGCACGAATAGAAAACATTATATACATTTTTTCTTTTCTCATTACAATACATTGCTTTAGCTGTGACATCATCTTCAGCGTCAGTTTAGGGAGATTTTGTCTTTTATTATTAAGATGATTATGTATTTTTTGTTTTATCGAAGTTTAAGTGAAATAAGTAAAACAGGTATTATTATTATTAGTAGTATCGTAGTATTTGTTTTCAGCACTTGAATAGCCGTATTGAATTAATTTAGATGAATTTTAGTAGTATTTTCTCTCTTAGAAAAAACTTCAGAAAAAGATGTCGACAGTCGAAATTTTTCCCTGATTATTCCACCAATATTTTTCTTTTAGAATTTTAGTAGTAAGCTTGCACGATTAATAAAGTAAAAAATTATTATATAAATATACTGGTGGAATAATCAGGATAAAATTTCGACTGTTGACACCCTGTCGGAGCATTTTTATGTGAATATAAAAGACTTTTAGCACAAAATTAAGTTAAAAAAAAAAAAAAAAAAAAAAAAAAACAGGAGTATTAGGATTATTTCCTTCAGATAGCTAAAAAAAATGTTACCCCCTTCTTGCTGTAGAACACGAACAATAAAGCGGAATGTCCAGTAAAAAAAAAAAAAAAAAAAAAGCCTCTTTTCCAAAAATAATTTTTTGGGACAGGAAAATTTTAAATATTTTGGCCCTCAGATAACACAACCGTTTCGTCTTACAATGTATATGAATTGCTAAAATGTATCAAATAGCGTGGCGGTATTCAAACGAAGAAGTGTCTTGTTATTTTTATACCATTAGTTTCTTCAAAAACTGATTAAAAAAAAAAAAAAAATGTTCCACTTAATTCAAAGAAAGAAAAGAAAAGAAAATAGAGCAAAAAAGAGAACTATTACTGCAATAAATATTGCAACAACTGTAACTATGTTTAAAATAGAAGGAAGAAAGGAAAAAGAATAAGTTTTTGTAATGCTGCAGGATATTTTGAAGAAACATTATGGCGTATTCATGATCGGTTCAGTATATTTACTCTTGTATTCTTACATTTTTCTAATATTCTTAAAATCACGAATATCTTCCTTGGTATAAATCACGTGACAGAAACTGTCGACTTTACATGTACAGCAGAAACGTGTTATCAAAAGCCAATATCTGAAATTTCGCTTAAACTGTTATGAAGTATTTCAGTGCAAAATTTGTTTTTTCTAGCTAAATATGTAGAAGATGTATTAAAAAACACATGATCTTCATCATAATTATTACTAAGCGCTCACTTGAATTTAATTAATGGCTTACGACGATATATTTGAGCCTGGTATCTACAAGTCCTGGACTGAAGCCATAATTAAAGAAAAGAAAGTAAGGCTTGTTTTTAAACGATAGATTTTAATTACATATTAACGCTCGGTGTTTTATTTATGGTTTCCTTGTGTTGCTTCTATAAAATATACATACAAGGAATTGTAATTATCTTTTTTTAATCTCATAAGTATACGATATTACCATGTTTTTCTGTAGAAAGTCTCTGATTACAATTTTTGATGTAATAACATTGTTTTATATTGCAATTAGAAATATTTATGAAGGATTGCGAAAAATTAAGAATCAAAAAACAGTTTAATGTTACATAAATTATGAAACGACTTACAAACTAAAACAACGGTTTTTCTTTTTATTATTGTATTTGTTTATTTTTCTCTATCCTTTGAGTGTTTTTAGTGTTTTTGTATCTATGATAAATTTTCTCGATAAATAGATTATAAATAATTGCTTTTATGAAATAACACATATTATAGGCCATTTAAAAGTTAAAATAAAATAAATTTGTGTTCATATTCCTTTTTTTTCTAATTTCCTATCAAATATTTCTATCTGATATGACACACATGTGTAATTAATTTAAACTAATTCCATTTTCTTTCTTTCTTTTTTTTTTTTTTTTTTTTTTTTTTTTTAGAAATAGGCAAAATAACGTTTGTTACAGAATAATGTTATAAAATTTCTGTTCTCCTTTTGTGTAGCATATCTTTCAATAATTACGATTATTCCACGTTCTTTTAAATTTACTTAAATTATTATACAGAATAGCTTTAATGTAGGACTCCCTGTGTAACATTTTAAATTTTGTGCTAAAGTAACTCGGTCGTTTTTCGCCAAGGACTATATTGCTACGATATTCATTTTAACTGAAACTGCGCGCTAAAAATATAAATAAATTACAAAATACGGAACTGTTTTAGAATAAATGGAAATTATTAAATTTTAGTATCCAAAAAACTCGGACGTTTTTCACCAAAGACTTTAGTTCAGGAATTCCGATAACCATTTTAATTCTGTGTATTATAAACATACAAAAATCATAAAATATTTTACAGCATATTAAATATAGCAATATATTATAGCAATATTTTTCCTGATCGGTATTTACGTATTAATAGCATAGGCTGTAGTATGGGCTCCTCTTGGCGAAATTTGAAATTTGGTACCGATGTAAATCGGTTGAAGCCCGCCAAGGTCTTTACTTACTCTACTGAGATAGCCATTTCAATTCATGGACCAAATGGCAAAAATTATTTAAGATCACCAAGAGGGGTCCCTTACCAATGCTTTGCCATAATTATGTATATAAATATTCCGCAAATGCCATGCGGTTAATACTCAAGTACCACTACATCTTAACTTCTGCAAGTGCAATTTTAAAACTTAGTCGTGCATTAGAAATTTAAACAAAGAATTAAATTTCACGGTATAATAACTGAATAAACGTAAAAATAAAAAGTATGGTACTTACGTATTATCGCAACCAGGCCAAAATTCGCATAAATCGCCAAATTTGGCGACCCTACTTACGGCAACCCTACGTGTTATACGTGGTTTTTTTGTAAAGAAATTATTTTGCTTACTGGTTAGATTGAATGCCGTGAAATACTTTAACTAATACTAATAACTTAACTAATAATAATAATAACTTAATAATAATAATAGTAAGATAAATAGACAAAATATACAGACACGACATTATTTCATTATTTAAAACATGAAAATCTGACATTGACAGATTTTAATTTAGTGCCAGAGGCCTACTGCTAAACTTGTTAATATCGACAAATTCTTCTTTAGTTAATTCGTGACGATCTAAATTCCATGATAAAGTTTTCATTTAATCAAACCAATGTGTTTCAGCTGCAGATACTGAAATAGGGGTACCTTGGGGGGGACTCATGTCAAAGGTGTGCCTTGGGGGGGACTCATGTCAAAGTTGTACCTTGGGGGGGGACTCAAGTCAAAGTTGGGCCTTGGGGGGGACTCATGTCAAAGTTGGTCCTGGGGGGGACTTCATTCAATAAATCCCCATTCAATAAAACGACTGAAATAGGCCCTTAACACTATTAAGAGTGTATTATAAAAATTCGACAACGCTGTACCGACTGAAATAGGGGTACCTTGGG